>BOPP01000047.1:6528228-6541817 GCA_017312745.1 Gryllus bimaculatus | reverse complement strand
CCGCCACATCCTCCACAGCCCCCCCCCCCCTCGGTGGCTCAGTGCCTCTGACAGGGAGGTGCTAGTGAACCACTCGAATTGAGGCGCTGTCTGGAGGGGAATTCTAGCGGCCGGCGCGGCGGGAGTTTTCCGTGGTTTCTTCGATCATCACCAGGCGAATGCCGGAGCAGTACCCCAACAAACGCATCAAAGACCACGCGCGATCTTTCCTTTCCCTTTCTTGTTCTGTCATCACCCCTTACACACATGTCGGGTGACCAGTCGGTAGCTTAGGTCGTGCCCTGCTCGTGGGAGATACGTGGTTGGGGACTAACGCGCGCAAATTGACGGGTAGGTCGGCGCCAGATCTCGCCATCCAGCGGGAAAGATTACTTCCACATTCCCGCAATAAAACATGCTTTACACGTACGAGATATATGTCCGTGCCTGCAAACTAATCAATGAATCATTCCCCCCCCCCCGCTATCTTTCACAATTCTCTTTTTGTTCTTTCACGTCCTTCACTGCTGCCTCCTCCACCTCCACCAATGCTACATCCCCTCCACCGTGGTCAATTATACAAGCAATAGCTCAGCAACAACTCCCTTGCCTCTGCATCGTTGAGTGGGAGGCCCTAAGATGTGAGTCGGCTTTTCAGCATCAAATTCATAGCGGGTCCAATTCAACCAGTGCCCGGAGGAGAATTGTAGTAGCCGGCCGCTTTGATGATGCGGTTCTGTGGTTTCTTCGATCAATACCGAGCAATACCGGGGCAGTACGCTAAAAATGGGTCACTGAAGGCATCGGAAGAACACAGCCGCCTCCCTGGATAAAACGTGCAATGCACGTGTGGGACTATTAAAAATATTAGTTAATTCGCGCGAATCTTTACTTACACTACTGCTGCCACCCAGACCACCTATGCCACATCCTTCGCTTTCACAGCCGCATCGTTTCTGCGTCATCTTAATTTTCGTCATCTTCATTATTTTTTCGGCTTCACTTCTTGTGGCGTTCGCGTCTCACAGATTGTCACTTTGAGGATTAGTGACAGTAAGACAAGGGCCTGCTCTGTGCTATGCGGCGCACGCCCGTCCATTAGTACGCAGGTCCTTCAGCAACGGACGCCGTGAGTCATGCGGCGTTCTAATGAATGAGCCGCACCAATTGCCACCTGGCGGCGTGGCGACCCTGGCCGACACAGACCTCGAGACTTCCCCATGCAGAACATGTGAGGAGGATGTGCGAAAGGAAGCCAATGAAGCGTTGAATCTCGCTTTTATTCCATTTAAACGGGAAATCCTCATCCATATTTGTGCGGTTTGGGAACCGAAAATAAATCACGTTGCTGGGAAAATTTGAAGGGGTAACATAATTGTGAGTCATTTAATTTTTCAGTAGTTCTGCAGTTGTGAGGAATTCGGTTCAAATTTGCAGTTGACAAAGTTGATGAAGCATGGCGGTAAACAGATGATTTGATAAGTCAAATATGAAGTTCCATTAGTGGACATACACAGAAATCTGAACGTTACTTTTCAGCTACGTTTTCAAGAAACAGAGAACTTGTCCACAAAATCATTCGTAACAAATTTATCATTTGTAAAACACTAACTCGTTTGTTCATATTTTAGCATCTCATGAAGTGGATATTAATTGTCCAATAGATCAAGATGCAAATGTAGCTGACCTCTAAAGCTGGTGCTTTTAATTCTTAAACTAATTGAATATAAAGATTCCCTTGCATACTTAACTATGACAATCGAAATAAAAACGTGCACACCTAACTATGACCATCTAAATAGAATCGTTTATAAATGTAAATTTAAAATGTAATTTTTTTAAGGAATTCAATGTTTGCGCCGGATACTGCAGTGAACGAACCCAACACAACGTAGGGGTAGCTGCGATGTATGTTGAGCCCGAGCGTCGCCTGTGTTTCACCTCGAGGGCTGTTGGAGGAAGGGGGAGAGGGAAGGGTGGGGCCATTCCTCCACGCGCGTCTCATCGTCATAGGTCTCCCTGTGCCCGCCCACGCCCACACACGCCCGCCCGCGACCACCCACCCACCAACGCGCAAATCGCCCCCCCCCCCCCCCCCCCCCCCCATGCGCACTCTGCTGGTTCCTCTCGGGGTTACGCGTCCACACGCCCGCTCGCTCCACCGTGGCCCGCCGATGCTAAATGGCCGAATGTGGCAAGGCGTGTTGGAGCAGTAGCCTTTGGAACTTGGTTGTACTCAGATTCTTAATGTTTCACTCTTGACTCAAAGAATGTTCTCATGTGGGATAGTCAAATAGGTTTACAGTATTATAATGATGACGACGATGATGATTATCGCTTATGAAGGGTACTTTCGAAATATAATTGTAATTTCAATGCACGTGGTTCAATTTTATTTCAACTCATCTTTTAGTTTAATGGATATTGCATCTACACATTTTTTTGGTTTAAGTTTTGTTCTTTTTTACATTAATTTGAGTGCTCGTTAATAGAAAATGAGTAGATAATCAAAATAAAAATATTGCATTTTATATATTAGTAATATTTTGGAAACTGTATTAAACAATGAATCTTGAAACACTCGCGTGAATTTTAGTTCCAGTAACTCCAGCGTGGAGTAAATATGACTTAAATTATCCTGAACTGGTGTATTTTTATTAATTCAAACCTATAATAATAATAATTTACTTTTTGTAATATAAATCTTGATAGTGCAATTTTAAATAATAAATAAAACCAATTAATGCGCTTGCTGCTTGGAAACTTTGGTCTCATTAGAACTTGCAAGCAGGTTGTGTAAAATTCTTTTAAAAAAAACTCAACAACAATACATTATTTTGCTCATGGGGTTGATTGCATTCTTCACAAGAGAAATCCATTCTGTGGTCCATCGAGCATGACCATGCTTCACATAATAAGAAACATTTGAAATATACCCCTAATAAGCCTACTCGTTTTAGTAATGAAAAATTAATTTGCCGTTTTCAGAACTTCTAACATACTATGTCGTCGTTTGTGCACAAGAAAAGAGAATCTAAAACAATGGCCCTTTTAAGGAGAACGTTTTTCTGAGCCATTTATTTCGCGACCAAAGGCAGTAAACACTTGCTGCCTTGCTACCGTTACAAGAAATTCACTCCTAGAGATATCTTTATTCTAATTGTATTGTTGACCTTGACTAAATACTGAGAATGTATAACTTGTTTGATGTGCCCACGACACAAAATCATCGAAAGCTTAAGACTGCTTTTCATTACGAACTTCGAAGATGCAAAATCACTCGCTCGAGGTAAACAAGACTCCGAAGCTGTTACGTTATTTCTGAAATGAGCAATCATAATCAGACCAGCAGTGCATGGTCTTTAATAGGTGACAACAACAGAACAGTGCTATCTAGTCTGCGCCAACGTACGTAAAGAAGGGACGCATTTTCTCTTCTGGGGACATCATAGCGAGGTTTTCGTAGTTAACAGAAGCCATCTTCTATGCAGCTTCTATTCTTTCTTCTCAACAATATTATTATCACTATCACTATTCTTTTTCTCGAAAGAAAATGGTGCAACTATGATGTTGCAAATGTCTCACTGGAAGTACATATTAGTTGTTAATCGAAGAGTTCTTGCTGTATCAGTTCATTTTGAAAATCAGAAGTTGATTCACACTCTGAAGATGATGTTGTATTTATGAGTAATGTTGCAAATCACGGTCGGACACGCCGCTCGTCACGTACTGCAGAAACGCAGTTGGTTGACGACGAGTCGCTGCTAAGTTCGCCCGCGAACAAAGGCCAGGTCTCTTTATCACAGCCGTTGGCCTTGTCATGTGCTCGCCTTATCGCGGGCGGCGTCCTTTCGAGGCGCTTCGCCGAACCGCATTGGAAACAATGGCGTGTTCGGAACGGAACACGGTGCTGTTGACATGTAGTAAAACGCGTGATTCCCTGCTGTTGGACAAGTAGGCGTTAAGATTCTACGAATTTGATGTATTGTCTTCCAATTCGCAGGATAATAGATTCCGGTGTGCGAAATGCAGTTTGATAAACACTCATTTTAGCTAATTAATCTTAATCAACGTATTCTTCATTCGTAGACTTGAGTACTGATAAAGGATTGTGAATGGAAATAATACTGACATTGTTCCAAGTGCCCTGCTATAATTTTTGATAATTTTTTTTTCTTTATCGGTCAGTAACTCATTATTCTTCCTATTTTCTGGAATTGGTTTTCGTGCACTTATTTTGAAACTTTAATAACATTTGACGTTAAGTTAAGTTTGAGTTAAAGTCAGTAGATTAAATCATTTCTAGATAGCCAGTGTATTGGCAGTCCATCACACTTCTCTATTGAAAAGAATGTTGAACGAATAAAGTTTCACGTTATTATCCTAATAGGCTAACTTACGTATTATACAGTCAGAATTACGTGATGGAGATCCGCAGAATTATGTGATTTGGCAGCTTATTGGCTGCATCTCGCGCGGTTTGTGTTTCGGATTTACGACTGACTCATATCGCAGCTGCTCTCGTTAGGGCGCAGCTGCAGATGTGATAACGCGGATATCCTGTACCGGTGGCGTGTGGTGTCAGAGAAATCTGTGCACTGCTGTGGTACAGACATAATGGTCCAATTGTGGTCTGTATTTTTCTTCTCAAGCACTTTTGCAATTGTTCGCTATTCTTAGTTCACAATGATGTACATCCTATTGTGGGACATTTTATAAATGCTACTGCTTCATACATTTTTTTTCTGAGACAACAAATAACAATAATAGACAGCCGAGATTAGACCTCATGATCTGTTCCGTCTCGAAATTGTTCATGCCATCTATCCAATATAACAAAAATAACAACAATAATAATAACAACAATAACAAACAACAATAATAATATAAATAATAATAATAATAATAATAATAATAATAATAATTACCCGACCCGACCCGCTTCTCCTCGTCCCGTCCCATCCCGTCCCATCCCGTCCCGTCCCATCCCGTCCCGTCCCATCCCGTCCCGTCCCGTCCCGCTCTGCCCTGCCCCGCTCTGTGCCTCTCCACTCCGCCCCGGGGCGCCGGCCCGGGCTGGAACGCGGTAGGTCGCTGTGAACGTGGGAGCTGGCGGAGCGGCGCGGCGCGGCGCGGCGCCGCGGGCGGAAAAACGCGCTGGGAAACGCAGTCCGCGGCGCGGCACGCGGCTCTCAGCTGTTGCGTGCCGGATTCTGCATCTCCATCTCCGGGACCAGGCGCCGGCGCGGTCGCTCTCGTGCCTTTTTGTCGAGCCGCTTCAGATTGCGTGTTCCGTCGGGAAACTCCGCCCCCATTCACTTTCTGCCTGACGCACAATATGTACTTGTGCGTTCTGCATTTTTGTTTCGGAGCGATCTTACGTCTTAATTACGCAATGTGCTTTCTCCTGTCATTTATCTCTTCGGAATTTCTCGTCTCACAGAATATAGTATTGTAAGACAAAGGATAATAAATTTATCTTTCAAGATAGTGAGCTTGATCTTAAATAACTCATTTGTATAATGCGTCGTTATGTTCTCAAGAAGAAATTAAATTGTCCTTCCCTTTCTTTTGACGATATTTTCGGGAAACATTAAATATGCTGTATAATGAACGTATGCTTTCGAAAAGTGTTGGTTGGAAACAGCCTAGCGATAATTGCCTAGCGATAATTGCTGTGTGCTCAGATTCTGTGCACTGACGAAGGATACATGAGGAGGTTGATACATATATTTTCTCGTTCGAGGGCTTTACGTCTATTCCCGGCGTATCTGAAACTTTTGGAGATATTTTAAAAACAGTTATGGAATCTTAATGTTACAAGGGGGCCGATGCTGATTCCGTTGGGAACGCCAGTTCTAGATTAAGACGTGACCGCGATCCGCGAAGTCCCCAGGCTCCGTTCGGTGACGGGATGCGACGCGGCGGATAGGGCGCCGCGCCGCGCGCCGGAAGCCGGCCATTGTAGCCCGTGGCAGAGCGCGGCGGGGGCGGCAGGGGCGGGGGCGGGGGCCGTGAATACGACGGAAGCGCTCGCTCCCGCCGCCGCCGCCGCCGCCTCTGCCCCTGCTCCGGTCCCACGGCCTACCCGCCCTCATCCGTACTCCGGTCATCGCGGAGCCCCGAACATCGAACCCCGCTCCGCGGCCCACGCCCCCTGCCCGCACTGTCCCGAGTGCCCGGGGCCCATCGGTTCCCCGCCCCCGGCTCCCCGTCCTACCGTCCCTGCAGCCCCCGTCCCTCTGTCCCACCATCCTCCGTCCTCCATCCCTCACCACTCACCTCCCTCACTCCCGATAACCGGCCCGCTCCAGTCCCCGACGCGATGGCGCGACCGAAGCGGGGCCAGCGCAGCGGGGCGGCGCCAAATGACCGCGCGCCGGGCCCACTCGCGGAGGGAAGAACCCATCATCGATCGGCGGCAGTCGTTTAGGTGATTGACTTGGCATAGCTTTGAACGAAATGGCCCTGGTGGTGTGAGGGTGACGTAAACGATCGTTAATTGAGATGTGCGTAGGAAATGAGATGGAGAACTGGGTTGCGTTCTGGCATGTGCTCGTATAGTTTCTTTGCTGCATTTGCGACTAGGAATCTTCAATTTTCCCAGAATTGAGTAAATGATGATTTGAAATTAAATTTTAATGGTGAAGTACATGTATTTCTTTATTACTAATCAATAATGATTACGAGATCGTCATGGAATAATTAGTATTCTCAACGTCCTTTTTCCCCCTTTTTTTCTTTTCGTAATCCTTATTTTTGAAACCTAGGATGTGAAACGTTCTGGAGAAATTATCGTGATAGTTATAAAGATACAGTTATTGAATAATAAACTTCTTTGACCTTAATACATAAAGATCCACGTTTGCTTAAACCCTAGATTATAGACGATAGACTTTACCAAGCGTTACTACAAAGGCATTGGATTGAACACGTATGATATGGAGTTACAATGTAAATTTTAAAGGTTTTTATAGATAACCTAATATCTTGACTCTCACAGCACAAACGTGCTTAGGTCTACCCACAAAAAGCTTTTTCCGTCGGCTGTTCGGCTTAGGGCGATGTTCCTCCATAATGAATGTCACTGAAACTCTTCAGTTTGGCTTTTATATTTATTTGATTGATTTTCTCACTTTATTGATATATATAGTAAGATGATATATTATTATTTCCGGTGAAATTGGTGAAATCACGTGAAATTAATGCACTCGATCTTCTTGCTCGTGGTAATTTGATTTCCAACACAGAACTTAAGAATTTGTAATGGAACACTGAAAATGATATCTAAAAATCAGAGTATTTGTAATTGAACCCTTCAAGAAATATAATGAAAAGTCTGTAATGTTCTGAGAAATTTGTTTTAAAAACATATCCAATTAATACACTTGTAGAAAAATATACATTGTTAGGAACGTGAATAATATTACAGGAACATTTTTGTAGACCGAATCAAGGAATTCGAATATAAAATTCAACAGTTTTAATTGAGTTGTTTGACACCACGTACTTTAAACCACGTTCTTTCTGAATTAGCAGCGTTTTCGATTCTTTTGTGAATCTTTGTCAAACCGTATTTCGTCTCCCATGCTACAAAATCTAAACATATGTCATGTGGGGAGGGAAATGAGGGAAATCCCCCCCCTAACATTTTTCAGTACCTATTAATTTTAACTTATCACGAAACATTCAAGTAAAAATATTTTCGTATAATAATTAAAACTAATAAAATCGTAGTGTAGCTGGAGCTGAGTGCAGTCAGTGACATTTTACAAAATGTGTAATGTGACACATTTGAAAAAACATTTTTAAGTTCCCCTCCCAGAATTTGTCCCTGGATCCTCCCCTGCATATGGGCTCAGGCAAAGACAACCTCCGACATGAAACAAATTCCCCGGCGCTGGAGGGCGAGGGTGGAGGCGAAGTCTCTAGATGCAGAGAGTAGCGAAACCTGACCGGCATTTAAATCCTCTCGCCCGGTGGCCTCACCAGACAGCATTCAAGAGGCGGGAAATAATAACAATCGAAGGCGTTATGGGGAGATTCGGGAATGTTATAGAGAGATTACTATAAGAAGAGACCGCTTTAACAGCTACTGCTTGGGCACTGCTGACAGTATATCTGCAAGTTACGTCCATACACTCATTTTGTCAGTGCCGACATTTAAAATCTTCTCGCCCGGTGGCCCCGCCAGATAGCATTGAAAGAGTTATGGAGAAATGATAACAATCTAAGGCGTTTTAAGAATATTGTAGAGAGGTTACTATAAGAAGGAACAGCTTCGACAGTACTGTTTGGACACTGCTGACAATATATCTGCAAGTTTCGTCGGTGTACTCGTTTTGTCAGTGTGCGCGTTCTTTTTCAAATGGCTTCTGCACTGTCTCTTACAATGTCATTGCTCCTTTGTTTCCTGTACTGTCAAATGGTCCCTTCTTAGTGTAACTCTTCTTCTTCATTGGTTTTTGGTTGCTTTCTAACTCACCCACAGCACCGCCCAGTTCAACTGGACATACAATGGCTGAATCGGCGTCGCAAAAGAATGCGCCACTCTCTAAATGTAGGTAGTGCAGGTGAAGGCGGAATTCCGAAGAGGTCACGGGCGCGGCGCCAGGCACCTCCCCCTTTCGGTGGCGCCGCTATTTGGAGTGAGGGCTCGGCCGCGGCCGGCACGTGGGCCGAGAGGTGAAGCAAGGGGCTCCTGGAATAGGACGTAACTACCGTGATTAGCTCTATGGTCATCTGCTCAAGTTCAAACACGAGTTAATACGTACGTAATAATAGTTAATGCAATTTGTTTATAATGTTAAGCTTTATTGCGTGAGTACATGTTTTGAAACGACTTTAGGAGCGAGTTTTCGAATTTGAACGAATGTAATAAAGCAACATTATAAACGAGTTGCATACTATATTGTTTTGTATAACAGCATTATACGTTTATAAGAGAATCAAACTTAATTTTGCGAAAGAACCTCCCTGTGACGACTCGGGTATTTGACATCGTGCGAGTAAACGGTGGTCGACTTCCGTTTAGCTCTACCTCCTCCGATTCTCTCGCTACGATTGGCTGAATATGTGATGACGCACTCATTCGTAACATAAAACCTAATACATCATCATTTGTGCCGTAAAATGCCCGATTATGAACGATTTTTTTGCAACAGAAAAAGTTCTTTTATAGTGCTGGAATACAAGTAAAGTTATTGCTGAACGGCGATAAAAACATTCAGTACTATTAAGGGGCTAATAACCTTAGCGGTTGACGCTCCCGAAATCACTAATCAATCACTTAATTAATTTTTAATGAGATGCTAATGTGTCTACAAGGGTCAGTCATTTAAGATTTGGAAAATATGCGATGTTAGAATTTTCCTTTGGTTTTGTAAAACCGTAGTACCGTTCAGGAAAATGTAACCGGAATGCTTTCACTATCAGCAAACCCGTGTTTTGTTTGATCTCGCAACGGTTGCTGTAAGACTCACATTGGTAGTAAGTAAGTAGACTGATTACAGGGTGGGTCCAAAGAAATGGTAGGGGACAAAATTGTTTTCGAAGTTTCAAATTCATGTAGTTTATTAATTCATCCTATTTTATTTTATTTTCTGTGCATTTTAAGGCTGTTCCCTTCTTTTCAATACCTTGTAAATACGTGTATATTTCTACAAACAAATTTATATTCATGCCATTTAGTATACATTTATTTAAGATTTTAAAACATTAAGGATATTGATGAGTAGTTTAAATGACAATTTTTGACGTAGAAAAGTCATTGCTTCCGTAGATGTTACATTTCTCGGGAAGGCGGGGGGAGAATTTCTATGTGTTTCTCTTCTCCGTGAACTCACCACTGCTGGTGGTTCATTGCTCGTGTCATTTTAATGAACGGAAGAAGGTTAATCAACGTTCAAACTACTCATGTGGAACTACGTTTTTACCGAGTTCTGATACCCTTGTAAGAATACCCTACACCAATACTCCGTCTCATTTCCTTCATTATGTTTCCCCATCTTTGCTACCAGCAAGCCCTGTCGCATCGCTCGCGTTTCTTTGAGCGTTGTTGTTGTTTGTGTCGCGGCGTTTAATAATCGCCCTGCGAGGCGCGCGCGCTCTCGGCGCCGCGGCGGGCGTTAAAAGGCTGTAAACGCTTTGCAGCTGCGCGCGCCGTGGGTTCTTCATGCGCATGCGCATACAGAAGCGGAAAAGGCACCTGCTCTCGGCGCAAACGGCTCACAACGTAACGCTCTCTGATAGACGCCTCACGAGCCGCGAATCGGCTGAGATGAATCAGCCGATTCTCAGCTGTCGTCTCTGCAACGTCGTTGAGAGGGAGTCTTAGGGTTCAAGTACCGACGATAGCCGATTTTTCAACAGAAGCTAGATAAATAAGTTGAATTCAGCCGCTGCCTGGAGGGGAATTCTAGTGTCCGGTCGCGCTGTTTGGTAGTTTTCCGTGTTTTTTTATCAACACAGGGCCAATAAATGGACCACGAACCGCGCGCCATCTCCCTTCCTTCTCCTTGTCACCCTCTGTCCCCTTACACCTACTGCATGCACTACACTACCACACAAGTCGGGAGACTAGAGCTTGACCCAGCTGAGGCACCAACCCGCAGGGGGAGATACCAGGAGAGGAAAAGTCCATAGTCAACGTGGCACATAAGCGTCGGATCTCACCATTTAGTGAGGTCACCGTCACGTCCCGCGGTATAACATGCACTTCGCTTACAGGACTATTGCTCTAGTACTTGAGGCTTCGGATATCAATAAGCATTCCCTTAATTTTGAGCAGCGGAGATTGAGATATTGTGGAAATTCCTAATTTTTAAAAACTTGTTTCATTACGCAGAACGATAATACTGTTCAACTGCTCGATTAATTGCAAAATGTCAACATGTAAATAAGCGTTTCAATGAATATTTTGCTGGCTATTTGGTAAATATAATTTGTTGATATGTGACAAAAAGTTATCAAAACCTAATACAGCTCCGTACATTGCATTGCCAGGTATAGCTCTCATTTTTAAATTCCCATTTCAGCTTTATAATTCGTCTTAAATGTGTGATTAATAGTTATGTTAGTTATTCCGAACTTTGAAGTAAATAATTATATTAATTATTGACTTCAAGTATTCTGACTTTATCATGGTGTAAATTTATAGTTACCTGTTCGTATTCTTTCGACTAAAGCACGAAAGTTTCAATTGGCAGTATAGTTGGACCGTACAATCATTATAAATATTTTTGTACTGAGTGTTCTATTATGTGTTAGATCTCTACTTGATACGAATGTAATTGGGTGGGAATTGAAAATACCAACATATATAATGTACGCCGTTGTCAATCGTAGCTTCAAGGAATATTTCTTTTATTTATTTTACGTAGCTTTACTACATGTTCATTAGCAACCATCAACTATTACATTTTGTTATTATGTAAATAAGAAACTAACAAGAAAACCAAGGAAAATTGTTTGGGCTGAAGCATAAGATGCCACCGCTGAGATATAGCACGAACTGTTACGTCGCCTATCACAACGGAAACATATTCACCGACGATGGTTCAACCGCCTCACTCTCCTTCCCCTCCCCCTCCCCCTGTGTCATGTGCATATAGAGCGGATTAGCAGCGAAGTTTGGCGGTGGCCGTCAGCTAGGCCGTCGCGTCGCTGCGTCGGAGGCGAAGGGCAGTGGCGCGTTTTTGAAGTCAAGGCGCGAGGGCGGGCGTGGCGGCGGGGCGGGGGTGGCAAAGGTGAATTAAAGTTGTAATTTTAATCACGTAGCCGTAGACGGAAGCCGCGGGCGACGGCGTCGCTGCGCGGGAGGAAGGGGGAAGGGCTGGATGAGGAGGGGGAGGGGGAGGTCGCGCGCCGAGGGGGCGGAGGCCGAAGAGGAGGGAAGGAGAGGGAAGGAGGGCGGAGGGAGTCCAAAGCAAACAGCTCCGGGCGAGTCTCTACGGGAAGGTGCCGGGCGGCGTCTACAGTGGGCCGAAACGCGTCAGTCAGAATGTAACCAAGACTCTCGGGTATACTTCAATTTAAACGCTGTGGCACTTCCAGATCACTGTTCGGTGAGGGGGCGAGGGAGGCACTGTCATCCAATCCGGAACTTCGTTACGACTTAAAGTTTTGACACTTGAACTCCCATTTAGACGACAATGCTGTTCATGGCCATGAGGTGTCACTATGTTTAAATCGGAGTATACGTTTAAGTTCTATATCCGTAAGTCTTTTCTTTAAAACAAGTGATTTTACGGCCTGGTCAGACTGTAGTGTGACCCTCGATTTCTAAGGAAGACTTTCAAATTGCAGAAGAGATTTCCGTCTGATTTCGACCGGAAATTAGATATATTATGGTTATCGATTTCCTAATCAATGTTCTTAGAGCAATACAGTTTTTAAGATGCACTATGGTCGGAAGAACGTCTTGCCTTATCCAAGGAATGCTTCTAATCTTAGTTCTTTGGGAGGCAATTTTTGTTCAACCGATTTTTGTTTGTTTGAATCACCATTGCTTCTTGTGCAACAAAATTTGTCATGTTAACGATCTTAGGTACTTAGAGAACAATAGTATTTTCGTGATAAGGCAAAAGAATTTCGAATGGTTTTGGTCAAGCATTTTTTTCTCCTGTAGCCACACATTCTCTTGACTGTGTCGGAAGCGCCTCGCCCCCTCGCCGTCCACTCAGTGTCCTCCGTCCTCGCCTGTGCCTTCCGAGCGGCCTTTGACGTCGTGTATGGGCTCGCGGATGGCAGAGGACTTGGCGTTCTTTGATGACCGCGTGTCTTTTACACGCCGAGAAGATTCGAAACTTCTGCTTCTGCTCGTACCTCTCTCTGACTCCGCCCAGCTATTCTGTACTGCGCGTCCCTCTTGACACGCTTTGCGAAAGCATTGAGTTGCCATGCTCGGAGGATTGCTACTCCTTGGTTGTGAGTCCGTTTGTCAAGGAAGTACAACATAATGTTCTATGTGAGAGGAGCGGTACGTAATTTACGTACTTGTGAAAAGAGCGTAAACTATAGGCTTCTACACGCTTATAGTGAATTGTCTGACTTAAAAAGACACAAAATAAAGAAAAACTATAAAAATGGGAATTTGAATGGCTTTGGTTGCAACATAATATTGTGTCTAAGAAGGCTAACATGTGGCCCTGAGGATGACATTTTTGAGTTACAAAAACAGCTATAATTTCAAGACAAGAATGATTGTCTTTGGCTCTGTTTGGGACACGGCACACACTGTAGAGTGCGCTTTCGGAGTCTGTTGTTCCGTGGTAATTCCAACGCAGTTTGAACACAGGTCGAATGTCGCCGAGAACTTCGTCGTCACCTCTCGGAACCTCCGCGCTCCTTTGCCGTCGCTGTTCCTCTGTCCGCGCGTGCGAGTGTCGACGAGAACCTGCGCGGTCCCTGACGCATACGTGCGAGCGAGCGAGCGTGGGCTCCTCATAGGTGTTCTCTCACAACTTTCCGCTAACCACAGTGTCTCCCTCCCATATCCTAACTGGGCTACGCGCCACCGGCGTCAAAGCGTCTTTTTCACTTTCGCGGCTTCTTTGCTGGCGCGGCGCGCCCGCCGTCGCTTCGCGCGAGGAGTTTAATAACTCGCCCAC
>BOPP01000047.1:6502063-6512409 GCA_017312745.1 Gryllus bimaculatus | reverse complement strand
GGGGGGCGGGGGCGGCGCGCTGCGTTGCGCGGGGTCCGGAGTTTTGCATCGCTGGACTGTCAACAAATAATATGGCTGCACAGCGCATTTGTGCCCGCGCGCCCTCGCCGCCGCCTAAAATAAACACGTGCGCCCAAATAAAAGGCTAAATTTCATACGCGCTAAAGACCGGCAGAAGGCCAATTGCGCGCCCGGGCCGCCGGCTGGCGTGCTTGATGCCAGCGCAGCCCGGCCGGGTGGGATGGGCACAGGTGGGCGTTTAGTGCTGTCGCGGAATGTCGCTGACCTAAAAGCGCTCGCGTGCGGGGGCGGGTCGGACTGAAAGTAATGGCGCGGTAGAAAGACACGCGGGTGAGATGCATTTGAAGGTTAATTGTGCAATCGATGGAAATGCGAACTGCGACTTGCAGAATGCTGTGTGCAGCCGAACTGTCAGTGACGATGTACTCATCTGGGATTAGATTACTCTAGGATGAGTTTAGCAACTGCTGGCATTCAGCGTGTCCATTCCACAAGATCTCGTTGCAAGTTTTGGAATACGAGAAACAACGTTTAACGATTCTGCAACGTAGTAATTCTGAATATCATTATGTCGTAAGGTTTTCAACTCTGCACCATTTGCAAATGCATTTATGTCGATAATGAAGGAAGTAATAATGAAAATTGATGATAATATTTTAACAAACTCGGTACACGTATCTCATTCAGTTTATGGGAGTCATGACATTAAGTAATTTTCATAATACATAATTCTTGTGTTGTAATGCTTTGAAAGATTCTGAGAAATTGGTTGTTATGTATGACAGAAATGTTAATCGGAATAATTGTAGAAATCTTTCCTTAGCTTTTAATTTTTAAAGAATATTTGTCGTGGTAAAAGAGCCACTGGTCTGTGCTTCCAGAGTAAAAGTATCTCATGTCGTGGAGCTCCAATGAGCGAGATGCACCCCTACCTGGCTTTACATGTAGTGCCCCCTCAAGGTCAAGGCGGATCAAGGCGGCCCACTGTCATCTAATCTGGGGCTTCGTTACGGCTTAAATTAGTGGTATTGGAGCTCCCGATTGGATGACAATGCCCTCCCTCCCTCCGGCTCGTAACCTTGGAGTGGCACTCTGTGTAAATGGGAGTATAAGGCGCGCTTCGGCGTGCGATGCCGTGTGTGCGCGCATGTGTAGCTGGTGTGCAGCGCGTATGTAACGTGAGTGCAGCACGTGTGTAGCTGATATGCAGCGCGTATGTAACTTGAGTGCAGCGCGTGTGTAGCTGGTGTGCAGCGCGTATGTAACTTGAGTGCTGCGCGTGTGTAACTTCAGTGCAGCGCGTGTGTAGCTTGAGTGCAGCGCGTATGTAACTTCAGTGCAGCGCGTGTGTAGCTGGTGTGCAGCGCGTGACGCGTGTGGTGGTGTGCGCAGGGCTGACGCGCGCGGACGGCGGCGCCGGCAGCCCGCTGGCCACCTCCTCCGTGGGCCACTGGTTGGCCTCACTGGGGCTGGCGGAGTACGAGGGCCTCTTCCGCGCGCACGGCTACGACCACCTCGACTTCATCGTGAGTACACCCCCTGCTATGGAATAGTTATTAATGCGCCAATGGCGTTGTAAGGGTTCGGGCCAAAGGCCCTCGCGCTCTTTGTTGTCGCTCGTTTTTTACAACCCGTTAACGCCCGTGGTACATAAAATATTTTACTTTTTTTTAAATTTCAGATTTACTTATTTAATTATGAACTAGATGTTAACTGGATTCAGTTTCTATTTCATAGTTCCCTTCCATAATTCCCACTCATAATTCCCTTCATAAGAGAATATGTATTATCAGTCCATATTTCCTTCATAACCTGGATCTTCTCCATCCATGTAAGTTGTATGTATTGAAATCTACATCGAAGGGAATAGCAAGCATAAACAGATCAGTAAGAAATAAAGTTATTTATCATATTTACAGTTTCGTACGCGTTAGTAAATTGTGTAAGTTCTAGAATGTATGACTCTATAAAGAAATTATTGTAGTTGATGCTATTTATTTAGGCGAGCCACTTCCATCCTTTCAGCCCCTACTTCGCGACCGTCTGAGTACATTCCCGTTTCTATATGGAGACGCCAGGGCTGAATGAAGGATAGATGGAATTAGCGGTCACAAAAGGCCGACGGGCGTTCGGATAGTCTGTGTTAGTGTAACGTCTAAAATTATTTAGAGCCGCTTAAAATTATTGACTCGAGTATTGTTTCAGTATTATAAAATTGTAATCTAAAATTCAAAAGTGTGAATGATTTCCGCACTAGAAATGAGGTCGAATCGAATACTTTGAAGTCATCGTTTCCACCACCACGTCGTGCTCTTCAGGCTCCGAACGCCTTAAAGAGCACGACATGATGCTCAAAACACCAACATCGCTGTCTCTATTGCGGCGCCACCCGCGCAGCTGAGAACACTCGCGAGACTTGGACGCAGGAGTCTTTGACTTCTTTCAAAGTGGCAATTCTTCAGATTACAAATCAAGTTTTTGTTTTTGAAAAATCTTTTGTTTTTTTCCTTAGGATTTGCATCTTGTAGGTTCTCATGCTCTAATTTCTTTCCTTTTTTATGTTTATTTTTGAAAATACCATCCAATTAAGATAACGACAAAACCGCAGTTATGTTCATTTGCTCGTATGTTTGTTGGCCTCTAAAATGAATTTAGATTGTTTGAAAGAACCCGTTCTTTTAACTACACCTTTTTGTAACGAAGGTGACATGAAAGCGTTTACCGCCTGAGGTGACTTTTGGCATCAACTGCTGTCACTGCAGCGCCTCTAACCGGGAAGTTGTGGGTTCGAGTCCCAACGGTGCTGGGGTTTTCGACACTAGCTGCGTAACTCGGTCGAATTCTGCCTCTGTCTCGAGAAGAATTCTGGCGGTCGGCTGTTCTTATCGATAGTTTTCCGTGGTTTCTCCGACCAACACCAGGAGAAATGCCAGAGCAGTATCGTAACAGACGGGTCACGTACCGCGCGATCATTCCTTTCTCTTCCGTGTCCTATCCTGAACCCTTACTTACAAACACAAAAACACACTCTCACATGCACTGCATGCACGTACAGACACCCACCTAGAGATTGTCCCGGCAAGGGTTAGTGCCCAACTAGTAGGCGCAAGTCGACGGGTAGGTCGGCGCCTGATTTCGCCATCCAGCGGAGGGATATCATCGCCATCTCCCGAGATAAAAGACATGCACTTAACTTACTTGACTAATACCCTAGCAGTTGACGCTTTTGCAATCAGTAATATCCCCACTCGAGGAAGGTGACAAATACATCAATTTCCACGGGAGGAGGATCAGTTGAGTGGATCAATTTCCGTGGCGTTCGTTGTGAGGAGCGTGCCTGTGAGTCGGGGCGTGTGGGCGCGGTGGCTGCGCAGAACGGCGTGCTGGAGGACGGCGACCTGCGCGACATGGGGCTGGACAGCGAGCGCGAGCGCGCGGCCGTGCTGGAGGCGGCGCGCGGGCTGCCGCTGGCGGTCGCCGACGCTGCGGCGGCGGCGGACGCCGTGGAGGCGCAGCTGGCGGACGAGGCGGCGGCGCGCGCGGCGGCGCCGAGGCGGCGGCGGCGGCGGCGGCGCGTCCTCCTCCAGCAACGGCGAGGGCAGCACGCCACGCCCGGCGCCCCCGGGAGAGCCGGCGCCCGCCCCCGCGCGCCCGTGCCGCCCGGCGCCCGCCCGCCCCCGAGCGGCGCGAGGGCGCGGCGGTGGACGCGTGGCTGCACGCGCTGCGCCTCGACTGCTACGCCGACACCTTCCGCAAGCACCTCTACACCGACATGGCGCGCGTGCGCCGCATCTGGGAGGTGCGTGCCGCAGCTGCGTCGCAAACTAGCGCAGGTCGTACCGCGACTGCTTTGGGAATTTGGCGATAAATCCTCGAAGCGAGGACGGGATTTTTACGAGAATTCCCAAGGCACGAGTGGTATTTAATTGGGCTGTTCCACGAATCAAATGACTGGCAACAGAGTTCCAAAGTGCCCCAAGTATTGAAAATTAGTAAAAGCGTGTTAAAATAAAAGAGTTTGTTATAGTACATACGCGGTTTATTGCACATGAACAAAGTGATCGATGTATGTCGCCTTCGAAGATAGACGAGCCATAGTTAATGAATGGCCAGTACGGAGAAGCGGTAAGAAAAATAGGATAGAATAAGCAGTAATCTTTTTGAAGTATACCGCTCTGAGTAGGGTATTTTGTATGTATAGTTGAACACTGTTGGTTTTAATTTTATGAGTGGAATAACCTTGGTAATTATATACTAGCAAAATACCTGACGTTGCCCTATGTCTATGATTATTATTTTTAGTGTAAGTGGTTGAAATTGTAATAAAATAGTATTTTATAATTTTATTTTACAGTAAATTGCATTTACATTAAAAAATTGTATCTTATGGACTTCTACTGGCGTCTAGCGTATATATTAGGTACCAGTTAGTATACATTAGTACCAATAATCTTTTTCAAACTTTGCTAGGACATTGCGACAATCATTAAAAGGAGAATAGCCTGTAATAATTTCATATCGACTCCTACACTACTTTTTGTGGCATCGATGTCGGTTACATGTTGTTCAATTCTTTTCCTGGTTTCGATGATTATTCGAGATTTTTTTAAAAATTATTGGTATTTGCTCGGCATTTCTACTTTTCACGTCTTTTAATATTGGATTTCTTCACTTGAGGGATAATCGTCATGACTAAAGTAATCCACTATCATTTGGTGATGTTCATTTTAGGAAATACTTAAATTACAATTTGATTCAAGATGTTGCATGATTGTAATAGTTTAGAAGGATTCGAGTAGTTGGTTTTTGAAGGGAAATTGAAAATATATTTTGGGTATCGTGAATATATTTATTAATTCCAATATCATTCTTTTACATCCTTTCGTCCTGTGTTTATTTTTGTCACAACGCATATGGCAACTCATGAAACGTATTGTTTAAAGGTGTTCTCGTTATGTGTGCAATAGACGTATGGACCGTGTGAGCGCTGCGCAGGCTTTCTGGGGGGTAGCAAAGCGCCGCAATGACTTGACTGCAATGAATAAATAGTAAGGCAATCGTTACGTCCGGCTGAACTCGAGCAAGAGTCAGCCCAGATTGGTGCTGCAATGGCGTAAGCGCGTGGCGTTCGCAGGTGGAGCTGACGGCCGTGCTGGAGATCGGGCGCGTGGGCCACCGGCGGCGCATCCTGGCGTCCGTGGGGTCGACGGGCGGCGCGCCGCAGGGGCTGGCGGCGCTCTCCTCGGCGCACTATCGCGGCGCCGCGCCCGACCTCGACGACCTCACGCACGACCTCAACCAGCTGGTGAGTCGGCAAATCCGGCCAAAATCACGGTCTGCAAAAGTCAGGCAGTTGGTGGATGAATCGTTAGGAGTCGCGGAACATTTTCAGATGGTTTTTATAATACTTTATATTATTCCCTAAATAATTTTTTTGTGTTTATATTTTTTATATTTATATTTTTATATTTATATTTTTTATTTTTATATTTTTAATATTTTTATATTATTCCCTAAACAAATTGTACGACATTGCTTTTACTGATTTTATATGTGATGTATTCTCGTACAACATACATGCTCAGATTTTGGTACATAAATATAAAACATTTGAATTACATTATCGTAAACAAGTTTAATTCTGTGTTCACAGTGAATAGTGGATGTCTTCCTGTACATTTTGAAAACCTATCTCATTTTGCCATCAGTCTGAAAGAATAAGTACTATATTACATGGAAAAAAAATATGGGGTTCCTTTTTTCGTGTATCCGCCCATATGGAACGTTTGAATTGAAACTCTTCTTCAGATCTTTGTCTTGGGCGAAGTAAAGCGGTAAAAGGACATTCAATGAATTTCATATCACTAATTGTTTGTACATTCACGTAACTCTTAGTCCTGTTGTTGAACTACATTCACTTATAAGTAAATGAGTGTTTGTTTTATTGCGATATTTCTTTATTGTCCTATTCATATCCAAAGTAGCAAAAAGAGAAATATTGCAAGAGTTGTAGATTTTTTGTTATCTAAAACTTTTTAGATGTGACATTTTTTAGTATTAAGATTATCTATTAAATGTTTAAATTAATATTAATGTTATTTACTTCATGTTTCTTGTTTTGTGAGTCCATTAATATTACTTGAAGTGTACCACACGCGACGACACTTGCTTCACTTACAGAGTAGTTAGGAAATGCAGAATTAAAAGAAAATCGGCAAGAACGTTCTCTTATAAGAGGGATCTGACAATGCTTAATGATAAACACGAGTTTTGAAAACAAGCGAAAAAAAAATCTTGTCCGAACGGCCGTCCTCGTAAGTGAATTAGTCAAGTTCAATGCCATTGTCGGGTGGCGCAGTCGATGGATATCCGACTAGAGCATTTTTCGTCTTCACGTCCTTGACGGGACTTCGAAATTCTTTTAATTATTTACCATCAATGACGAGCAAAAATTATCTAAAAATTGTCCAGCGTGCAAACTCATATAAAAACGAGAGATTTTTTATGAAATACATTGAATTGTGCATCTTACTAACGCTATTGGAGAACTATCCAACCAACCAACCAACCAACCAACCAAACAAACAAACAAACATTCACATAATCATTTGTTGTGAAAAAAGGGGTTAAATTTTCTTTTCCGTACGTCTACGATGATAACCAGAGTGGTTAATGTTAAAAAAATGTTTCAACCTCGAATCTTGTGTTTTTAAAATATGTTTATGAATATTGCATCCAATAGTTTATTCTGTAACTAATTTATGATTTTTAACTTCTTTGAGAGTACAAGAACGACCGAAGGAGCGACTTGGGGATCTTGTTGCGTAATTCGTGTGAATGCATAAACATTATAAACGATTTGCAAAGACTTCTTAAATAAAATCGTTATAAATTGAAAAAAAACCGAAAATGCCCTGGATTGTCCATTGTTTGTTACATGGGACGTAATTGCAGGAATGTTAACAATTTTAAAAGTACTGGATATTTTGGCTTTTGAAGATAGTTATAATATTATTGTAGAGACGATTCTACATTTTAACATCCTAATTTTCATAGCAGTGTTATATTTATAGGAGACTTTTATTGTGGTTTTACCTAATACAAATATTTGTACAGGAACGTTGTTCCGCGTGTGCACAAAACAGTATTAAATGGAATTTTGATATCTGCAAATCTCATAAAGTACAGTAATGAAATGGTTTTATCATGTCTTAGTTTCCTTAACGCTTCTCGTCTTCTCCGTCCGCGAAGTAGCTGTTTCTCTGCTTCGTACGATGTCGTCGCTTCTGAACGCAGGGTGACGCTGCCGCTATGTGCCCGCGCCGTGTGAAGCGCGCGTTTTTGAACCCGAACGCGGTAATTTCCGTGGTGACGGGAAAGAGCGCACGTAATCACCAACGAAAGAACACAAAACGATTTAATTACTCGCTCGGAAGACGCAATAATTTACAATTTCACCCTTCTTTACCCCCTATGCGGCGCCGCCGCACGTCCCTTCCCTCGGCTGGCGGCGGCGGTGTCGAAAGAGGACTGCGGCGGAGGGAAAATAAAGCGTAGCCGGCAGTGATAACTGAAAACGTATTAATGTGTTGCCGGCACTAACGCGCTTAGCGCGTCTCGCTGCCCGCCGTCATTTTTCACGCTCTTTCGCCGCCCCGCCCCACCCCTCCGACCGGCACTTGCCTGCCGGGCCGTCGGCGCCAGTCCAGGTGTTTGTGCAGGGATTGCGGGCCACCGGCGCGGACGCGCGTGGGGGGGGGCGGGGAGAGAGGGCGGAGGCGAGGGTGCCTCACAGAGCGCGACGCGCGCGTTAACAACCGCGCCTAGCGTAGCGGAAACATTAATTATGCTGCGACCGTAATGAATTGTGGATGCGTGTAGCCTTAGCGCGTACTAGCAGGAGCTCAGGCACGGGACTGGGAGCAAGGCGCGGCGCGCGCCGGCCCGCCTGGCCCTGCTTGGAACATAGGTTAATTAGTCTGTGCGATGGCTCGCGCCCCGCATATAATAAAAGGGGACTCGCATAGTTATGATGCCGCCGCCGGCCGGAGGACGGGGGCGTAGCGGGGGAGGGCGGCCGCGGGCAGTTGGCAGCGTGGCAGGGCAGCGAGAGCGCGCGCGCTCTGTCTAACGCGCGCGTCAGCGCGCCAAGCGCGGGCGGTGCGCGCGAGAAGAAAACAGAGGCGACGCGGGCGGGCGCGGGCGGCGGCGGGGCGGGGCGGGGCGACGCCGACGAATACAGAAACCATCTTGCCGTAAAATAATTTCCACCAAAACAAGCAGGCTAACAAACGCATTGCATTTTCATCACTCATACCGGCTCCGGCGCGGCGCGGCGGCCGGCGCGGCTCTGCGCTGCGCGCGCTTGGCTGGCGCGACGCGGACGCTCGCTCCGCTCCACGCGCCGCCGCTCTCGCCCCTGTGCCTGCGCCCGCCCCCGCGGCGCCATCGCCCCCGCCTGCGCGGCGCGCAACAAAGTCTCTCTCTGGCGCGCGGCGGGCGCGCGTTGACAGCACGGGCTTCACACACGCCGCGCCGCGCCGCACCGCACCGCGCTGCCCGCGCGCATCGCCGCGAGCTCCGCCGCTGGCAGCAGCAGCAGCGACGGCGGCGATAATTATAACGTCAGTTGCACCGCCCCGCCGCCTTGCCGCGCCGCCAGCCCGCTCGCGCCGGCGATCACGGATCGGAGCGCGCAGGCGGGCGATGGCCGGTGGAGGTGGAGGCTGGCCGCCGCCGCACGCCGCCGGGCGCATCACACAGCGGACTAATCTTCGGAAGCCGTTGAGCGTGCAGCGCGCGCGGAGTCGCGTCTGGCGCTGGGGCCGCGGCGGCGGCGGTGGCGGCGGCCGCGTGGGAATCCAGCGGCCCCCGCGGGCGTCCGGCGCGCTGCGGTGGTTTCTTTGGCGCGCGCGGCGGGGGGCGGGGGAGGGGGATGGAGGGCCCGGGCGCGCCGCCGCCGCCGCAGGTGCCGCCGCGTTCTTCTTCCTCGCAGCGGCCGCCGCGCGTGGGCGGATCACTGGACGCGAAAGCGAAATGAGCTGCCGCCCCGCCGCAGTGGCTGTGCGCCGGTGATTCGTGTAACTGCCCCTCGGCGGCGACGCTTTGCGCGCGGCCGGGTTCTGTGCTCTTCGCTCGCCTCTCGCCCGCCCCCGCCCCCGCCCACGTCCCGCCCCCGCCCGCGCTCGCCCGCTCGGTCAGTACGGTGGACGCGCGGAGTGTGTTGTGGCGCGGAAGTGGAGGGGCGGACGGTGGACGCCCAAGGGGGGAGGGCGATTGATGCTTCTGGCGACGTATTGTACGAGCGAACCGAGTTCGGAAAAGTGAGAGATTGAAATATGTGAATCTGCACCGATGTGACGGCAAGAGATGAGACACAAAAAGGAGGTGTTTGTAGATTTTTACTATAGCATATGTACTGGGCATTACAGCTATTTTTTAGTTTGTACTAAATTCTTGTATGAGTTTTCTCTCGTATGTGATTTATTATATTCATTGGCATCGAATTGTCTGGTTTTGACACTACCGCGAAAGTTCAATCATTTTGCATCATCTCACATGGTAAAATACCACACTAAGAAACAATCCCTTCCATCGTAAGTTTAGAAATGAATGTAAAAATATCTTGAAATTACCGCAAATAACTATTATTGTGGCTGTAATATTTGCAAGACTTTCGATGTAAAAGATTTTTCAATAGGATTATAATAGGTCACTGCCATTCATATCAAAATACTCGCCGATGGAATATGGTGGGTCAGTGGTGTTCAGTGGGTGGTTTGTTCGAACAATTTTCACTAAAAGGTATTTATAAAATTGGAGGGATTTGTCAAATTGAACTCTCTATAAAGACAAATGTAGGAGGTATTGTCATTGGCTGTAGCCTCCGCTCCACGTAACAGTCCCTGGTCCTGCTTCTTCAGATTGTCACTTCTCCTGAGACGTAAAACCATCCTTAGTGAATAAGATATCGAGCCATTTCGAGAAATGACTGCTCTGCTTATGGAAGGCAATTTAAAAATGAAATTTTTCGGGAGTTCCTACTTCACGCTCCTAAAGTACAACCCAAAAGCCTTTCATCGAAATTCAGTACCAGTCTTCTGTAGTCGGAATCAAAGCGTAGTAACAGGACTCACACAATTTCGAGGAAAAAATGTAAAAGAGTCATTACGTCTCAAAATGGTAATGTGTGGGTGTCATATCTAGGACCCTCTACCATCAGTTTTATTCTGATACTCTTTAGTGATACGAAGAAACAAAGGTATATCACAAAGAATCATTAAAACATTTAGTAGGTATTTAAAAATGGTTACTTTTTTATGTTA
>BOPP01000047.1:6490969-6502038 GCA_017312745.1 Gryllus bimaculatus | reverse complement strand
CCCTTAGCGGTGCGCGCGCCGGAGTCGCGTCTGGCGCTGGGGCCGCGGCGGCGGCGGTGGCGGCGGCCGCCGTGGGAAATCCAGCGGCCCCGCGCGGGCGTCCGGCGCGCTGCGGTGGTTTCTTTGGCGCGCGCGGCGGGGCGGGGGAGGGAGATGGAGGGCCCCGGCGCGCCGCCGCCGCCGCAGGTGCCGCCGCGTTCTTCTTCCTCGCAGCGCGCCGCCGCGCGTGGACGGATCACTGGACGCGAAAGCGAAATGAGCTGCGCCGGCCCGCGCGCAGTGGCTGTGCGCCGGGTATTCGTGTAACTGCCCCTCGGCGGCGACGCTTTGCGCGCGGCCGGGTTCTGTGCCTTCCGCTCGCCTCTCGCCCGCCCCCGCCCCCGCCCACGCTCGCCCCCGCCCGCGCTCGCCGCTCGCCGTCAGTACGGTGGACGCGCGGAGTGTGTTTGGCGCGGAAGTGGAGGGGCGGACGGTGGACGCCCAAGGGGGGAGGGCGATTGATGCTTCTGGCGACGTATTGTACGAGCGAACCGAGTTCGGAAAAGTGAGAGATTGAAATATGTGAATCTGCCGATGTGACGGCAAGAGATGAGACACAAAAAGGAGGTGTTTGTAGATTTTTACTATAGCATATGTACTGGGGCATTACAGCTATTTTTTAGTTTGTACTAAATTCTTGTATGAGTTTTCTCTCGTATGTGAATTATTTATATTCATTGGCATCGAATTGTCTGGTTTTGACACTACCGCGGAAAGTTCAATCATTTTGCATCATCTCACATTGTAAAATACCACACTAAGAAACAATCCCTTCCATCGTAAGTTTAGAAATGAATGTAAAAATATCTTGAAATTATCCGCAAATAACTATTATTGTGGCTGTAATATTTGCAAGACTTTCGATGTAAAAGATTTTTCAATAGGATCTATAATAGGTCACTGCCATTCATATCAAAATACTCGCCGATGGAATATGGTGGGTCAGTGGCTGTCAGTGGGTGTTTTGTTCGAACAATTTTCACTAAAAGGTATTTATAAAAATTGGAGGGATTTGTCAAATTGAACTCTCTATAAAGACAAATGTAGGAGGTATTGTCATTGGCTGTAGCTCCGCTCGCACGTAACAGTCCCTGGTCCTTGCTTCTTCAGATTGTCACTTCTCCTGAGACGTAAAACCATCCTTAGTGAATAAGATATCGAGCCATTTCGAGAATGACTGCTCTGCTTATGGAAGGCAATTTTTAAAAATGAAATTTTTCGGGAAGTTCCTACTTCACGCTCCTAAAGTACAACCCAAAAGCCTTTCATCGAAATTCAGTACCAGTCTTCTGTAGTCGGAATCAAAGCGTAGTAACAGGACTCACACAATTTCGAGGAAAAAATGTAAAAGAGTCATTACGTCTCACAAATGGTAATGTGTGGGTGTCATATCTAGGACCCTCTACCATCAGTTTTATTCTGATACTCTTTAGTGAAACGAAGAAACAAAGGGTATATCACTAAAGAATCATTAAACATTTAGTAGGTATTTAAAAATGTTACTTTTATGTTAGTGAGTGACTTTATTGTTCTTGAACGATCGAAATCTAGTTTTTTACGGAACATATAGGTTTACGTAAAAATCGAGATCATGTAAGAATAAAAATTTCACTCACGAAATATAGTAGTAACATTTGTATAAGATTTACAAAATATGTTACAAATTGAGAATTTCATACGTAGTCTTCGTGTTTCATCGAAAAAAGCGTCCTCTTTATGACTGTAAAAAAGGAGGCCATGATATGGACGTATGTAAGGAAGTAAAGCCGATTCGACCATGCTGATTTCGCTTCTCTGCTGCTCTGTAACTGCTTCCTCCTTTCAGTTCCCTATTTTTCAGTGGTGGATGTAGTGATATCGGACATAATGCGAGCGATTTCTAACTCAGTGTAACCCCACATGTCGCGCTAAAGAGCTGACGATGAATATGAGCAAGTGTTAGAAGAGGCCCGAAGATGGGGGGGGGGCGGTGCTAATGAGTGATGAACTTTGATGATGTCGAGTGGCCAGAACGAACAGTGTGGTGACGGCCTGAGAAGGTAGTGAGGTAGTATCTTTAACATTGTGCGTTTTCTTTGCTACTGTACTTTTCAGATGTTTAAAGTTCAATTTCACCCCCGCTTAGAGGTAGGTATGTAACTCGCTGTTGTATTCTCACCATAAAAGAAAGATATTTTCTCCCTTTCATACCACTCGTTCTATTAAGAATTACTTTTAAGATTATTGTTACAAGCTTGGCACTTGTCATCACAGATCATTATTCAAAATAATTGAATGAAAATCTACCGGAAATATATTAAATGGATTTTTTGTGACTGTGCCAGTGTAGTTATTTTGCAGCGTCTGTGATAAAATTGTTGCTGTGAATCTTGTCGGATCAAGATCCTATATCCCGTTCTGAAGAAGTGATATTCTTTGCGAAAGTGTGCTGGAATTATTCTTTGGCTGAAACGAGTACGGCACTTGACAAAATTTCGCAATTATTGGAGGTGTTTGAGGATTACTATCTAAATGAATTTATTGTTAAGTTTGCCCAGAAGTAAAATGTTTCAACATAAAATACGTATCTTTAATGAGTATTTGTGAATGAAAATTGTTTGGACCAGAAAGGTAAGTAACGATATAACTCGATGTAAATTCACATTATCAACAATCGACACGCACTCTTCAATGAAACTTTACCAACGAACAGGTTTCCATCACAGGTTTCATTCACTATCAATACAAAACTATAGGAAATATGAAAAGCTTCTAGAAAAATACTAATCTCTGACTCGCGAATGTAAAGACGGTTTGAATTCAGCATAAATTGTCTCAGAGATGTAAAACACCCGTTTAGAAAATGCAGACGTCATGTTTGAATCACACTATCGGAACTGGCCCAGTGCATCTCCGGCGTCAGAACAGAACACTATCGAAAGCCGCAGGCACTTACGGCCTCCCAGCGCGAGTGTGGCCCAGCACCCGCAGTTGTGGCGACGCGGCGCCAGGTGTCGGCTGCATGTGTTTGACCCGCTGGCGGCCAGAGCGTGTTGCGCGCGCCTTTGCGCACGGCGCTAAGCAAACAGCCCGCGGAGGCGATCGCCTTCCAAAAGCGCACGCCGTTGCACCACACTGCGCTGCGCTGCGCTTTGCAGTCTGCGCTTTGCTTCGGCGTGGGCCCCGATGGGTAATTGCGGCTTTGCGCATTCTACGTACATAGATTTGCAATATAAAATTATTATTACATTGTAATTATCGCTGGTAGTGTTTCGGACAATGGAGGAACCAACATGTGATAACACATTCTGCGAATTCTTCAAATTCAGTAGAATCTCGTTGGGCAGCGAGATGGTGTGACGGTCAGCGTTTCGTACTGTTATACCCGCGGGTTGGAACCCGATAGAAGCCGTGGATTTTTAAGGGTGAAAAAATTCTTCGTTTTGAAGCCTTCCTTCGGAGAGGAAGCAAAGTTGTTTCATGTTAGTAGATTTACGTGAATGTAAAAAATCCTCAAGCCTAAATGACGCCTCTGAGCTAAATTCAAATCGCCTGTTTCGTCGCCCAAGAAATAGAGTAGCGAAATTTGTGGGGTCAGACGGAAGAGCGGGTCTGATAGCCCGAGTCTCGCCACGTAACATAAGTCACCAATTCAATTCAATTCTCGTTAACCCGTATCAACCTGTGTCGAACCGAGTTAACGAAAATCCGGGTTAACCGAAATGAGGTGAAAATGATGAAAAAGGAACCTGGGTCTATCAAACATGTTTAATGGAGTATAGAAGTCATTATCGGCGCTCTTTCACCTAAAAATATGACATCGACCGCTGGCAAGTGTATCCGAGTAATTGAAGATGATCTTCAGAGAATTGGGATTTATCGTCTGTAAATCAAAACTTCATTTCTACGCTAAACAACGTGCTTTATGCCGGTCCGGACGGCAGAGATCTTTAAGACAGTAGTGCCGTAGCGAACTCGGACCGAAGGATCGCGGGTTTGAGTCCCGTCTCGGGCATACTTGTATTTGTGTTCGTCCCCCTATCATCACCACATTATGTCATCTTCACAGTTACCATGTCGTTAAATGCAATAGTGGTCGCCAATGACCTAGCTGTTGAGGAGATCATAAATAACAAAATAATAATAATAATAATAATAATAATAATAATAATAGTAAATATAAATATAAAAAAAATCATGGGTTTTTCCAAAATTGGTTGGGATTATCCGGACGTGGAGGTTAACGAGGTTTGACTGCACTGCCCAAACGGTAGAGGTTTCCTTTGCAATTCGATTTGGGTCGATTCACGCATGGGAGCACGGCAAATGTTAATGGAGAAGAGTGGCCAAGAGATTCTCGTGCGAGGGAGATCTCCGGTGTGATGGGGAGGAGGGGGAGGGGGGCGCGATGCTGCGGGCGAGCGAAAGCTGCCGGAGGCACACTTGGCCAGCGCCCGGCCACAGTCCCCTCAGCGCCACCGCGATGCGTGCGCGCGACGGACCCGACGCCGCCGAGGCGGACGCCGACGCCGACGCCGACGCCGACGCCTCCGACGCCGACGCCTGCGACGCCTCCTCCGAGGCATCGTCCTCCACCTCCTCCTCCTCCGACGCCAGCGACGCCTCCGACGCCTGCGACGCCGATGCCTCTGTGAGTGCAGTGGGCCGCCCCTTCGCACTGGCCGAACGCCCTATCAGTCCTGTGCTACGTATACTCCGATTGACACGGAGAGGCCCTTGAAGGCCACGAGCTGGAAGGAGAGGAGGACACTGTCAACCAATCGGGAGCTTCGTTATGACAAATTTTTGGTATTGGAGCCTCCGATTGATGATAATGTCGCCTTCTCTTTCCAGCTCGTGGCCCCTTGAAGTGCCATTCCGTTTAAATCGGAATATAAGTGCAGAGTCCCTTCAAGGTCACGAGCTGGAAGGAGTGTGGGACACTGCCATGCAATCGGGAGCTTCAATACCATAAATTAAGTAGTAACGAAGCTCCCTATTGGATGACAGTGTTCCTCTCTACTTCCAGTTCATGACGTTCAAGGGACACTACATTTAAATCGAAGTATACTGTAGTCGGCCACATGTTCTTTTATGTTCACCTGATGGTATGCTTTTGGCACACGAATGTGTGCCACGGCGTGTTATTGAGGAGTCAAAGAAGTTACAACGGGTGTCTTATTTCTGGGGCTTCTCGGCGTCGCGGTAGCATGACTGATTTGTTACCGTGCGTTATCATGTTCGTAATTCACTATTAGGCGTTTCTTGTTCATTTAAGGACATTTCATCATTGACCACCTTCACATCATCAAGGCCCCATGATTTCTGTAGAAATACATAAAACATATTGTGGGCGGTGTACGTATGTCTATTTCTGGGGACTGATTATTGGTTCACATAATTCTTCGGTTCTGACTTCTAATAGCAATTGAAGAAATATTACATTAATATTTCTCTCGCAATCTTTTTCTTCGTCCTATCTGTCATGCGTTGAATAAATAAAGCGCGCAAACGTGCATGATTGAGAGAGACTAGAAAGAACAAAAGAAGATGTGAATGCACCCAACAGAAATAGATTCCCCAGTGCGGAATGTGGTGCACGTGTGGTACCGCTTGAATTATCGATACGAGTGAAACGCGCGACTTGTCAGTTCGCCGGGCACGGAGGCGCGCAGCGGACCGTCTCTGCGGCAAAGCAGTTTGACCGAGATGCTGTTTGCGAAGCGGAGGTTTATGGCGCGGGTTTGCGCGAAGTCATGCTCCGCGAGTCAGACGCCGGCGCTGATGAAGTACTTACACATTTACGCTGGCGGACGCGTTCTGTGAGCTGGCCCGTAAGGTTGGCTCGCCCGAAGTTACGGCGTTCGTAAAATATTCATTTCCCGCGATGTATTGAAACGCTGCCCTGGGATACTTCGAAATCCTATGGAAAACGTGCGGTGTTGGAATTAGCAGTAAATGTAAAGTAAATTGCGTTTCACTTGAAAATCGCCGTTGCTCTGCATTCTTGGTTGCATCCATATGAGAAGGAAGAAAGTTTTTCCGGGCTTTTATGTACACTGTTTATGCTGTATGGAAATTGACTGTCATATGCTTGTACATTCGTTTCAAAGACAGCGGTTATCAGCGGTTATTCTCATGTTAATTTATATTTAAAATTTGACTTAGTGTTTCAGAGGAAATTCGTATGTTTCAGCTGTTTGTATTGACGTACATGAAAAAAGTATAAAGTATCACATAATACGATATTTATGCAATTTGCGTAGATTAAAACGTAAGTCACATCATGGATTCAATTCAAGCATGGAAAATGAATGGAAGTAGCCCACAGGAGAAACATTTCTTGGTGTAAGATTTTGTCTCAAATGAAGTTTAAAAAAAAAATAAATAAATAAATAAATGAGCTTCTTTCAAATTATTCTATCAAACATAGTTTGAATATTCTATTTACTAAATTGATAATAATACATACATTTGAAACTACAAAGTACAAATGTGCAGAAACGTAAAATTAACTATGAAGTACCTAAGAAAAAGATTTGCTTTTCATATTTAAATTCTTGCATAGGCAATAAATTACTTTATTTATTTTATTTGTTCAATTGCAAAAAAAACACTTAAAAATGTATATTCAAATAACAACAAATGTATTAACGCAAACTAATCTGCTATAAGACAGTACAAAGTTTCAAATCGAGTTAAAAGATCTTCCTAGGAAAGTCTAAATGAATGCGAACGGCCGGACAAATAGACAAGCGCCTCTCAAGAAAAACTAGAATTTTCAGCGAAACATCAATATTTATGTCTCTCGTAACGTATATTTTATCAAAAAATGGCTTCTTAACGCAGGATGTTCGATTTAGTTAAACGACATATGTTTGGTTTTTAGTGGTACATCAAGCCACGAGTAAACAACAGCCTACGAGTCTCGCTTTTTCTAACGCGCCTGTCACGTTTGTCCATGTGTATGAAACTTGTGACTGTGAAGAAGAGACTTTTTTAAAAACAAGCATGCTGTTTAGTTCGTTTTGTTGTGTTACTTGTGAAAACAAATTATTACTGGAGCCTTTCACCTTGTGCCAAGTTGGGAGGAACGTACGCTGTTTCCAGTGGTGGAGTGGATACATGATCTGATTATTACTTCGTTGTATACGTAATTATATACGCCGTAATGCATAGTACGAGAGGGAAAGTTGTGTGATGCTGCTGCCCATCACCAAAAATAATCCGGCTGTTTATTTAATAGAAAAAACTTGTATTGTGCGGCCCCGATACCGAAAACACAAAAATGTGTCTTATGGGCAGATGGGAGCAGAATGGGTCGAAAATTTAGCTCATACGCACGATAATAGAAAACTAACCAGGACGAGAAAGTCTGTGTTGTTCTATAGCATCACTCTTTTCTCATTGTTTTATCTCCGCTACTTCGTCTGTGGCGCTCGTCCTAGGGATGGCAAAAAATTATCGATTTCTTTAAAACATCGAATTTTCGAGAAGAAACATTGTAACATCGATGTTTTGCTTTCGATGTTTTCTTAGGATCGATATATTTGTCCAGAAACATCAATGTTTTAAAAACGTTTTAATGATATAAGTAAAATTTTCACTTTTGTTGATTGCTTGTTATCAACTACCACTGACAACTGTCTCTGTTGAGGATCCCTACCCTACACGAACCCGATCGCTTTTCGCAACCTTTCTCCGGTCCTGTTGCGGCGTTTTTGATTCTTTTATACGTGGTAACATCATTAAACTGTATTTTGAACCTTGACTACATAGAACATTGATGAGAAAATTAACATGGCTGTCAAATTTATGGCAGAATACACATGAAACTAATATTGATGTGATATGTGTGACATTATATTCAGGCCATTTTACTTCGATGATTTATAAATGGTACTGAATAATAGAAACGATGTCCTTAATTTTTTATTTCCTTCTTTACATTCTATAAACATTATAATAAACACAATTCTTGTATGTACTCGAACTATAAAATATAACTAATTTAATAAAGTGTTATTTAAAAAATGGAAACATGATTAAATAAACCTGTTTGTTTCATCATATTTAAAACATTGAAGATTTTTGGCGATGTTTCCATCGACATCGAAATCCTTTCGGCGCTGTTTTCCTAGAATTTGCCATCACTCGCTCGTCCCGTTGATCGACACCCCGCACGTGAAACTCCTCGGCGGTGCGTTTCTCTCTGTGTGTGTGCCGCGCTGATGGCAGTTGATGTGAATCCCTGGGGCGTAGGAGCGTTTAGCTGTGCGGAAGATTGGCGGTCGGCGATGGGCGCGGGCGTGGGCGCGGTGCTGTGCGCGCGCCGCTGCCTTCGCGCGAAAGTCGGGCGACGGGCGCGGCGGCCCGCCCCGCGCGTTCAGCTCTGGTTGCCCGCGCCCGCCGCCCTGCACGCGTGCGCGTGCGCGCAGGCCGATGTGGGGACTCCGCGAGAAATTCGCCCACTTTTTTTCCCATGAGGGAATGGTGGCGGGGTCCTGAGTTACAAACGTTTCCAGATTTTACGAAGTGCGGTTGTCATTTGAGTCATCCAATGAGAGAGGGAGCTAACATACAAAATTCAAAATAGCGATTTGTCAACGTATTCTATTATGAACGCTTTGGAGATGTCAATAAAATCAGGTTTTGAGTTCTGTGGGTTAGCTTCCCCTCTTACCGGATGCCTCATTTTTGTATTGTTGGCTTAATTGTTGACATTTGTAATGTAGGTGTGTGATGTGGTTTTCTGAGGTTTCGAGATGGAATTCATTGTGCAGCTGTTGGTTTGAAATTAACCGTGGTGCATTTGTCATTGTACGGAGAAATTGGTTTTGAACGATCTATAATTTTTTTGTGTTCGTTCTTGCGCCCAAAGTAGCGGCGTAAATGTTCGAGATTATTTTTTCGAAGGCCAATTAAACTAGGAATCATCATTATTATGAAAAGATAAATCACAGCCATAAAATGACTAATGTTAATGTTCAATCATTATTTTCTGTAAAAGCAAATAATAAACCTAAAAGATGCCGTACTTTCCTCGTATTTTATGAAATACTTTTACCATGCTGAATTCAAAACGAGGTAATATGGGAAGTACAACCATTTTCTATTTATAAGTAGTTACTAATAACCTTAGTTCATGTGACTCCAAATAAGCTATTTGATTTATTTCAAAACATATTAGAAACATTAAAAGAGTTAATAAAGCAAAACTTTCCTTGTTATTCTTGTTTTGAAATAGTTGAAATTAAATTTGTCAAAGAAAGATTAGGAGTTGTATCAACATTTTGAGATTTGGATCATATTTTAAAGTGTAACTCCAGGGTGTCTTGTTACATTTCTGATTAAAATAGGCGTGCTTGGTGTAATTCACTCTATATGTTAACCAAAAGTATGTGTTTCAATGAAAATACTGAGTACTGGAATACTGAGTACTATATACTTCTTTAAACGACCGTTTTCACGCTATTTAGCGGCATAAAATCAAAACACATAAATTTGCTATAGGGAATATATGTTTTTCTCGTCATTATTGCACTATGCATCGGTAAATAACGCCCCGAACTAGAATTCTTATACTGTCCTTGAAGTGCTCTGGTTTGGTCAAAAATTAGAATAAGTAACTGACTTAATACACCAAGATACATTTCATATATTGAGATACTATTATTCCACTTTAAATTTTAAATTCGCTGAGGATGATAAATTCAAAAAAAAACTATATATTACCATAGCGTTGCGTCTCCTGTGCATATTGTCTTATTTAAAAGTTTAATTTGTTTTTTGCAAGATAATAGTAAACAAATTTTAACCATATTTCAGTTTTCCTATTCCTCCATTTCTTGCCATAGAAAGTTACATGAACATTGACTGAAAATACTGATTTATCGTCTTGTTGCACTACAAAATTAGTTTCATTTATCGTTGTTGCGGTTCGTGTAAATGTTGGAAATATAGAAATTCACAGCGTTTATATAGTGTACTTGTCGATGCATAAGGTCGCGCCTTAGGCTCAAAATCAACCGTTTTTGTAACTTTCCCCCCCTGAATATCATAAAGGAAACCGGCTGAGAATTCTTGCAAATCGATTTGTCTGGGTGAGGTAACTCGAATGAGCTATTGATCACCCTTTGTAAGTGCTATAAGTTACCAAACTGCGATTTTGTTATTTAAAACGACAAAAAAACGTTTTAGAAGAAATTTCTCAGAATTTTCTCGCTGGATCCGCAGAAATTCATGAGGAGACCGAGACGCGTCGACTGACACCTCTTCGTCGCAATTGGTACAACTGAAGTGGTTAACCGTGAGTGTCAGCCGCACGAACCAATGAACGACTTGACTGTTGGACGCAGGGTACTTTATTACTTGTATAAGGAATTCACTGGTGTGTCAATAGTAGTTTATAATCATTTTTAAGTAGTTACTAATAACTACTTATAAATGATTCTAAGCTGTGTTGTAGGAGTACATGTTTTGAAAATGAGCAACATTAGGAGCGAATTTTCAAATTTGAACGAATGCAACATTATAAACGAGTCGCATACGCTAATTTTTGTACATTTATAAGATAATCAGAGTTAATTTTTGAAAACAATTGATATGACGCCACGGGTATTTGACATGTGAGTGAAAAATCTGTAGTAGACTGGTTCGTTTACCGCTACCTCCCCACGATTCTCTCGTTGCGATTGGTGAATGAGTGATGATGATGACGACACAGTTATTCGCTCCATAAACTGCAAATACGCCATGATCAGTGCCGTAAGATATCCTTTTGTAAACTATATCTTGTAACGAAAAAGGTCGTTTACAGTGCTGGAATTCAAAAAGGAATGTTTAAGTGAAGGTGAACAAAGTAAGATGTGCGCTCACTAGCTAGCATTACAAAACGAAGAGGTAAGAAATGTGTGCGTCTAAATGCAGGTACGAGTCGGCGTGTGGTGTGTTTCAGAAAAACAACATCCAGCAGCTGAAGGAGGAGATCCGCGAGAAGCTGCCGGCGCCGCCCGCGTCTTCGGGGGCGGGGAACACGGGCACGCTGCGGC
>BOPP01000047.1:6474621-6488689 GCA_017312745.1 Gryllus bimaculatus | reverse complement strand
CCGTCACCCCCCCTCTGCGGCGGCGCAGGGACCAAACGCCGGCCACCCCGGCGTGCTTCTTCACCTGGCATCGCCACCGCCCCCACGAGAAGCCTTTGTGCGTGTGTGTGTCTGTGACGGCAAGATGTGCGTCGTGTCGACGAACGTCTCTACTAACGTCTAGGCGCACCGTCCGTCTCTTCCATTGTTTCTCTCCGTTTGGCGATTTCAAGCGCTCACAATCTTCAGCATATTTCGTAGTATCTCGTGACTAATGGGTCTGCCATGGCCTCTACTTTGATATTTGTAATCCAATATACGCAAGGACAGATTGAAAATGTACACGATGCCGCGTTGTCTCTAAATGTAGGTAGAGACAGTGCGTACATACACTCGCGCCAATGCTGCCGCAGGGCCGTTGAGTGGGGGTGATCTGAGGGAGAAGAGAAGGAGGGAGACGGCAATGTCGGTTAGGCCCTTCTGGCTAGAAACGAAATCCATATATTCCATTTCGCCCATCCGTTTTCGCGTGTTCGTTTCTTATTCAATGAATTTATAAATATAAACTTCATGAATTCTTGGGACATCTTCTGATCGCTTATGGAAATTCGTTTCTTTAAGTGATGACGTGTTGGAACTGATAGTTCTATAAATATTTCTGAAAGTGTTTGTATATGTAGTAATTTATGTTTCAATAATTCGACAAAATGGAAAGATTGTCATAAAGAATCTGTGTATGCAGATTGAGATTGTTTAAATTTTTAATGTTTTAGTAGTTGGTCTTTGTTGATTATTTCACATTCGACGTGGATTATTATATGCCATCATTTGATTGTGGCATTCCAAACCATGAGCGATCATTGGGCTTCGTTATTACATGAAGCTGCATAAATTCGAATGATTTATTTACTACGATTCAACTGACTTCGGTTTGATTACCATTTTACAGTCTATTTATTGTAAATGAAGTGTTTAGTTGCCTGTAAATCGTAGCACTCTTGTGCCGAATCTCAATGCGCTAATTAGTACGAGAGTACTATTACATTATAGTCCGATTTAATACATAGTGGTACTTCAAGGTCACGAGATGGTTGGAGAGTGGGACCCTGACATCCAATTGGGAGCTTCGACGAGTTACGACTTATGTTTTTGGTATTGGAGCTCCCAATGATGGCACTGTCCTTCTCTCCTTCCACCTCGTGACCTCGAAGCGCCACTATGTGTAAATGAGAGTGTACTAATTCGATTTGCGCGGACGCGATGCGCGACTTTTGGACGAGACCGGTACTCCCTCGCGCCCCACGCACGCGCTCGACCCTGCCGACGCAGCGCTGGCCCCCCACATATCATGGTAGGTCCCCGTGTGTTGCTGCCCCCGCCGCCCGTTCTCCGTTGGCCGCGCTCGCTCCCTCGTTCCGAGAATGCCACGAGGACACGACTTCACTGTGCGAATGAAGTCGCTGGCTCGAGTCATGTGGGTGATCTGGGCTGTCCGGGTGACGGGTAGTCGAAACGTCGGCAACTCAGCCTTCGACGCGCCGTCACCCGGACAGCCCAGATCACCGACTTCACTGTGCGCCCGCCCACACAACTGTTCAGCATTCCTCTTTTCTTTCATTCCACGTTTTACAGAACTAACCGCTTCAATCATTTGAAAGTGTTACGAATACATGTTGCTTCTTTCTGGTACAGATGGAAATTTAAAGCCGATAAGCATTCCAAAATCCAGCTCTACGTTAAAAATGTTGTTGACATATTGCCAGGAAATTGTGGTAGGCAATTGTCCTCGTATCCGAACTTTTGTGTTGTCTCTGTATGTAAGCAAATTTTGTGTATGAGACGACGCATATTGGTGTCTTACGGTAACAAAGTAATGTAGAAGCGACATTTGTTTCTCCTGGCATTCCTGCACGGAGCGACACGGCGTGTTGCTATTTAGTTTCCTGGGTTAGCGATCTTTTCCTATTAGGCAGCTGCTTTGTGCATCTAGTGCAAACTAGTTTTGTTTGTTTTCGAGTTTGGATGTTGTGATCGTGTAATTTTTAACAGCGCAAAGTTAATATATTTACAATAGTGTTAAAAATACTAGCTTCATATTTATTTGCAATTCAGTTTCTGCACTGTGCAATGTTTGTTGAATAGATATAGTTTCAGAAAATATAATCTTGATTTGTGTGTCTTCCGACGCTAAGAGGTATTATACAGCGCACATTTCAATTTTTTGAAAATATCGCTAGAATGAAGGAGTGCGTGGACTCATTAGTTCCAGAACAGCGTTTACAATTTTGTGAATCGTGTTCTGAAACACAGATGGATAATTTTATGACTGACTGACTGTGGAGATTTTGTATGTAAATTCGATTAAAAATATTGTATTTTCATTTATTGTATTATATGCTGATTTATTTGTTATTAATAAGAGTGCTACGTGTAAGTTTTAGCAATACGCACCGCTGCTGCAGTCATGATAAAGGTACACCATTATCTTCCTTGGGTATCTTTAGTTCCTATGTGATACGCAGAACGTAATTGCTTGAAACGTAAGGGAACCTAGCAGTTACCAGTGAAACGAAATTAACTCATAGAAATAACGTTGTTCAGAAATCATGTATGTCTGTTTCTCTTTGTCTCTGTCTCTCATTAACGCTGTACGACGTACATGCAAATGGTGTATTTAAACATGTCACTACTTATGTCATTCCTACTTGCAATATATTATTTTAAGAAGTGTAGTCAGGTTAGCGTTCCAGTTATTTCATGTAATATGCATCTTATGTTACACATACTTGAATCTTGAATGTGCTTTCAAAAACCACTATTATTGTGACTACATTCATTTCAAAATCCAACAAAGCATAATATATTTTATCATTTTTGTAAAATGTAAGTGTATATATGAATGTAAGAATAAATGTATTATACATTAAGGTATGCACAAATGTTATGTTGTGTTTTGAGTTATTGTTAATGTAATGCATGTGATAAGGAAGTCATTATTTGCTATATAAAGACGTGTTGCTTTCTTGTATGAATTTTGCAGTGGATAATGTTTGTATAGAGTTAAGAGAGATTGTTATTGAATATTTACAGGAAATTCTATGAGAAAAAAATACAAACTTGAGAGAAAATGAAATTTTTGAACCTTCCTATCCAAAACGAGGAAATATATCATGGTCTGCATAATTTTCTTCGTATTGTCATGCAAAAAAAAACTTTATTTCTCTGTAATTGCCGTTGTTTATCGCACTTTATTCATTGACGAACTATATCCGTTTCAACTAGTTTATTCGATCACTCACATATTTCTTGAAAAATCATTGCGTTATTTCGCGCCCTTTCTCGAGAAGTATTGTCAAGTACGCAAGTATATTCTGCAGTACTCCTTGGTGTGTTACTGTTGCCCTTTGAGTTTTAATCTTTAAGTAGATATGTCGAAAGCATTTGCTGTCCTCCTGCCATCCTTATCGCCACTCGTATTGACAACGAATTATAATTGGAAAAACAAATCATTTAAAATTCCTGCCAATTATTTGTGTAGCGAAAAAGTACTACTTTTATTATGGTCCAGAGATTTTTCACTCTGTGCTGATGAATTAACGATTTGAGTGGTTTGGACTCCGAGGTTGGGGGAAGGGGGTGTCACGGTTGAACCCGCGTGTGATAAGACTCTGGGGCTTCTCAGTGATTACGGAAATACCCAATAGTCGTTGTCGGATTCGTCCTCGGGAACTGTTTGACCGTGAAACTGGAGTCGGCGACCGATTTGAAAGGAATTAGTACGCGTGTTGCTGTATGTTCCACTTATGAAGTAGTTGATGGACGTGTGTACATATATGAATCGTTTATATTGATGACAGACGCAGCTTTGAAAATTATTCGTGGAGAGTGACCATTTTTTCTTGATGAACATTTGCAGCTACGTTCTAGCAGAAAAAAAAGTATTTCGCGTTCCCTTTCAGATGTAGATATTCCTCTGATTTTACTTTCCTCTTGGAACGTCTGGTCTTTTAGGCCCTTTTTACCAAAAGCCATCAACAAACTGTGACATTTATTTGATTCCTGTCGTATCCCCCAAAGTGCATTCACAACTTGATCCAAAGAGATTAAAAGACGTAGGTGAAATGTGTGTAAATACGTAGCTGGAACCAATGTACTTGATGTGTGCTTGTAGTCGCCCCGTGCCCCCGTTGGCGGGTAGGGTCGCGCTGTTCCGCAGCGTGGTGTTTTGCTCAGATGGGAAGGAGACCCTGTATCTAGTCGCGATGTTTAAGTAGCCCAAAATGTGACGAGGCGCTCGTCCTAAGTAGAGGAGCATACGTCGTTTGTTTTCGTATTCGGAGTGTCCACTCAGAACACCCTGTAAGCCGAGGAAAACATTTTGTGTGCATGCTTAACAGCAGGATATATAAAGATATATTACGATATTTAATTAATTGTTTGCTTCAGATGTTTATAAAATATATTTAAAATGCATACCCATAAGTCACTCTAATGGTAAAAAAGTCTAGTGATTTGAAATGAACCTGTTACAACTTCAAGAAAGAGCCAAACTAATGAAAGTGTATAAAACAAAAAATAATGTACAAACAGTTTAAACAATTGTCATATCGTTTGGTGTTTTGTAAACTAATTTCTTTTGTAATACTTATTTTCTCACCCCTTTCTAATAAACATTTTACTTTATACACGTAGAATCATGATTAAACAGTTTTTTTAGATGAAGCGCTTATGCGGCACAGGGACAGAACAGTTCTTCAGTGTGCCCAAACTGCGTCGAAGTTTTTGACTCAACCGCCATTCTCTCTTTGGAGTTTCTTACTGTTTCTCAATTCCTAGTTCCGAGTGTTGTACATAGAGGAAGAGAAAACTAGGAAATAATTATAGAATGCATTTATTACTCCCATTCAGCCTCCGATAAACATGCCATGAACGTTGATGTAATTTACTCTTTTACTGGCAGGATGTGTATGTATCTACCGATCCTGGAAAAGATCTCCCATCACTTATTACCGACAGTTCAGTCGGCATGGACAAGCATTCGTGCCGTGCTGAACGAGAGATTTTTCCCAGGATCTGGCGCCTGGGCGACTACTGTTCGCCCAGCTGTGTGTGGTGTCGATTAGGCCTACTCGCAACTGTACGCTTCGCTCTATTGTAACTGCATGTATCTGTTGTCTCATTTCCTACCCCCTGCCCCGCCTTCTACATGTCTCATCCATTGTACTTGGACTGATGTGATTTACGATATATACTGCCTAGCTTATTTCCTATTTATGAAAATGAAAAAAAAGGAAGCCACAATCTGTTCACTGATTCTTTTCAATGCTATGATTTCTCCGGTATAAAGACTGCAGTCTCTTGTTTGTGACACATGGGTGATTAGAGGAAACGAAAATTGGGCTGCGAGGAAGGAAACTGGCCCGCTTCTTAGTACGTATCCGCGCGAATTCGGTGAAAGGATTCCGCGGAAAGGACCATTTTAAGTAATTTCGAGCAGTTATCGTCTCTGCGTTCTTTTCGCTTTGTCGCCGAGAGTGGCGAAGCGAACACAGACCGTACTATTCAGCTTTCTGAATGCATCATATTGTTGCGCGATCATTGGTCAGACACATGCAATCAGTATTAGCTTTAAATACTTCGCTTGTAAGCGGAATACGACATATTTTTTCACTTGAAATGCCCAGGTTGACTGAAGCACCCGAAAGTTTGCATCCGTAATGTTCTCACGAACGTGTTACTTCACATACCTGATTGTTGAGTTACCATGTTTATTCCGAGTTACGTGAAGTTCTTTGTTCCCGCTGCGAAGTGTTAAACTGGAAGCTGTGAAAACTTTGTGTGGCTTGCATTTCATTGGTAGGATGGTTGTGAACAAAGAGGATTTTCAAATTATAAGCCCTGCTTTATAATTATTAGTATTGTATTATCGTATACACATTGGATGCATTTGTTATCTTACTGTACTTTATATATCGTTTTAGTCTGTTTCTTAAAACAAATTGTCTTGTTTTTTAGTTTTAAAAAAGGTATACATTAGGCAAATATGTGAATGTTGGTCATGTTTCATTGATATTTTTAGAGTTCTTTAAAATTCAATAAATAGTACATACAATTACACTGCTCGAGTTTTATTAATCCCTTGCTCCTTTTCTACAGTCCTGCAGTATTTCCTTGGCAGAACCTGTTAATCGTGCCTTGAAGACTGCAAATACTATTCTGCGATGGAGCTAAGACATTGCAGACCCATTATCTTACAACCTTACTTAGAGAGTATTCGGTACACGGTACTAAGATTTATAAACCTACGTGGGAATGATAATATACAGGATTACAATAAACGTACAATATCAGTACGTAGGCATAAGATAATATTCAGAAAACCGAGTGATTGTCTATATAATTTGGGTAGAAATGCTTGAATATTGTGTTATTTTTAATTTATTTATCAATATTCCATTTTTAAGAAACGTAATTAATGTACATTGGCCGTCAATACATACTACATTGATAAGTTGCTCCCGATTTGTGATGTTTCTGATTTGGAAAATATCTGAAAACATATTGAATCACTAGGTGCGCAATGTATTTTATATTATATTTGCCTTTTCTACTGTTCTTCGAAAAGTTTCTAGCTCTTTGGTCTGATTCGTATTCCAAATAGAACACAAAGTTATTCCCAATGTTTTTTATTTTCATTTTCTGTTCCTGTAAACTGGGACACCTTCTCTACGTTGTTTCAAGAGTGGAAAATATTCTTAATATTTCTCAAACCGTAATACATATATATTTTTTTACGTTTTAGGTTGTGTTAAACCAGAAATGGCTTTGGGATCGTTGCGATGCCGGAATTCGGAGAGTTCTTCGTACGTTTTTCTTCAGAGAGGGCAATAGAAGGCTGTGTAAATAATCGCCCAAGATTTAGAGGAATGGAAATAATTTTATGGTTAGTAAAGTAAAAATAAATATACGTAAGCAATGGGAGTAATTTACAACTTTCTTGATTACATTACACAATATTTAAAATACCTTTAAATTTACATAAAAATAAAGGGAATGGTTCGAGAAAAGTTGTGTTAGCTGCAAAATAGATGCGCCTTTGTGGAGATATTTCAACTGCTGCCCCAAGAAAATAAAGCAGCAGCGTCCCCTAGCGTCGAGTGTCGGCAGCGCGGTGCGTGGCGTCGGGGCGCGGTTGATGTTCGCGTGCGCTGCCCCCGGGGGTGGCGGCGCCCAGGGGGCGGCGACCCGCGCAGCTCACTCACTTCCCACCCCCACCCCCACCCCACCCTCGGCCTCTCCCAGCCCCTTGCTCGGCGGCGGCGGCGGAGGGCGGCTGAAGGGAGCACATAATTAACCATCTAATTGCAAGTGGATGCGCACGCCCGCTATGATCGCGCAATCGCGCCGCGTACGCTTCATTTCTCGCTTTCAGCCCTGCCTGAAGCACTTTTCCTGCCCCTCCTCGCCCCCACCCCGCCCCCGCCGCCACTGCTCTGATCAGCCGCCGGACCAGAAGTAACGTCGCGGGAAAAATCAGGCGGCGGCGGGGGGGGCGGCGCGGGTGCACACACCCGTCGCCTGCGCACGGGGGGTGGCGGGGCGTGCCCGGAACCGTTTGGTCCCCGGCGACCGTCCGAGCCGTCGCTCCGCGCCGCCCAAAGCACCGCCTCCTGCGAGCGACTGCCGTGAGGCTGATTGCGAATGGGAATGATGTCGCGGGGCGTGGAGCTGGAGGTGAGCAAGCCCTCGGCAGAGATGGACGGGGAGCAGGGAGGGGTCCTCTATACGTAAATGGTGATGGCAATCTCGAGTTGGACGGGTGGGTGGGAGAGATGGCTATGAAGATAGTGAAATACCAGGTGTGGTAGCAGCAGGACAAGGAATTATACGAAGTGTAATTTATTTAAATGTATGGTGTTGAAGTATCCTTGCGTGCATGATATGGGTGATGCTGATAGTGTAAGGAATGTTTAGAGCGGCGTTGAGGGATAGCTTTGTTAAGAAAACCATTGAAACGGCAGCAAGTAAAGCAAAACCGGCATTAATAATTCAAAATTCGATATCTGAAGGGATTTAAAGCGTTATGTTTGAACCGTGTAATTAAATTTTGTATTATTGAAAATACTTTTCTAAACGCATGGTAGCCGTAGTTAGTATTAAAGTGTTCAATGCTTTAGTTGTGCATTGATTTTTCCAGTCTCATTATTTTCTTTTAAAACTGGGTCACGACTTCTGAAGCGCCAAACACATTAAAAATCTGATATTCACTTATACATGGGCTATGGTACGCTATGTTGAAATTTAGACAATTTCTATTAAGTTAAAATATTAAAATATGTGATAAACATATTACAGCTTTCAATACTATTAATATTATGTTGTGTTAAATGCATCTTACACTATGATATACATTAGGGATCGTTTTATTTTCAGGCCTAATGGTGGTCGTCATATGAAGAAAGAAGGGCGTCGTTCTCGTAGTAAACTCTAGCTACGCTAAGTAACATTAATTTGCAACATTTTAGAGAGAGAAAAAACGTGTTTTTCAGCACAAGGTACTAGACGAGGAAAACTCACTGCTACCTTTCGCGCACGCGTGTGTCAGCCACATTTTTTCCCTCTTTGTAACACAGAGGGCGTGAGCGGTGCGCGAGGGCTAGTGGTGGCGACGAGCACGGGCTCAGTGCCCGCTCCCCACCCGGCGATTCGCTCGTGTCGATAGTGTGCATTTATTAATTCTCGCCCCCGTGACCGCCTTGGCGCCTGGCGCTCGTGCGCGCGGTGACCTGCACTTCCTGCACCGTCCTCGCGGCGACACAGCAGGGCGGCCATTACACTTCGGGGAGAATGCCAACTGGTATTAGTTCTCGATATTGCAATATGAGATATTCTTAAAACGGGGTGAATACTGTTTCTGAAAAAATTCACGAGGAGAACGTTCGTTCTACAGTTTCTGCGACTCAGAATATATGTTAAAAATTCTATGGTATATAGGAGGAAGAGCATCGTGGCTAGCTCTTGGTCAGCGTGGTCATTTTTCACTACGCGGCCCCGGGTTTCATTTCCAGACAGGCAAGATTATAGAATGGGTTTTCCTTGCAATGTCCTAGTATATGTTTCTGTGTGACGATGAGAAAATTCACTTCTCAGGTTCAGAAAACCGGAATACGGCGTGGGAATGTCCACGTGGGGATCACACATGCCCCCTTAACCTATAACCGCTAGACAGGGACATCGCTGGTAGGTCTGAGCCCGTTCATGGGCTGTTGCGCCAAGTACATACATTGCATACTTATAGGGGAGGAACAAATGTCATAACTTTTTGAAAATAACAAAAGGTGGAGATTTCAAAAAAAGAAGTTCCACATGAGACATTTGTCTCTGATTGGTAGGCAACTCACCGTGCATGGTATTCAGCAGGTACACGAAATATCTGCGACTGAGATAGAACGTGACATACAAAATTGCTTACTAATCAGAAAAAAAACCCTCTCATGAATAGCTTAGATATTTGAAATTTACCACCACTTGTTCATAATCAAAAAGTGATCAGCTTCGACCCCTGCATGCTATAGAAGTTTGTAAGATTTATCACAAGACACTATATAATACAAGAAATGAATAAGCAGTTCGATTTAAACAATCAGAAGGCCATAATATGGCCGTATCATGGCCAGGCCATGGTATGGCCTGGCCACTGACGTTAATAAAACCAGAGCGTAAGTCATTTCATAATTACTGTCAAAATAAGCTCACGTGGGTATTTACAAGACAGAAAAACCCTTGTTATATTTGTTGCCACTCCGGGCTAATATCTGGAACGTCCGATGTAGTTTTCACAGAAAGACTATTATCTTGGACTTGTTTAGGCTATTTTTTTCTAGAACATTATTTTCTATTATATAAAGCAGAGTGTATTGTTTCCTGGTATACGTATGTATATATGAAAAGTTATGTAATGCTACGGAAAATCGATTTTGATAATATTTGAAGGAAATACAGGTCCTTCGATTTTGGGGTCCTCCGATTCTGATCTCTCTCACATCGTTAATATTTACGTTGCCGATGATTTGTATAAATTATTGCATTTGTAAGTACAAGTGCTTTAAATAATTTCTGATGAAGTTACTCGGAAACTGAAGTGTGAAAATGTACTTAGAATGGCGCGTTTTGAGAAAGCCTAATTTTTTTTTTGTAAACGCCAGATATTTAATAATTGACTTCAAATGTTGAGTGAATGAGTTATGTTTAAAACATTTACGAAAAACTAGAACAACATTTGACGTTCATTTTGTTCTTCGTAGAGAGCAGAGATACATTTTTGTGTTCTGCTGGCGGTGGCGTCGACGCGCGTCTGAACTGCTGATAGCGGGAGATCGCCATTAAGCGATACAGCAGGGTCACTGCGACGCTCGTGCGAATTACCTCCACTTAAGCCAATGCTTTCTCAGCAGTCGCCCGCCTCGGAGGCGCAGTTAAGTGGCTCTTTGTGAAGGCTCTGACAATCACGTGTCATAAATTGTATCGTTTCTTGAACAAGAATGACTTCATAAACAATATTAATGATTTTCATCGACCTGAAACTTTTGAAACCCACAATAAAATATTCATTGGTGTACTTCTAGTTCCTCCCTATGTCTTGCTTAGTACATAAATTCCCATTTGTGTTCTTATTCCATCTCGGTTTCATGAGATAATTCAGTAGGCCGGTCAGCTCCCATTTAATTTATGTTTCACTGGGTTCCCTTTATTCTGGTAGAAATGAAAGTTTCAGACCCACGCACTCCAATAGCCTCTTCACCCTCTTTTCGGAAGACGTCCAGAACACGGTTGGGCTCTTGGTATAATAGCGCGTATCCCTTCCACCACTGCCGCCTAGGATCGTTCCCTTGCGAATCTAGCATAGAATTTGAGGCGGACAATAATCACCACCGCCAGCTTCTCATTATGGACCTCAATGACTTATGTGGCTGACGAACACTTAAAACCCAATAAATAAATAAATAAATATCACGTCCTGTTGACACGTTTGTGGTGGACAATGAGGATTTTCGATAGATTTCGCAACGGTTTTATGCTTCTCTTGCCATTCATTCCTGCAACTAATCCCATCACATGTCATTACCTTGTCGCCATAATTTTTCAATATGAATGTCATGCCGGAGAAATCTAGTGAAGAGAGTGTTACCTACTGTGCCTCAACATTATCTCGCCACCCCGAAATTTATATACGAATAAAACTTGCTTTGAATCAAGCAAGGATTTTGTGAATTGTGCTTTGAGACATGTATTTTGCAATCTCCCAGTGTATGATTCTTAAAAGAATGCAATCGAGAGGTCTTATCAAAAACTTTGAAATTACATATAAATATTTTTATAACGAATTATCAACACTCGCAATAGCAACACTTATTTTATTAGCAAATATAAATATAAAAAATCTCTGTAATATTTTAAATTTTTTGAATGGTTTCATTTTAATTCATCATGAATCAAGGTTTTTCTTATTTTTTTAAAATCACCGTAGTTTATCTATTTATAAATAAAAGAGAATGTGCGTATGTGTGTAGCACATAGACGGAATAAAATACTCCACCGATTTCATTGAAAATTCCACACTTTGTTCTTATTAGTACTGGAAGTGTTTAAAGAGTGTTTTGAAATAAATCGAAAAGATTGGGTGAGTGTTGATGATGATTTATTCGCTGATAACGATTCAAGTGCCTCTGAACTCTACGCAACTCGCCTCACAGTCCAGGATGAATCGCGACTTTACTGCATACAAATATCCTGCCCCTGCAATTGAGAAATAACGGCCGGAATTATTACTTTAATCTCGGACAAGTTTCAAATTTCTCCAAGATAATGTCATAGCATGCCCGAATTTTAGGGTTTTTTAATAATGGGGAACTTGACAACCATGTCCAAACCAGGACATAGAACAAACGCGTACTTACGAGAAAGTTTTTCATCTATTAAAATGTGCCAATCGTAGCATAAAACGTGATAAATAATCACGTGACTAGCATTGCCGGGTCCACTAGTAATTACATAACAGTTGAGGAAAGATGGTAACTGGGGCATTTTTCTGAACTTCTACTAATATCTTGTGACTGAGAGATTAGCGTTTTACTGCTAGTACGCTTGTATAATATACGAGTATGTAGTTCTATATTACCAGCCAGACCTTCATTTAGGACGCAGCAGTAGAGATATGTGCGCATTTTTGAAACGCGGAGATGCAGTCCACCGGTTAGAAGAGCAGGTGCAACAAAAAGGGTTGGGGAACCCATTCAAATGGTATTTCATATATCGCCAGAACACACGTATATTATTGCCCATCCAGAGTTCGTAAACACTGCATTTTTAATTAAACTGTCGGTACAATGCACACAGGTAAATAAATCTATTATTTTCGGTCCTGCGAGCAGTTCTCGTGTAATGGGAGCCTGGTCCGTCATCACTTGCATGTTGTGCATGCAGCGCAGTTTTACAAAGTGTGTTTTATAAAACTAACATAATTTAACATAACAAATGTGAAAATAATGATCAGTTTTTCTAATGTAAGCTATTGAAAGGTCGGTTTTGGGAAATAGATTTGCTGTCAAAACGGTATTTTTTAATATCTTATTCTCCCTATCAAGAGTTGATCTACCGGAAAAATACTTAACGTTCAGCATTTGTTCTCATTGACGGAAATAACAAGGGGAACACATCTTGTAAGTGGTTTCTTAATGGCGTTTGTGACGCTCAATCCAGAGAAGTGGTAAGACTAAGGCACGTTATTAAGTGATTTACGAAGTCACATAAAATAGTTTTAAGGTTCTTTATAGATATAAATTATTACTCGAGGCTTACAGCAACAAAAATGATGCTGAACAAAACCACATAAAATGATTTTACAAAAAAGTGCACATTAATTATGAAGAAATGAAATAATCTCAATAAAAAAAGTATTTTAACAAAAACAGTATTCTCTGTTGATGCAATAACGTGAATAGTAAGTACGAATACCCAATACAACTGTTCTGTACGTACAGTCTGGCTCAGTGCATGAATGAATTAAAAGGTATAATGAGGTGGAATTACATTCAGCAGTCAGATCCCCAAGATAACTCAGTAGGGTTATTTGAATAGGACGTGGGACGCGGGATTATTCACATAATATTTATACACACAAATATGATTAGAACGTAGAGTATGTATTCACTTAAAATCAGTTTCTGTGAAATAAAGTCACATGCACTGTACAAAATAATGCCCCTTGGATTTTTTGGAAGTTCCTAAGTATCTACAAAACCATAGACATCTCTCGCTCTGCTGGGAGTGGCATTGTTTTCTTTGAAGTACTGCGTGTATAGAAAATTAGTACTATTACAGATATTCATTCGTTAAGTTAAACCTTTCCTACTTTCAAATGAATATAAAACAATCCTCGATTTATTGAAGCCTGCAAAGAAATTGTGGCCGCCCTTTAATGGTTAACATACATAACATTTCCTATATACCAATTTAATGCTAGAACGTGTAGAAGATCTCCATTTTATTGTCTTGATAGATTAATATTGTTATTATTGATAAGTTTAAAAAATTGACCAAATGAAATACAACTTACCATACGTACTGTATTAAATAGAATCTTTGTAATATTACAGTACGCACAACCGACTTTAATCTCAACACAAGAAAATGTATTTGAACTGAAATCTTTTCTCAATCCTAGAGCAGAATACTAGCTTCCAGTGAGGTAATCGCGGGTTTGCCCTGATAGGGGCTAAAGAATTTTTCCTTTAAAATCCTTTCCGCTAAAATCCTTTCCTTTAAAAAAAAGGAAAAGTCAAGCAAGGTTAGTTTCCTTGTTGAAGGGAATACGTCATGTTCGACGCATTTCTCTCTTGCCCCCCTAGTTTGAAAATCAATTAGACTTAGGGGACACCGTTATGTGGTCGGCGATGTACGTCAATCGACTCAAAATGCCAAATATGTACATTTCCACTCTTGAGAAAGAATTATAAAAATTTGTGTCAGATTATAAAATTGTGATTCTTTCTGTTTTCTTATCGATTCATAAGACATATACAAGTTTTTT
>BOPP01000047.1:6456807-6468046 GCA_017312745.1 Gryllus bimaculatus | reverse complement strand
CACTGCATTTTTAATTAAACTTCGGTACAATGCACACAGGTAAGATAAATCTATTATTTCGGTCCTGCGAGCAGTTCTCGTGTAAATGGAGCCTGGTCTCAGTCATCACTTGCACTGTTGTGCATGCAGCCGCAGTTTTACAAGTGATGTTTTATAAAACTAACATAAATTTAACATAACAATGTGCAAAATAATGATCAGTTTTGTGCTATGTAAACTATTGAAAGGTCGGTTGTTGGAGTAGATTTGCTGTCAAAACGGTATTTTTTAATATCTTATTACTCCCTATCAAGAGTTGATTACCGCAAAAATACTAACTTCAGCATTTGTTCTCATGACGAAATAACAGGGCGAAACACATCTCTTGTAAGTGGTTTCTTAATGGCGTTTGTGACGCTCAATCCAGAGAAGTGTAAGACTAAGGCACGTTATTAATGATTTACGAAGTCACATAAAATAGTCTTTAGAGGTTCTTTATAATATAAATTATTACTCCGTGAGGCCTTACAGCAACATAAAATGATGCTGAACAGAAACCAACATAAAAGGATTTTAAAAAAGTGCACAGTAATTATGAAGAAATGAAATAATCTCAATAAAAAAATTTTAACAAAAACAGTATTCTCGTGTTGATGCAATAACGTGAATAGTAAAGTACCGAATACCCAATACAACTGTTTCTTTACATACAGTCTGGCTTCAGTCTGCATGAATGAATTAAAAGTATAATGAGGTAGGAATTACATGCAGCAGTTCAATCCCCAAGATAAACTCAGTAGCGTTATTTGAATAGGACGTGGGACGCGGGATTAATTCACCCAATTTTTTTTTAAGTATTGATACACACAAAATATATGATTAGGAACGTAGAGTTATGTATTCACTTAAAATCAGTTTCTGTAAATAAAGTCAACATGCACTGTTACAAACATAATGCCCTGGATTTTTTGGAAGATTCCTAAGTAATCACAAAAACCCATAGACATCTCTCCGCTTCTGCTGGGAGTGGCATGTTTTCATGTTGAAGTACTTGCGTGTATAGAAAATTAGTACTATTACAGATATTCATTTCGTTAAGTTAAACCTTTCCCTTACTTTCAAATGATATAAAAACAATCCTCGATTTATTGAAAGCCTGCAAAGAAATATGGTGGCCGCCCTTTTAATGGTTAACATACAAACATTGTCCTACTATCTCAAGTTAACGTAGAACGTGTAGAAGATCTCCATTTTATTGTCTTAAGATATAATACTTTAATTATTGATAATTTAAAAAACTGATCCAATGAAATACAACTTACCATACGTACTGTTATTAATAGAATCTTTGTAATATTACAGTACGCACAACCGACTTTTAATCCTCAACACAAGAAAATGTTATTTGAACGAAATCTTTTTGACTCAATCCTAAGAGCACAATACTAACCCTCCACTGAGGTAATCGCGGTTTGCCCTGATAGGGCTAAAGAATTTTTTCCTTGAAAATCTTTCGATAAAATCCTTCTCCTAAAAAAAAGAAAATTTCAAGCAAGGTTAGTTTCCTTGTTGAAGGATACGTCCATGTTCGACGGCATTTCTCTCTTGCCCCCCCTAGTTTGCAAAATCAATTAGACTTAGGGGAACACCGTTTATGTTGGTCGGCATGTACGTCAATCGACTCCAAAATGCAAAATATGATACCATTTCCACTCTGAGAAGAATATATAAAATTGTGTATGATTTAAAATGTGTGATTCTTTCTGTTTTCTTATCGATTCATAAACATATACAAGTCTTTTTTCTTTTTCATTAGGTAAAAGTTTTAGAAGGAGCCAGTTTTTCGTCTCTACCGACAACCACCAGAAAGCTAATGGCGTCCTGAAAACTGGGATAGGTGGCATTGAAGTTGGAAGAACATGAAGAATGTAACGAGAGCTCAATTCCTTTGTTGGAGATAGGGCAACTAGAAATATCCTGCTGCTTTGCAAGTTTTTCTTCTGCCGTGAAAATTAGGAGGAGTTCATCCTCCGGCAGAGTATGTAAAAATTCAAAATTAAATTCGCAAAACCCTCTGCTTTTTTTAAAGTCGTTGCAGCGCGGATTAAAAATAATATCTCGGACTCTTATTCAGCAACGCAGTAAATTTGTCTACCTCTGTTACCACGTGATCTTGAACGCTATTGGCCTGATAACTGTGATCCATTGTGTCTGGTGCGTCAATTGCTGCGGTGTCTAGATCCAATTAGATATGTGGCTTTTGAAACGGAAGAGGCGGAGTTCCTCGCCCGGTAAATGATGAGCTCGCGGCCCTGAGATACTCGGTCCACATGTGGAGAATGTCCCGTCTCAGTATCTCCCCCAGCAGTCAACCGCCTCTCCAGGGCAAGCTCTAAGTTTACAACTTCGCTCCCGATATGTACGGACGTAGTGTATCTAAGTGTAAAGTGTGTGTGTAACTGGAGAGGATATGTATATATTATGTAATAAATTACTTACTCATTAAAAATTACAAAACAATTTCAGAGCCCCTAATATAAATGGCTTCATCCTATTGATCAATTCAAAATTATATTACCGTTACAAGTATCTTCAGTAATGTTGTGTTTTGTTATTGGCTACTTTTACATTCATGCATTGACATTAGAATTACATGCATCGAACACGATACTTTTCTCATCATTCTCTATCGTATTCCATAGTGTCTTTACAATAATTTAACAAGCTTAATGTGCCTATACACTTATATGTAGCATCCTGTTTTCAACCTGATAGCTTCTATGTGTCTCTACTGATTCAACTTTGATCACCACAATTCTGTAATATTCAAGTAATTACCTCTGTTTCCCACAAAATAAAATTGGATACTACCAATGTCCCCTAGCTAAACTCGGCGGTTTCTAAGATATGTTCATCTCGCTAGTATCACATAACATCGCAATGTGTCACTATATCTGTTAAAATCTATATATGCTTCACATTGTTAGTTGTTTATAACGTACACAAAGATTGTGTGTGTAACACTCAGTATATTATTTGTACCAGACCGTCGTTCATAAAAATGAATTTCTGTACTCCAAAAAGGTACATGCGCTACCTTTAGATGTTCAGATATAAATTTGTGTCTCATGGTTGATGAGTCACATCCCATCTCTAAAATAGTATAGTCCTTCTCTTCCAGATGGATAAATATTTTCTCGTTCTTAGTTAATAGAGTTATAGCGTCTTTGCTAAACTTGTTTATGTGCAAAATCATTAATTACTTATATTCATATCATAGCCATTCTCTAAATGTCTGTATATCAGAGTCGTTCGAAAATCAGACAAAATATACCAAGAATGTCCGATACCAATAATCCGTGCCAGTATCCTCTCACGAATATTCTGCTCTATTCTCATTTTTTATCATAAGGTAAGTCCTACACTAATGGTATTAAAGCTTTTTACCTGGCTTCTATTCATACACTATAGTGATCGGGACTAGAAAATTTATGTTCTATTGTCAAAATATTTTCCAGAATATTAAATTAAAAGTTTATAACTAAACATCAGTCCTCTTGTGATGACTCATGGGAGCGTACTAGCTTCCCTCGATATGAAGTGTGTGTGGATCTCGTGTGCGTGTCTCATTGCCTCTGCCGGCGAAGGAATATGATATTCTTCGTCTTTCCTTAAATTATATCGTCCATGTTTCGATGTAAGAATAGTGCGAACGTGACTTAGTGATCTCATAGGCAGCACACGAAGGATCATTACTAAGGGCATTCTTGCCAGGAATAAAGGTAAGATATTTGACCCCCCAACACTTACCCCCTCAATAATGGAAAAACTCTGTGAAGACTTACGACTCTCGAGCGTCATATGGTTGACACGCCATTAAGGCAGTTATGTTGACCTGACCCGAAAACTATTCTGTGCATATAGCCGTACTACAAAACATATGCCAACTGGTACATATCACTTGGACAAAAATTCCTACATCCCACCACTCCCAACTATATTGAAGAGAAATCCACTGTGATAAAACTGCAGTGAGTCATTGATCAAAAGATATAGTTGAAAACTCCGAGTTATTAAAAACAATATGAGTTCTTTGTCGAGAATCGTGCTATTGTGTTGCAAGTTTTGGTAAAACTCGATACTTCGATACTTGAAATCATCATTATTCTGTGATATTATACTAAATTAGTTACAAAAATTATCGCCGAATACTGGGTAGGAAAAAAATTCAAAATCGCAGTATACCAGAGCAAGGATTATCACTCGAACATGTTATATTTATTTCAAATCATATCGACGCCTTCGCGACACTCACATCCTATCTGTTCGCCCTCTCTTGAGTCATTTGTGAGTCTGACTACTATTCTTCTCGCTTTCAGCATGTCAATATATTCATGCCTTGAATTCACCTAACTTCTACTTCTATATGGACACAATGTCACATTCCAGTAGTCGCCACACAGCAAACATCTGCGAGGCAGTAACCTTGCCGGTAATTATTGTACCCGTTATGCCAAGTAGATATAGATTTTATTTTCATTTCATGCATACTCTCAATATTTCACATATGACTATACATTCCTTCTGAACTATCTTTCAATATCTACCCAACTTTCTAAAGAGCTTATGTCTCCATCATATCCTCGTTTTTTTTTTCTCGATAATGTTCGATTAATCCTGACATAACATTTGTTTACACGCCGCTATGAACTGATTTATACTATCTCACTCTGTGCTACACGACCTCTCATCACTCACAATGGAAACACATCATATGTTATCCACGCCAGAAAGAACGCTACCTATCCTACAGAAATCAATTCACTCGTCAGTCGCGATCGACCATTCCGACGAGCAAACCTCTCACGCGCAACATCAGCCAACACTACCTGCACCCTCTCCTCACTCACCGTAGCCGACACATAGCACAGACTTGCCATTATCTCCGCGCCGAGAAGCGATGATAGCTTCGCACACACGCACGCGGCGCGCGGTCCGCGGTCAACGACCACTTGCTGCTGCGCGCAGACGCTGAACGTCGGCAGAGACCCTGAGTTAACGTCGCGAGCTCCCGAGAGGCCGGACAGAGCACCCCGCGCGCCAGTAAGTGTGGATACGGCGCGCACGACGACTCCACTCGACCGTACCGTCCCATACTCGAACCCTGTTTGATAGCGACCGCGGCGCGCGCGGTGGCGCGTACGGCGAGAGGCGGCGCGCGGGTGGGGTGGAGGATGCGCGCAGTACACCGGGGAGGGGCGGGCCCAGAGACCCGGCGTGAGGTCGAGCGTATCGTCGCGTAGACGGTGCGTGGCGCGGGACTTGGCAGACGGCGAGGCTGCTTTCGTGAGATACGGCGCGCAAGTCGGATGACACAGATGAGCTGGAGACTCGAGCATGCAAAATGTTGCGCGTTCGTCCTCATGAGCGGAGGTCTCGAGCGGAGACGCCAGAGGCTCGCCAGAGGCACGGCGCGCCTGTGGATTGCCGCCGTGCCGCCGCCCGAACTAGCCGAAGCGGAGCAAGCGGAGCGTTTTCACGGGTGAGTCGGAAAATAGTACAGACCAGCGCGCGACTGCGGAACAGATGCGTAGTGCAAGGCGCCGTGAGTCGTTATACTGTACAACCGAGCGAACCAGAGTACGAGTAAATAGGAGCTGACAGCTGCCAAGCGCGTCGACTAGCCACGACTATCCCTGGGTGCGACAGAATACAAGAGCTAGTCGAGTTATAGAGAGTGATTTACTCATTTACGAGAGCATAATTTTAGTTGATTGCTTCATCAGTGTATACTTACCATGACTGATTGCTCCCTGAGATGGCACTTTTCGATTTACTAATTACATCCGTTGAAACAGTAATGACATGTATCAACAAATATGAGCAACTAATGCCATATATCTTCATTAAGTACTTCTAGTAAAATTTTCAAATGTCTAAGGTACCTGAGAGTATGTGTTTCAATATGTGCTAAAATTAAAGATTTGTGTAAGATCACTTCCATATTGCTGCTAAACAGGTAACGTGAGAAGGAGCGTTATACCTTATGACTTAGTCTTACTTATCTTAACTTATTCTTAGCAGAAATATGGCATGCCAAAAAACGTATCGCCTTAAGAGAAAACTACTAATTTGGTCATTTGCATAAATCATCAACAAACAGATATCTATTAACAAATATAACATTCTTACATATACTAACTGTCTACACTACTATTTAACTTTTACTTTATAATACTCCCAGATCGTAATTACTTTAATTCTTGTTAAGAGCAAGAGAAATAATAGGAGAATTGGTATTGGATCTTTAGTGATCCTACAAACAACTCGTAATTACATCTGGTGCTTAACCAACCAGCTACATCATCAAAAAGATTTACCATGTTGCTAGTATGAAAAATTCATTATCAACACAAATAGTAGATATTTATTATCAACATACCCCCTAAAAAATTATTAAACATTCAAGACTAATGCGTTCGTTTATTGCACGAGTTACATAAGAACAAACAGGTCAAGAAAAGAAATCATAAGTGCTGCAACTTTAGGGACAGAGGAAATAATTTCTTACATATTCATGTGTCTATATAAAACACATATTAGAATGACCCACTCATTCTTTACTATCTGAACATTAGATCTGTTATTCATATCGAATACGAAATTATAATCATCACACCTCGAGGACTCGAATTACACCTCTTACCGCGACTTTTCAGCCTCCTCACTATCAAAATTATCTTTACCGTTCAGAGTCTCTTCAAACCAATTACATTACTATTCTATTGCATTTGCCTATTTGCTTCATACTAAGCATCCGTCTTAATAAAATCTTTTTCCGGAGGTCTCCTCTTCCAGTTTTAATGTATCCAGAAGAGACTCAACTTTCAGAATATCATACTATACCGTCGCTCCCACATTACAAGACAATATCTTTATCACAACAACCGAATTATTTTTTGTTTACTTCGTATGACTGCGAACTCCTAATAACAGATTTGCTTATAACCGGAATCACTGTAACACGCCACTATATGTTTATATAGGCTTTGGATCATGTTGTTTTCACTTGTCTCGATTGCCTTTTTACCTCCCTTCTTGAGTGAGGACCAGCGTACTTAGACACCACAGCAATGTGAGTGCTGAGCAAATAAGCATATACAACCCACATCACGAGAAGAAGACAGTGAACAAAATAGAGTTAGATCTCGACGAACCAGAACATCACTCTCAGTAAAGGTTTTTTAATGCACAATATATAAATTGATCGTAAAAAGAGCTCAAGAAACATACGCTAGAGAATGCGGCAGTTGCAACGAACTAAATATACTCAGTTAACGAAGCATACAACACAGAAATTTTCATCTTGGCATCTAAATCTTCAACTCTATTCCACTCCCTCATAGACTACTCGCATGATTCTCACTAAGTAAAGAGAGCGAAAACGGGAAATGACACACTGATGCATTCTCTAAGAGTTTTTATAAGAGCTCTGTGTGTACGCAGTGAGGCTCGACACAAATAGAAAAAGTCGAGAGTTAAGGTAGATAGTGATGTGTTTCAGTAATGTGATGGTAGGAATTGCATCGCGGTAAGCCGCGCCAAGGAGATGCTTATGCTCAAAAGAATGTTTAATGGGATCCCACAATTAAGAATTACCAACCTAACAGATGTTATTACGGGAGGGTCATAAGTCTGCAGATGAGCTCATTACCCAAGAAGCCGCCAGTGTGTAGTATCAGATACATTTGCACTTTCATAATTCATGTAGGGCAAAAGTAGAGATGTCGCCCACTAGAACTGGATATTCACAAAATTTGCGATGAGAATACATGAAAACCGGAAGATTCACAATCAATGCGCGTTAATCAATCTACCACTAGCCACCAGCGCTTATGCTTAAATGACTCCGTAAGGCACATCCTCTATTACCGCGTATCGCCCAAGGTAAACCCGCTTGAATCTCTCTATAGCCGCGTCCCATAGCAGCGATATTGACTTTCTAACTCACCTTAGCGAATACTACACAGTACGATCCCTATTATGATCACAAATACAATATCTCGACTCGACACGCGCTAAGCCCGTCAAGCCTCCAACACCAGCACTCCTCTCTCACTAGGACCCTGAGACTGGCGTTTCTAGCTGTGCTACATCGATACAGTGAGAGCTCCACCCCCTCGCTGTGCGCCTATCACCGCCAACTGTACCGCTCCACAGAGCACACGCACGCCCAGCAAAGTAAATCCCACCTCTAGCTGATCATAGCAAGGGGGACGCAACGATACAGCGCCAGAGTAATGGCTAACATGGCACTAGCCATATTGCATCTCACATTTAAAATTACTATCAGCTGATCTTCTCGCTCACACTAGCTACTATCTTTACAAGTGTCTGTTCTGCAGGTTTTACATTCTATTTACTAGCCATTCCTACATGCAATCCTACTTCACTTACAAATTTCACCAATGTTACCTTTTCCATGATTCCGTACAAATATCTGTTCATCACCTATCTACCAATACCTCATACTCCATTCTCCTATCAAAATATAAAAGGACTTATTTATAAAATATTAAAAATGTTGTGGTACAATATTTGATCAATAGGTCTCGTTCCTCCCTCCTAATGGTTCGTTGCTACTATTTATGCAAATCTAAACTCGTGTTCTAATAGAGAATTGCAGAATCAAGAAAAAAGTCACATTGAAAACTATACAAATATTAATGAAAATTCACATTCTTTTCTGAATGAAACAATTTGACACTTCGTTAAAAACCGTACATGGACCGTGTGAAAACTAATTATTCAAAATAGAAAGTATTATCAACGTGTACTTGAAAGAAGCTATATGAAGAAAATATTATTAGCGTACATTTTAAAAAAGCGACGTTGGGCAAATAGAGTGACGTTTTGTCTCTATTAGAATAGAGGAAAAAAAAATATAAATAAAAGAATTATACTGACATTCAAGTCATTCATCGATCAAAGGAAAATGCATGCAATTGAGCCAAACGTTGAACAAAAAATTTATGCGCTACCACCATTCATCTTGTTATGACATGTTAGCCGGGGCCGTAAGAGTCGTATAGGATTTTTATTAGTTTTCAAACTACCTATTGGAGTTAGAAAAAATCGATTACTCTATTCGCACTTTTGCAAGTGAAATTCTCACAAGATTAGAGAGAGCGTACTAATTACAAGTGTACAGAATCAGCGCCATATTATCGGCTGAAATACACTACTTCATCTAAAAGACAAGAGAGAGAGCGAATTGTACGTTTTTAATTATGAGAAAAAAGATCATCTTAAAAACATCATCTGATTATCGATACATCATATCTATAACCTTCTTATAATTGTTCAATATACTAGAATAGAAGTATAATCTCTCGGGCGTTGGGTTATCAATAGTTACTGAAGTCAGCTTTTCCGCGACAAACAAGTTCATAGAGATTGCTCATTGTCCCTGACAGTTAGGAACTAGTTTAAGACAGGAAATTTTGTAATGAAAGAAATGTTTCCTTTCACAGGGCACGCCGTCAATATAATGCACACTCCAACCAGCCACTTCGAGCTTCACCAGAAATCTTCGCCAGTTTTACGGCTAATGATAGCTCAGAAAAAAAGCAACATTTACCACCACACAAAACGTGTACTTTGCGTCCAAAACATCAATACATCTCCTATATTAACCTCTTATGCTACAAAAAACGCACGCACAAAATACACTTAAATAGAGAACAGCTGAGTGATCTTCTTTTTAGTGTGAATTCTCTGTGACCTTATTGAAGTTTCAATAAAAGCAACAGAATGGACATGAGAGGAAAATAATAGTGATACTATCCACACAATCACCAACTCTCGTTGCATGCATTACCTACATCATACCTCTCTTCACTTCTGAAATTCAATGAGTCTCATTTTTCGTGATACTCTTTCGTAACATCTGTCTCTATCGGTACGCACATATATTCGATCCTCCCCTATCCCTACTATCATTGATTTTCTTACCATAATTACCGCTATCATAGACCTGTTCGTAACCACGTCCATCTATGCACAAATTCTACAACTCACTCTCTCTTCAACTCAATTCATACGCGCATCCAGATCGGTTGCGGGAGAGACTTCTCTCCTCTCTCTCCCACTCCGCCGCTTCTCCGCCTAGTTAGCGTCGATTTCTCGCGCTCGCATGTTTTCATCAGCGCGCGCGCACGACCTCGCTTCCATTCATTCTCACTTTACAAATTCCGCCCTATAGTAAGCTCGACCTGCGCACACCTGCATGATGCTAGAGTGATATGTTAATAAAAATAAATGACACTCATTTCTAAACCCTCCCCCAATCATCTTTAACTGGAGCAATCATACCGTATAACTCTTCCCAGCATTCTTTTTCTCGAGCCCTAAAAAGTAAGCGTATGAGAACGTACCTTTTTCCTCATATCTTCAACAGACCCGTTTGAAATAACTGTGCGGCGACACAACCCGTTGGCCGAGCGCCTGAATCGCCCTTCCTCAGGCCATTGGTCCAGGCGGCACGGTCTCAAGCCGCCTACGCGGATCCGCCAGCTCCCAAGCAGGGGAGTGGCGTGATCAATACCACAGCGCTGCGGGCCACGTTGTGGCCCAGCGCTATCGTTCGGTGCACGGAAAAGCGTCGGTCTGCAGTTAGCAAAGCGTACAGCGTTGAGTTAGAAAAGGTACGTTTCCTGCGTTCTTTTGGCTCGAGAAAAGATGCTGGGAGAGTTATACGGTTGTTGCTCCAGTTAAAGATGATTAGGGGGCGGGTTTTAATGAAGTGTCATTTTTCTTTATTATTTTTTAATTGTATAACAATGCCGTTTAGTATAGAAATTCAATTTATGATGTGACGAAACGATATTACCCATTTTTATAAGTAGTTTTTTGCACTTTTTACCTTTATTATATAATTTTTATTACATTTTTCGCTGATTTGATCGATTTTAATATCGTTTGAATAGAACTTGCTTCAAACAATATTTACGAAGTGCAACAAATGTTCATCACAGAATTCCTGAGGAGCCTTTTTGGTTTTCGCTCATATATTGTAATGTCAGCCGTTTTGTGTGCAACGTTATCAATGGTTCCTGTGACGTTTATGGGCGCCATTGGCAGTTCGGCCGATTTCGCGATAAGTAAAGGCAGTATTTTCTTTTAAAGAACAGTCAAACCCAATGTTTGCTGAGATCACTTCGAAAAAAGAAAAACGATTACATCAGTAACATATCTAAGA
>BOPP01000047.1:6433552-6456782 GCA_017312745.1 Gryllus bimaculatus | reverse complement strand
CACTGCATTTTTAATTAAACTTCGGTACAATGCACACAGGTAAGATAAATCTATTATTTCGGTCCTGCGAGCAGTTCTCGTGTAAATGGAGCCTGGTCTCAGTCATCACTTGCACTGTTGTGCATGCAGCCGCAGTTTTACAAGTGATGTTTTATAAAACTAACATAAATTTAACATAACAATGTGCAAAATAATGATCAGTTTTGTGCTATGTAAACTATTGAAAGGTCGGTTGTTGGAGTAGATTTGCTGTCAAAACGGTATTTTTTAATATCTTATTACTCCCTATCAAGAGTTGATTACCGCAAAAATACTAACTTCAGCATTTGTTCTCATGACGAAATAACAGGGCGAAACACATCTCTTGTAAGTGGTTTCTTAATGGCGTTTGTGACGCTCAATCCAGAGAAGTGTAAGACTAAGGCACGTTATTAATGATTTACGAAGTCACATAAAATAGTCTTTAGAGGTTCTTTATAATATAAATTATTACTCCGTGAGGCCTTACAGCAACATAAAATGATGCTGAACAGAAACCAACATAAAAGGATTTTAAAAAAGTGCACAGTAATTATGAAGAAATGAAATAATCTCAATAAAAAAATTTTAACAAAAACAGTATTCTCGTGTTGATGCAATAACGTGAATAGTAAAGTACCGAATACCCAATACAACTGTTTCTTTACATACAGTCTGGCTTCAGTCTGCATGAATGAATTAAAAGTATAATGAGGTAGGAATTACATGCAGCAGTTCAATCCCCAAGATAAACTCAGTAGCGTTATTTGAATAGGACGTGGGACGCGGGATTAATTCACCCAATTTTTTTTTAAGTATTGATACACACAAAATATATGATTAGGAACGTAGAGTTATGTATTCACTTAAAATCAGTTTCTGTAAATAAAGTCAACATGCACTGTTACAAACATAATGCCCTGGATTTTTTGGAAGATTCCTAAGTAATCACAAAAACCCATAGACATCTCTCCGCTTCTGCTGGGAGTGGCATGTTTTCATGTTGAAGTACTTGCGTGTATAGAAAATTAGTACTATTACAGATATTCATTTCGTTAAGTTAAACCTTTCCCTTACTTTCAAATGATATAAAAACAATCCTCGATTTATTGAAAGCCTGCAAAGAAATATGGTGGCCGCCCTTTTAATGGTTAACATACAAACATTGTCCTACTATCTCAAGTTAACGTAGAACGTGTAGAAGATCTCCATTTTATTGTCTTAAGATATAATACTTTAATTATTGATAATTTAAAAAACTGATCCAATGAAATACAACTTACCATACGTACTGTTATTAATAGAATCTTTGTAATATTACAGTACGCACAACCGACTTTTAATCCTCAACACAAGAAAATGTTATTTGAACGAAATCTTTTTGACTCAATCCTAAGAGCACAATACTAACCCTCCACTGAGGTAATCGCGGTTTGCCCTGATAGGGCTAAAGAATTTTTTCCTTGAAAATCTTTCGATAAAATCCTTCTCCTAAAAAAAAGAAAATTTCAAGCAAGGTTAGTTTCCTTGTTGAAGGATACGTCCATGTTCGACGGCATTTCTCTCTTGCCCCCCCTAGTTTGCAAAATCAATTAGACTTAGGGGAACACCGTTTATGTTGGTCGGCATGTACGTCAATCGACTCCAAAATGCAAAATATGATACCATTTCCACTCTGAGAAGAATATATAAAATTGTGTATGATTTAAAATGTGTGATTCTTTCTGTTTTCTTATCGATTCATAAACATATACAAGTCTTTTTTCTTTTTCATTAGGTAAAAGTTTTAGAAGGAGCCAGTTTTTCGTCTCTACCGACAACCACCAGAAAGCTAATGGCGTCCTGAAAACTGGGATAGGTGGCATTGAAGTTGGAAGAACATGAAGAATGTAACGAGAGCTCAATTCCTTTGTTGGAGATAGGGCAACTAGAAATATCCTGCTGCTTTGCAAGTTTTTCTTCTGCCGTGAAAATTAGGAGGAGTTCATCCTCCGGCAGAGTATGTAAAAATTCAAAATTAAATTCGCAAAACCCTCTGCTTTTTTTAAAGTCGTTGCAGCGCGGATTAAAAATAATATCTCGGACTCTTATTCAGCAACGCAGTAAATTTGTCTACCTCTGTTACCACGTGATCTTGAACGCTATTGGCCTGATAACTGTGATCCATTGTGTCTGGTGCGTCAATTGCTGCGGTGTCTAGATCCAATTAGATATGTGGCTTTTGAAACGGAAGAGGCGGAGTTCCTCGCCCGGTAAATGATGAGCTCGCGGCCCTGAGATACTCGGTCCACATGTGGAGAATGTCCCGTCTCAGTATCTCCCCCAGCAGTCAACCGCCTCTCCAGGGCAAGCTCTAAGTTTACAACTTCGCTCCCGATATGTACGGACGTAGTGTATCTAAGTGTAAAGTGTGTGTGTAACTGGAGAGGATATGTATATATTATGTAATAAATTACTTACTCATTAAAAATTACAAAACAATTTCAGAGCCCCTAATATAAATGGCTTCATCCTATTGATCAATTCAAAATTATATTACCGTTACAAGTATCTTCAGTAATGTTGTGTTTTGTTATTGGCTACTTTTACATTCATGCATTGACATTAGAATTACATGCATCGAACACGATACTTTTCTCATCATTCTCTATCGTATTCCATAGTGTCTTTACAATAATTTAACAAGCTTAATGTGCCTATACACTTATATGTAGCATCCTGTTTTCAACCTGATAGCTTCTATGTGTCTCTACTGATTCAACTTTGATCACCACAATTCTGTAATATTCAAGTAATTACCTCTGTTTCCCACAAAATAAAATTGGATACTACCAATGTCCCCTAGCTAAACTCGGCGGTTTCTAAGATATGTTCATCTCGCTAGTATCACATAACATCGCAATGTGTCACTATATCTGTTAAAATCTATATATGCTTCACATTGTTAGTTGTTTATAACGTACACAAAGATTGTGTGTGTAACACTCAGTATATTATTTGTACCAGACCGTCGTTCATAAAAATGAATTTCTGTACTCCAAAAAGGTACATGCGCTACCTTTAGATGTTCAGATATAAATTTGTGTCTCATGGTTGATGAGTCACATCCCATCTCTAAAATAGTATAGTCCTTCTCTTCCAGATGGATAAATATTTTCTCGTTCTTAGTTAATAGAGTTATAGCGTCTTTGCTAAACTTGTTTATGTGCAAAATCATTAATTACTTATATTCATATCATAGCCATTCTCTAAATGTCTGTATATCAGAGTCGTTCGAAAATCAGACAAAATATACCAAGAATGTCCGATACCAATAATCCGTGCCAGTATCCTCTCACGAATATTCTGCTCTATTCTCATTTTTTATCATAAGGTAAGTCCTACACTAATGGTATTAAAGCTTTTTACCTGGCTTCTATTCATACACTATAGTGATCGGGACTAGAAAATTTATGTTCTATTGTCAAAATATTTTCCAGAATATTAAATTAAAAGTTTATAACTAAACATCAGTCCTCTTGTGATGACTCATGGGAGCGTACTAGCTTCCCTCGATATGAAGTGTGTGTGGATCTCGTGTGCGTGTCTCATTGCCTCTGCCGGCGAAGGAATATGATATTCTTCGTCTTTCCTTAAATTATATCGTCCATGTTTCGATGTAAGAATAGTGCGAACGTGACTTAGTGATCTCATAGGCAGCACACGAAGGATCATTACTAAGGGCATTCTTGCCAGGAATAAAGGTAAGATATTTGACCCCCCAACACTTACCCCCTCAATAATGGAAAAACTCTGTGAAGACTTACGACTCTCGAGCGTCATATGGTTGACACGCCATTAAGGCAGTTATGTTGACCTGACCCGAAAACTATTCTGTGCATATAGCCGTACTACAAAACATATGCCAACTGGTACATATCACTTGGACAAAAATTCCTACATCCCACCACTCCCAACTATATTGAAGAGAAATCCACTGTGATAAAACTGCAGTGAGTCATTGATCAAAAGATATAGTTGAAAACTCCGAGTTATTAAAAACAATATGAGTTCTTTGTCGAGAATCGTGCTATTGTGTTGCAAGTTTTGGTAAAACTCGATACTTCGATACTTGAAATCATCATTATTCTGTGATATTATACTAAATTAGTTACAAAAATTATCGCCGAATACTGGGTAGGAAAAAAATTCAAAATCGCAGTATACCAGAGCAAGGATTATCACTCGAACATGTTATATTTATTTCAAATCATATCGACGCCTTCGCGACACTCACATCCTATCTGTTCGCCCTCTCTTGAGTCATTTGTGAGTCTGACTACTATTCTTCTCGCTTTCAGCATGTCAATATATTCATGCCTTGAATTCACCTAACTTCTACTTCTATATGGACACAATGTCACATTCCAGTAGTCGCCACACAGCAAACATCTGCGAGGCAGTAACCTTGCCGGTAATTATTGTACCCGTTATGCCAAGTAGATATAGATTTTATTTTCATTTCATGCATACTCTCAATATTTCACATATGACTATACATTCCTTCTGAACTATCTTTCAATATCTACCCAACTTTCTAAAGAGCTTATGTCTCCATCATATCCTCGTTTTTTTTTTCTCGATAATGTTCGATTAATCCTGACATAACATTTGTTTACACGCCGCTATGAACTGATTTATACTATCTCACTCTGTGCTACACGACCTCTCATCACTCACAATGGAAACACATCATATGTTATCCACGCCAGAAAGAACGCTACCTATCCTACAGAAATCAATTCACTCGTCAGTCGCGATCGACCATTCCGACGAGCAAACCTCTCACGCGCAACATCAGCCAACACTACCTGCACCCTCTCCTCACTCACCGTAGCCGACACATAGCACAGACTTGCCATTATCTCCGCGCCGAGAAGCGATGATAGCTTCGCACACACGCACGCGGCGCGCGGTCCGCGGTCAACGACCACTTGCTGCTGCGCGCAGACGCTGAACGTCGGCAGAGACCCTGAGTTAACGTCGCGAGCTCCCGAGAGGCCGGACAGAGCACCCCGCGCGCCAGTAAGTGTGGATACGGCGCGCACGACGACTCCACTCGACCGTACCGTCCCATACTCGAACCCTGTTTGATAGCGACCGCGGCGCGCGCGGTGGCGCGTACGGCGAGAGGCGGCGCGCGGGTGGGGTGGAGGATGCGCGCAGTACACCGGGGAGGGGCGGGCCCAGAGACCCGGCGTGAGGTCGAGCGTATCGTCGCGTAGACGGTGCGTGGCGCGGGACTTGGCAGACGGCGAGGCTGCTTTCGTGAGATACGGCGCGCAAGTCGGATGACACAGATGAGCTGGAGACTCGAGCATGCAAAATGTTGCGCGTTCGTCCTCATGAGCGGAGGTCTCGAGCGGAGACGCCAGAGGCTCGCCAGAGGCACGGCGCGCCTGTGGATTGCCGCCGTGCCGCCGCCCGAACTAGCCGAAGCGGAGCAAGCGGAGCGTTTTCACGGGTGAGTCGGAAAATAGTACAGACCAGCGCGCGACTGCGGAACAGATGCGTAGTGCAAGGCGCCGTGAGTCGTTATACTGTACAACCGAGCGAACCAGAGTACGAGTAAATAGGAGCTGACAGCTGCCAAGCGCGTCGACTAGCCACGACTATCCCTGGGTGCGACAGAATACAAGAGCTAGTCGAGTTATAGAGAGTGATTTACTCATTTACGAGAGCATAATTTTAGTTGATTGCTTCATCAGTGTATACTTACCATGACTGATTGCTCCCTGAGATGGCACTTTTCGATTTACTAATTACATCCGTTGAAACAGTAATGACATGTATCAACAAATATGAGCAACTAATGCCATATATCTTCATTAAGTACTTCTAGTAAAATTTTCAAATGTCTAAGGTACCTGAGAGTATGTGTTTCAATATGTGCTAAAATTAAAGATTTGTGTAAGATCACTTCCATATTGCTGCTAAACAGGTAACGTGAGAAGGAGCGTTATACCTTATGACTTAGTCTTACTTATCTTAACTTATTCTTAGCAGAAATATGGCATGCCAAAAAACGTATCGCCTTAAGAGAAAACTACTAATTTGGTCATTTGCATAAATCATCAACAAACAGATATCTATTAACAAATATAACATTCTTACATATACTAACTGTCTACACTACTATTTAACTTTTACTTTATAATACTCCCAGATCGTAATTACTTTAATTCTTGTTAAGAGCAAGAGAAATAATAGGAGAATTGGTATTGGATCTTTAGTGATCCTACAAACAACTCGTAATTACATCTGGTGCTTAACCAACCAGCTACATCATCAAAAAGATTTACCATGTTGCTAGTATGAAAAATTCATTATCAACACAAATAGTAGATATTTATTATCAACATACCCCCTAAAAAATTATTAAACATTCAAGACTAATGCGTTCGTTTATTGCACGAGTTACATAAGAACAAACAGGTCAAGAAAAGAAATCATAAGTGCTGCAACTTTAGGGACAGAGGAAATAATTTCTTACATATTCATGTGTCTATATAAAACACATATTAGAATGACCCACTCATTCTTTACTATCTGAACATTAGATCTGTTATTCATATCGAATACGAAATTATAATCATCACACCTCGAGGACTCGAATTACACCTCTTACCGCGACTTTTCAGCCTCCTCACTATCAAAATTATCTTTACCGTTCAGAGTCTCTTCAAACCAATTACATTACTATTCTATTGCATTTGCCTATTTGCTTCATACTAAGCATCCGTCTTAATAAAATCTTTTTCCGGAGGTCTCCTCTTCCAGTTTTAATGTATCCAGAAGAGACTCAACTTTCAGAATATCATACTATACCGTCGCTCCCACATTACAAGACAATATCTTTATCACAACAACCGAATTATTTTTTGTTTACTTCGTATGACTGCGAACTCCTAATAACAGATTTGCTTATAACCGGAATCACTGTAACACGCCACTATATGTTTATATAGGCTTTGGATCATGTTGTTTTCACTTGTCTCGATTGCCTTTTTACCTCCCTTCTTGAGTGAGGACCAGCGTACTTAGACACCACAGCAATGTGAGTGCTGAGCAAATAAGCATATACAACCCACATCACGAGAAGAAGACAGTGAACAAAATAGAGTTAGATCTCGACGAACCAGAACATCACTCTCAGTAAAGGTTTTTTAATGCACAATATATAAATTGATCGTAAAAAGAGCTCAAGAAACATACGCTAGAGAATGCGGCAGTTGCAACGAACTAAATATACTCAGTTAACGAAGCATACAACACAGAAATTTTCATCTTGGCATCTAAATCTTCAACTCTATTCCACTCCCTCATAGACTACTCGCATGATTCTCACTAAGTAAAGAGAGCGAAAACGGGAAATGACACACTGATGCATTCTCTAAGAGTTTTTATAAGAGCTCTGTGTGTACGCAGTGAGGCTCGACACAAATAGAAAAAGTCGAGAGTTAAGGTAGATAGTGATGTGTTTCAGTAATGTGATGGTAGGAATTGCATCGCGGTAAGCCGCGCCAAGGAGATGCTTATGCTCAAAAGAATGTTTAATGGGATCCCACAATTAAGAATTACCAACCTAACAGATGTTATTACGGGAGGGTCATAAGTCTGCAGATGAGCTCATTACCCAAGAAGCCGCCAGTGTGTAGTATCAGATACATTTGCACTTTCATAATTCATGTAGGGCAAAAGTAGAGATGTCGCCCACTAGAACTGGATATTCACAAAATTTGCGATGAGAATACATGAAAACCGGAAGATTCACAATCAATGCGCGTTAATCAATCTACCACTAGCCACCAGCGCTTATGCTTAAATGACTCCGTAAGGCACATCCTCTATTACCGCGTATCGCCCAAGGTAAACCCGCTTGAATCTCTCTATAGCCGCGTCCCATAGCAGCGATATTGACTTTCTAACTCACCTTAGCGAATACTACACAGTACGATCCCTATTATGATCACAAATACAATATCTCGACTCGACACGCGCTAAGCCCGTCAAGCCTCCAACACCAGCACTCCTCTCTCACTAGGACCCTGAGACTGGCGTTTCTAGCTGTGCTACATCGATACAGTGAGAGCTCCACCCCCTCGCTGTGCGCCTATCACCGCCAACTGTACCGCTCCACAGAGCACACGCACGCCCAGCAAAGTAAATCCCACCTCTAGCTGATCATAGCAAGGGGGACGCAACGATACAGCGCCAGAGTAATGGCTAACATGGCACTAGCCATATTGCATCTCACATTTAAAATTACTATCAGCTGATCTTCTCGCTCACACTAGCTACTATCTTTACAAGTGTCTGTTCTGCAGGTTTTACATTCTATTTACTAGCCATTCCTACATGCAATCCTACTTCACTTACAAATTTCACCAATGTTACCTTTTCCATGATTCCGTACAAATATCTGTTCATCACCTATCTACCAATACCTCATACTCCATTCTCCTATCAAAATATAAAAGGACTTATTTATAAAATATTAAAAATGTTGTGGTACAATATTTGATCAATAGGTCTCGTTCCTCCCTCCTAATGGTTCGTTGCTACTATTTATGCAAATCTAAACTCGTGTTCTAATAGAGAATTGCAGAATCAAGAAAAAAGTCACATTGAAAACTATACAAATATTAATGAAAATTCACATTCTTTTCTGAATGAAACAATTTGACACTTCGTTAAAAACCGTACATGGACCGTGTGAAAACTAATTATTCAAAATAGAAAGTATTATCAACGTGTACTTGAAAGAAGCTATATGAAGAAAATATTATTAGCGTACATTTTAAAAAAGCGACGTTGGGCAAATAGAGTGACGTTTTGTCTCTATTAGAATAGAGGAAAAAAAAATATAAATAAAAGAATTATACTGACATTCAAGTCATTCATCGATCAAAGGAAAATGCATGCAATTGAGCCAAACGTTGAACAAAAAATTTATGCGCTACCACCATTCATCTTGTTATGACATGTTAGCCGGGGCCGTAAGAGTCGTATAGGATTTTTATTAGTTTTCAAACTACCTATTGGAGTTAGAAAAAATCGATTACTCTATTCGCACTTTTGCAAGTGAAATTCTCACAAGATTAGAGAGAGCGTACTAATTACAAGTGTACAGAATCAGCGCCATATTATCGGCTGAAATACACTACTTCATCTAAAAGACAAGAGAGAGAGCGAATTGTACGTTTTTAATTATGAGAAAAAAGATCATCTTAAAAACATCATCTGATTATCGATACATCATATCTATAACCTTCTTATAATTGTTCAATATACTAGAATAGAAGTATAATCTCTCGGGCGTTGGGTTATCAATAGTTACTGAAGTCAGCTTTTCCGCGACAAACAAGTTCATAGAGATTGCTCATTGTCCCTGACAGTTAGGAACTAGTTTAAGACAGGAAATTTTGTAATGAAAGAAATGTTTCCTTTCACAGGGCACGCCGTCAATATAATGCACACTCCAACCAGCCACTTCGAGCTTCACCAGAAATCTTCGCCAGTTTTACGGCTAATGATAGCTCAGAAAAAAAGCAACATTTACCACCACACAAAACGTGTACTTTGCGTCCAAAACATCAATACATCTCCTATATTAACCTCTTATGCTACAAAAAACGCACGCACAAAATACACTTAAATAGAGAACAGCTGAGTGATCTTCTTTTTAGTGTGAATTCTCTGTGACCTTATTGAAGTTTCAATAAAAGCAACAGAATGGACATGAGAGGAAAATAATAGTGATACTATCCACACAATCACCAACTCTCGTTGCATGCATTACCTACATCATACCTCTCTTCACTTCTGAAATTCAATGAGTCTCATTTTTCGTGATACTCTTTCGTAACATCTGTCTCTATCGGTACGCACATATATTCGATCCTCCCCTATCCCTACTATCATTGATTTTCTTACCATAATTACCGCTATCATAGACCTGTTCGTAACCACGTCCATCTATGCACAAATTCTACAACTCACTCTCTCTTCAACTCAATTCATACGCGCATCCAGATCGGTTGCGGGAGAGACTTCTCTCCTCTCTCTCCCACTCCGCCGCTTCTCCGCCTAGTTAGCGTCGATTTCTCGCGCTCGCATGTTTTCATCAGCGCGCGCGCACGACCTCGCTTCCATTCATTCTCACTTTACAAATTCCGCCCTATAGTAAGCTCGACCTGCGCACACCTGCATGATGCTAGAGTGATATGTTAATAAAAATAAATGACACTCATTTCTAAACCCTCCCCCAATCATCTTTAACTGGAGCAATCATACCGTATAACTCTTCCCAGCATTCTTTTTCTCGAGCCCTAAAAAGTAAGCGTATGAGAACGTACCTTTTTCCTCATATCTTCAACAGACCCGTTTGAAATAACTGTGCGGCGACACAACCCGTTGGCCGAGCGCCTGAATCGCCCTTCCTCAGGCCATTGGTCCAGGCGGCACGGTCTCAAGCCGCCTACGCGGATCCGCCAGCTCCCAAGCAGGGGAGTGGCGTGATCAATACCACAGCGCTGCGGGCCACGTTGTGGCCCAGCGCTATCGTTCGGTGCACGGAAAAGCGTCGGTCTGCAGTTAGCAAAGCGTACAGGTTTCCTGCGTTCTTCTTGGCTCGAAGAAGAAAACGCAAATGCTTGGGCAAGAGAAGAGGAAGTCACCATTATCACCCACAGGTTGGTCGCTCCCAGGCGTAAAGAATGATAGGGTGAGCCGGGTATTTTTTATAGTGAAGTGTCATTCTTTATTATCTTTTAATTGATATAAACAATGCCGTTTAGTTAGAAATTCAAATTCTATGATGTGGGACGAAACGATATTACCCATTTTATAAGGAGTTTTGCGCACTTTTACCGTTTATTATATAAATTTTTATTAATTTTTCGCTGATTTTGATCGATTTTAATATCGTTTGAATAGAACTTGCTTCAAACAATATTTACCGAAGTGCAACAAATGTTCATCACAGGAATCCTGAGGAGCCTTTTGGTTTTCGCTCATATATTGTAATGATCAGGCCGTTTTGTGTGCAACCGTTATCAATTGGTTCCTGTGACGTTATTTGGGCGCCATTGGCAGTTCGGCCGATTTCCGATTAAGTAAAGGCAGTATTTTCGTTTAAAGAACAGTCAAACCAATGTTTGCTGAGATCACTTCGAAAAAAGAAAAACGATACATCAGTAACATATCTACGAGTTTGAGATTGGTTCATCTGCAGAGGTTTTATTAACTTTCTTACGTCATTTTTCTTTGTTTTATTGTGGTGTATTTAAGTATTTTAAGTGCTTTTTTATTGGGTTATTTTTGGCGATATAGGTCATCAAAATCCGCCCCCTAATGATAAAGATAATGGTGGTAGAGCAATAAATTTTTTGTTACCAGTTTGCAAGCAATCATTGAATGCATTTCTATTGATAAGATAACTGACTTGATGTAAATATAAATTTATTTCATTTACTATTTGTTTTATATATGAAGTTTTGATTGTTGCTTCATGAAGCAATTATTTGCACCGTCGTGAACTTTGAGCTCCGAGTGAAGGATTCTCGAGTTAATTCAACCCAGAATGAATTTTTTGTATAGCCCGTGTCAACGTACGTAATGAATTGTCCAATACCAACACATTTGGCAGGATATATAATCTTTTCCTTTTTTCTTGCGGTACACTTTTCGAATATAATATAAGAATATGTATTTTGTAGGTTGTAGAAAATCAAAATCAGAGAAAATCACTGTCAATGCTGTTGCAATATTAGTAATATTTCTTCTTTCGCAATTTTGTGTACGCTCGTTGTAATGGAGAACTTATTTCAATTGTGCATTAATTTCACAAAAATGGAAACACGTTCGAGGAAAACAGCAACATCTGGATTAAAAAAGTCTGTTTAAATGAGATGACAGTAAAATTGTATGCTATTCATATTTATTGTGTGCGTGAAGCGAATAAGACTAATGAGAAACAAATAGAGAGCTTACTGCGATACGCGTGTAAAATAACATTCTCTGTAGAAGGTGAACGGGTGAATTTGTTTTCTTTATATGACGACTTCTGAGTTTCCTTATTCTATGATAATACAAATTTACATTTGAGTGCGATCAGGCTTAACTCAATTACATTGCAAATCAAACACAGTCATTTGACTTAATATTGATATTCTTGTCTCAAAAAATTGCATATACAATTCAAACAATTATAATACTAATTTTCAATATAAACTGACGGAAAACTATGCAGCCTCCGTCATATGAGAGGTGACTCTGGTGTTTTTAGATATTCAGGAACTCTGGAAAATAAAAAAAGCAAAACCATGAAAGAGTTTCTTTACTGACTGAAAATGCAAATATTTGATTGTATTGTTCCGTCTTTTCTTACACTGCGTGTACCGACTCATTTCTCATTCTTAGTGCGTTACTATTGATACCGCTGACGTCATGCGACAAAATGGCATCAAGCAAGAAACAGACCCCTTTAAAAATTTGTTATTCGCTTGTTGCATAACGGAACAGCAACATTTTTTATCTTTTTGATAAGCAAAGAACAGTTGTAATGTGTATCCCTATAAACTATTCTATTTTATTACAGTATTCTTGAAGACATTTCTTGACGAAATGCCTAGTTTATTGTAGTTATAGGAGAGTATTTTATTTGTTGTTCTTGAATAAGGTTCCTTATGTTACATTTTTGGCATTTGTAATCAATTTAATATCAAATAACTAACAATATTATTCTTCTTAAACAGTGCGCATGCTAATTTTTGCAAGAACCATTTTGAGTTTCAGCAGTATTTTTGCTGCTACAGGTCACTAGTTTTATCAATAAATCTTTAATCTCCACTACAAATTACTAATGCTTGTAATTAAAATAAAGTTTGTGTTATGTATTAATTATTTAAAGACTGTTCTGGAGTATGATGACAAATAATAATTTTAGGAATTGCAGCATATTAGCAATTACTTAATACAAGGCATCGTAACAAAATATGTAAAGAATAAAGAAGTAAAATAAATTAGAACTAGAAAACAAGACCACAGACTTGAGAACATCAAGAAAATTAGAAGTGTAGTTTTATCGTCACATGATTAAGTCACATAAAAATAATGCCTTAAGGAAATTAGTTCAGCTTCCAAATAATAATTACTTTTTAATGATCATTCCACTAATAACACATTATTTGCCAAATGTTGACTCAGGTAGCATTTAGTAATAATCACTTTCTTAATCGTAGTAGTACAATTTTAAGTGGCTTCTTATATTTCACTCCGTGACACGGCGCGCTGTCGTTTCGGAAGCGGCCACCCGGCGCGCCACCTCCCAGGCGCGCCGTCGCCTCTGGGCACCCCTGGCGTTCATCGAAGACCTGATGACGGGAGCGAAAATTTGCATACCCCCAAATCGAATTACTTCTGTGTATTGACTTGGGGAGATTGAGAGAGCCTCCGGTATGAAATATCGCCGCAGCTTCTTGCGTCGTGATAGCGACTTGGGCCCGTGCCCCCCCGTCCCCCCCCCCCCCCCCCCCCGCCGCCTCCGTCGCAGCGCCCAGCGTCGCTTCACGGTCATTATGCCTCGCGTCGGACGAGCCCCACGCGCGGCCCTTCGGGGCCCTTGGGGCCCTCGCGAGACGGTGCTGCCCTCTTGCGGGCCGCAGATTGCCACCGGCGATTGCGAGCACGCCCCGCTGCGCTTGCAGTTGTTTCTCGGAGGTAACGATCGAAATCTGTTTTCTAATTTCCTGGATTGTGATATGTGGAAGGTCGTTTCTTCATACAATTTTCTGGGGTTTTGTAGCGCGTGACAGATATCTACACATTTACTCGTATGTAACGATTATAATTTAAAAAATTAGCCTAAAATTTCAAAAAATGTTATCTTTATTGAGAGTTGAAAAAAATTACATATATCATCCGTAGGTTACCCCTGTGAAGCTGTGTCTGATGTGTTCAGTAGTCTTTTAATGAGAGAAAGATCGCTCCATGGCGCAAAAGATGATCGAACAATACTTGAAAATATATTACATGTTCGAGTGTCAAATCCTGCTCTGTATCACTCGATTTTGAATTTTTTCCTCCCAGTATCCAGGATAATTTTCAAAATAAAAATATGATGATTTCAAGTATCGAAGTCAGTTCCAATGCCACAAAAGACGTTCGAAGAATCATTCCTATGCCACTAAATCTTTATCAATGATAAATTATCACATCATTCATAATCGACTGATCGTTTCAGAGTACCATGATATCACCTAGAAGAAGTTCGGGCAAATACTGCTGCAATGAACGGGAAGTCATTCTCACGATTTCTCATGAATATTGTTTGCATTCACATTTATGAAGTACATTTTTCTGTCTGATGATACAACAGATATGCATTTTAATTGAAATTCAAAGAGAATATACCACATTAAGAAGAAATAAGCAACAAAATATATAAATAAATAAAACTTAGGTACAATGGAAATATGATGCATTAGCGTAACACAAATGCCTACTAATATATTCCATATAAAAACTAGATTTCTGTTCGTTTGATTCTGTTTGTGAACATTTGATAATTATCAGATTATAAAGCTTATAATTAAAAATATGATTTTCCATAAACTTCCGAGCCTTACTTATTACCCATTTGCACTCATAAAGTGAGTCCCTGGAATTCGATTAGACAACTTTGATACATAATTGAACACGTCAATAATTAAAAGAATAAACGTCTTGGTACGTAAATCAAGGTGACAATGTTTCAATTGAACATTGAGAGTATTGTTACATTAACATCTTGGGAGAGGAGTCTTTACGTTACTTGAACATCGAGGTCATAATGCTACAACCTTAACATTTCCAGAATTTCGGCCATGGCTGGAGGGGGGGGGGTTGAATTTAACTGAGTGCCTCTCCGGAAATTCCATTACATCAACGAGATTTATGGTTTTGTCGCCCTCCCGTGTAACGCGTAGCATTCGAATAAGTCAGCGGCAGATCCGCGGCGGCGCGGGGGCAGAACGACCGAGCCGGAAGCCTCGATCCGCCGCCGACCTCCGCCAGGCAGGCAGCGAGCGCGCGCGAATTTTCCTGGAAATCACGCAGTCGGCAGCAGGGCTCGAACGCTCGCACCCCTCCCTCATTCTCCTCCTCCTCCTCGCGCGACCTCCATCTCCGCCCGACCCGGCACTACCTCGAGAGCTCCGGCTAATGCATTTCGAAATCCTTCCGGTCGCGTGGCTTCGAAAATTTCTAATAATATCTCGCCCGCGCCCGCACCCTCGCGCGCCGTCGCCGCGCCGCCGCCGCCGCCGCCGCGCGCGCGCGCTCCGCTCACATATATTCATTATCCCTCGACGTGTTTTAGTACACCCATTAAGCATGTAAAACCCCTACGCGGCGCTGCGTGGACGGCTTCCTATGCCCCCCCCTACCCCTCCATCGCCACCGGCCGCGCCACTCTCGCGCACCCGTTTGGAAAAACAAATTGCCACCGGCTTAAACACATTACTTCGCTCCTCCAACATGGAGGGTTCTTGTGGCGTAATTGCCGGCAATCGACTAGCATGCCCGCCCTCCCTCCTCCCGACGCGCCCTCTGGTGCCTCTGGAGCTCTTCACTCCGCCCCCCCCCCACCTTCCCTCCCCCGCCCCGCCCTCGGGCGCGCTCGTGTCGCTGAGCGCGTTCGATATTAAACAGTTGACACTTATGAAGGCGGGTGGCGGTCGCGAGGCTGGCGCGCGGGGCGGGGCGGCGCGGGCGGGGCGGCGCTAGGCGCGCACGATACATCATGCGACTGTGATTATTTGCGCGTTAAGTGTTTGACTCACGGCAGCGAGGGCCCTCGAGCGCGAAGGGTGCAGGGCAAAGAGCGAGGCGCTCCACGTGTCCTCCGCTCGCCCCAGTGTAATAACTGCGTGAGAGGCGCAGCTTTCGCGCCAGTGGAACTGCAGGGGGGGGGAGGCGAAGGCCAGGGAACAGGGCGAATGTTTTCCAAGCTTTGCAGCAGCGAAATTTCTTGAAAAATCTTGATGAGAGAATTATTCGGTTGCACGCACAGTCAGATCAGCCTACGTACACGAGAAACTATAGGTTGTATGTCCAAAAGTCAAGTTGACTTGTGCATGGAGAGAAGTTTCAGTTTCGCGAAACCAGAGGTGCACCACCTGCAAATGCTTTCGAATCTTTATAAAAGCGACATTTGTGGAAACATCTTGATTATCAGATTGAGTCACAGCTCTGACAATCAGTACAACTTGCGTACATCCCTCGGGCAATAGATTTGGCATGCAAGACGGACAGGGTGACTTCTGTATGGAGAGTTGATTTAGTTTCTCTGCATCACGGGCTCTAAGACTGTAGTACGCACTTGGGAGACAAGTAAGCTTGAGGAACAAATGTCAACAGTTTCCATGGAAAAGTTTGAAGAAAATAAAGTTAGCTATTTAACTAAAATGCCCGAGTAAACTCAGAATTTTTAATTTTGCAAAAAAATGAAAGTTTTAGCCTACTCGTACGCCCGATTACTGTACATATACTAGTTTTTTGAAGTTCTGCTATCATGGTGTGTTTGTCTTGTCGTATCAATTCTTAGCACTGTGATGATTAATTAGCTAGGCATGTCTTAGCTATGTAATTCTGCATTCATTAGGTACATGTCCTAGGCATTGTAATTATATAATATTATTTCAATGAATTAAAATAAGTATTAACTATAGTGTTTGCGAGTACTTATGTACGTACTTTGGCACAACAGCTCTTTACGAGTTAACGTCTACCAGCGGCGTTCCGGCCTTGCGACTATGAGTTAAGGGGTACGTGTGATTAGCACATAGCCATACGCTGTTTCAATATTTATGCTTACATAAAATATTGTTTTATTATATCATAAAGTACAGAAATGCAAATCAAGGGAAATACTTCTATAATTAATCCTACGTCACTTTCGAAATTTTACCTATGCTTATTGAAAGGCAGAAAACACGTTTTTAACATACCTGATTATTTTCAATAATGAGCGGAAGAGCAAGCCGAGAGGTCAATGTTTTGCCACTTGCTAAATGTTGTTATTATTATTATTATTATTATTATTATTATTCACTTATTCAAATAGTGTACATTCGTGAATTAAAGTGTACAAAATTGTTACTATAATTGAATTACCGACAGCACTTTCATAGTTAATTTTCGAGCCTTCAACCTAAGTGTCGTAGTCCTGGAGGTCCTAATTTCGAGTCCCCTCTGGGTGATTTTCGACTTCGGCTATAGCTGTCTCGAAGCATACCCCCTGAGGGGTTGACGCTTCCTCTGATTGGTCCATTCTCTGCTTCCATCGGACCAGGTCCTGCCGGAACTGGAGCAATATCTTCAAAGGGACAGTGACCCCACGTGATCTCTCAGTTTCCATTCTGTGCTCTTTTTCCTTCTTAGAGCTTTGTGATGGACTTCTGCATAGTCCATTCCCACAGTACGAAAATACTGCGGCTTCACTGCGACGAACAGTGCGAGTCACAGGAGAGAAAGTATATTATATATCTACATAAGTCTTATACAAGAACCTAACAATTAAATGGCAAAAAATACATCTTGATTTCGAACTGTCCCTTCTCGCTGATACATTTACATATTCGAGCCTACCTTGAATTTCTTCCGAAGCTTTGGCTTTCCCCAAATAAGATCTACGCATTAAAAGCAGTCTTAGCTTCCTTTGCCTCTTTTCTGATGTTTCCCACCCAAGAGTTTATTTAATGTCCATATTTTTTAATTTTTTTGGCCTACAACAAAATTAGCCGGTCGTTTGTGAACTTGTTGAATGGTGTGTATTTCCTCAGTTCTTTACGGGTCCCAACAGCTCGCGACATATTCGTTCGAAAAGGTCTGACAAATGAAGTGTATGCTAAATCTTTGGACTTCTTATTTCTTCCTTTTAAATTTCTCATTTCAAAGTGAAGACTTCAAGCTTTACTTAATGGTGAATTCACAAGTTATTTCCAAGTTAACTTACTATTTAAAATGATTCCCTTGTATCTACAACTGTCTGTGCATAGAATCGCATGTCCCGAGAAAATAGTTGCATTTTGATGTAGGTAGTTTACGAGTAAATGTTATAAATTTACTTTAAGAAGAATTAATTTTCGTACGATTATGTTTTACCCATTTTAAAAGTGTGTTGATATCATCTTGTAGAATCAGTGGATCTTTTTCTGCAGTTAATTTTCTGAAGAGAATGAAAACATCTGCAAAGAGTTTGATAGGAGATTTAATATTTTCTGTTATGTCGATCATGAAGGCTGTGAATATCATTGTCTCTATCACCCTGCCCTGCGCCATGCCAGATTTTATTGCGTACTTATATTCTTCTCTCTATATGCGGTGAACGATGGGGGAGATGTATGGGAAACAAGCAATACACTAGTTCGGAACAAGCAAGGGAACGCAATGGGCGCATGCGTGAAATATACAAGGGGACATGTGAAGAACGTGCAGGTAATGTGTAGGGGAACAATATGGGAAACTTACGGGTCGCTGGGGTATGTTTAATAATCACTATTCTACATATTCAGACTCTTTAAAACTTTCTGTTACATTTTTACAGATTCAAATTTTCCTGGCTCTCCCACTCCGAAGCAAACCTTACTAGGTGGTCAGAAAAAAGTAGTTCTTCGATGTGTATGTACAATTGAACTGAAGCGTCAATAAGCCCATCCCGACGGGCCTACAATTCTTTAATATACACTTCAGGGGCTCGCCGTTCGAAGTTGGATTCAGAATGAAGCTCTTCTCCCTTTTAAAACAATAATTTTCAAATGTGGAATATTTGAAGGGATCCAATCGATACACATTTAAAGGATAAATATACATTTTCAGTTGATTTCTGGAATTTACGATTCATTTGTTATGTTTATAGCATGCAATTGTCTTCTGTTTCATTGAGTTTCATATGCAAGTTGTGGAATAAATATCTGTTTTCAAGAGTGTTGTTTTTTAATGGTTTCGATTTCTGGAATTTGCATGTTACGATATTGATATGTCAGTTCACCTGTTCTTCTTATTCTTGCCTATGTTATTGACAGTTGCAGTTTTTGTTACAGACACAAGTGCGTGTTGCCCTTTTAGGTCAGTACATTTTCTTTTTTTTTAAATTTGAGCGATTGATCCCCAAATATACTGCCATTTTACTTTTGACAAATATATTGATTCATGAAAATCGATTAAATTCTGAACCCTTCAGTTTACATCGCATAAAAGGAAGAACTGTAGAAAAGTTACAATATAATGTGCACCAAATGGTAAATACAAAACCCCAAAAATACTGTTTTATGCAGTTTAGTACTTACTCTCTAAGACTAAGAAAATGAAGAGCATGCTTCTGAAAACGTTATTGAAATTTTTTATTTATCAGTTCTATATGTGCATTTTGTAGTGGGTTATAGCAAGAAATCCTATTGTTCGCCTTAACTTAGAAACGTAATGCATCACGTATTGTTTTAATCACTGAATTTTCAGAAAATATATTGGAATCATCTCGACAATGTGGTCTCGAATCAATCAAATCATCCAATTTTAAGATTTTGTCGACATGCATCTTTGTAGACACGTCAAGATTAATGTGTATTAATGTTGTTCAAAAAAAAGTTATGGCAGGTGTGGAGGAGATAAATGCAATTTTATACCGGAAAGCCGGGATGTGTGTTTGGGAGGGTGGATGTAAGCATGCATGTGTCTCCATCATATATCGTTCAGATTAGACGCTCTTGAGCTGTAAGTTGGTAGGTACACCAGGAGTAAAAAATTGTTGTGCTTTTTCCTATATAAAGATATTTTGATTTTTGTGACTACATGAGTCCCCAGAAACGTATTCAACCTTTTCTGGAGAATGATTATGATATTCATTCAAATCTCTGAAATTTTGAACATTGTACATGTTCAAATTTATTTTCAAATTGGTCCCACACCTCACTGTGAAATCCAGGTATTTATTTATCAGTAAACTTAAAACCTCTACTTTTGACCTTTGCATTATGTCACATGTCAGTCATTATGCAACATTTTTTGTTACAACAGCATTTTTAAAACTGCAGTTGTAACCATTAATGTACCATTAATGTTCATGCTGCAGGAGATAGTAATTTGTCAGAGATTGCTTTTATTAATTTTGAATTGATATTTAACTCGCAAAACACAGAGGAATATTATCAGAATATTTAACACAAATTTCATTATCTGAATCGCTATTTAAAACATTATATGGACATCATTTATTGACAAAAACTCAATTTTAATTCCCTTCTTGGGTAGTTTGGTTGGAATAATGTCCAATTGAAAAGTATCTGAAAAATTATTACATTTTTTATAGTAATGGTATTTGTTTCATTCAAATTAAAAATTTCGAACCCTAAACATGAATATTTTGTGTTCCATATTCGTGTGTCGGGTTTAAAAAATTAATGTTAAATTGATGATTTTATAAAAACAAAACATCGACTTTGATGGCGCATCCTTACTACGAAGAAGAAGACTTTCCACTACGACCTCCATGAAGAAAAACTTGAAGCATTTATTTCTCTCTCTGAGTAATTGTCCACTAACTGAAATGTGATTTTAGTCTGTTTTGTTTATCAATGTTACCGCGCGTCGCGGGGTTGTTCTTGATGGTGTCGACTGTGTCAGGTTAAGTGGTACAGTTGACGTGCATTATTGGCGAAATCTGACGAAGGCGTTTCATTCTTCATTCACTCATTACGTAAAACCTCACAACCAGCTCCCGTGGATGTTTGGCATAGTCAAGATTTTGTTCCCATCTACGCTTAGTAAAGGGAGTGATTTTTCTGCTTCTTTTGCCCTTGCAATGCATATTTACGCTGCAATGGATCTTTTAGAATGTGAATAGGCTTTTGAACAATGAATTAGCAACTATTTATATTTGTATTGAAATCCTAATTATACAATATTAGTAATTTAGTAATATTAGAATTTTTTGTATCTTATGAGCCCAAAATATCTGGTTCAAACATTCTATTAATTTTGTAACATTTTCTAAACAATAATTTGTTTTTGGAAATAAATATGTTATACATTTATCATACATTAATAGCTTCATCTGTTTTAGGTCTCTACGTTACATTATCGCATCATTTTCTATTTCAATTCAATGTCTTTTTTTCATCTTCGTGAAAGAGTTATTTGAAAACTAATGACACAGGGACTGCGAGAAACAACGAGAACTGTGCGAGAAATGTGACCGATTTTCTAAGATGAAAGCAATCAGGCACAAGTGTGACTACCTGTGCTGGGTAGGAGACACCTGTAGCAGCAAGGAAGCCTGACTTCAAGACTCCATACTTCAATTCACCTACAACATCCCAGCACGCTTTTGGGGTTTTCTCACGTCGCTTTATTAATACCCAATACACTAAAGCTGTTACGATGTAAACTTGGAGGAACACTGTTGTGATTTAACAAAGTGCCATTTCAGATTGTAATGTGATGATATATTACTAATGTTATTTGTGTTTAATACACTGACGTGATGTTTTTTGGTACGCAAACGTACTAATTTATACTCTTGTGGATTTTGATAATAAAGAAAGTTATGAATTGGTAATTTATTTTAAAATGAAAAAGAAACAAGGACTAACGTGTTCGAGAAGTAACATTTAGCCATCTAAGAAGCGCTTGCATCAGTAACGATGTAAAACACTTTTCGGAATTATTTGATCTGCCAAACTCTTATTAAGGAAAACATTGCAAAATTGTTACTCAAATCTGAATAACTTAATTCTTTTATTAGAGAAATATGTCATGTTGTTGGCAGAATTTACAAATTAAATAAATTAAGGACGTCACCATCATGCATTATTCATTAAAAGTCGGCCTTCAACCACTTTGCCGGATCATCACTGGTTGTGCAAGGAAAGGGGTGGCAATAGCCACACACGGAATTACATACTGATATAATAAATAATAGGTGATATCTAAACGTCTTCCTCGCGCGTTTGTGCTTATGGAAATATGTTAATGATTTTCTATGGTGAAAACATTTATTCTTGTATTAACTTGCTGTGTGCGTCAAGTACTGCGAAAAAGTTATCAAGATGCAAAATCGTCTTCGTACTTTGTCTTTAAATGCCCTCACAAACATACGACGCGAGTTTCGAAGCGCTCTAATTACCAATAAAAAACTAGTGGTGCTGAAACAGCACTTATTTTCTCGCACGTACTTTCACGCAAAATTACGCGAAATCTACTCAAATTTTCGAAAAATTGTGCATGACCTTATTTCAAAATCAATTTTTAAGAAACAGATGTAATTGAAGGGAAAATATTCATCATTGTAGTTGTAGGAAGATGTCGCAAACATTTTCAAGTTTTGCAATTTTCGAAAAATCAAGATTTTCAACGAACATGAGACCTGCAGCATTCTTGACAATATTCAACAACAAAATTTCATCAAAAATGAGGGATCCATTTTTGTTCGAAAATTTTGATAAGTCCCAGGATCTTCATGTAAAGTACCCCGCAAAATTCAAATTTGAGTTTCAAATTCAAGGGACCGCGATAACAGCCAGATCAATTGAGGAATATCAATTTTGGAGAAAATCGGCTGAATGGATTAGTTGCTGGCGTTGTTCACAGACCGACGGACACATGTTTTCCCGTCTTTCGATTTTTTGGTATCAAAGACCCATAAAACATGAATTCTGGTTACACAGCGTGTTACAGAATTTTTTTCTTAATTTAGGAACTGGATTTATCCACTTTTTCGCTACCAGGGCTCTCTAATAAAAGCTTCTCTGCCGAACATTCGCTGTTTTTTCGCCCAACATTCCATAACATTCTCTCTACTGCGTAAGGGCTAGCGATAAGTATAAGTAGCACGTATAAATGTTCTTGCACAAGCCCAGAAAAAACTTAAAACACAGGAAATCATGGCAGAATATTTGAAAATGTTTATGTTAAGTTAACACGGTAAAATGATGCTCGCGATGGGTGATTTCATGTTTTGTTTCCTCGAAATTTTAAGCGTTCCTTTATAGCGTTGACAGTACACTAAAACGACATGCAAACGTTTATTGAAAAATATATAAGTAGATCAATTATAATTGATGAAAGATGTACTAAGCAGACCACGTTGAAATCAATTCTTTCACTAAGGAGGAAAATGGAACGGGATGGAGCC
>BOPP01000047.1:6410298-6425715 GCA_017312745.1 Gryllus bimaculatus | reverse complement strand
GGAAATTAACGAGCAGGCAGCGCTTCTTTCCCGTCTTCGCTCCTCGCCCCGCCCCGCCCTGCCGCCGAGTGTATCACCGGATCACGCGCCCCCGAGACGGAGGATTGAAAAGTAAGGAAGATAAATCGCGGGGGAGGCGCCGACGGCGCGGCGCGGCGCGGCCGCCAGAGTGCGCGGGCGGCGGCGGGGGAGCGCGGAGGCGAGCGCCAGGCGAGCGCGCAGCGAGCAGGCACGGGTTGGGTGCAAACGGCGGTGCAGGTCAGGGCGAAAAATATCACTGTCGCGCTATCGATGATGGGCGGATAGAAAATACACAAATGAAAGGGCAAGGTATGAACTAAGTGCATGGATATTTAACGACACCAAATTGCGTTTTTCACACACACACACACACACATTACACACACACAGTGTGTGTGTGTGTTTGAAATTGCAGTTCTGGTTACACGTTCCAAAGCATTGCAGCATATATGAATTCGCAACGTTACAAAACCATTGCATCCCCGTTCCAAAGGCCCAATTCGGCAGATGCTTGATTAACTCTGATGCCACATCGGTCAGTGCACCCACAGGTTGTCACGTGCGTTGCTAATCATTAGTTGCTACGCGTCCTCGCAAAAACTCTGCTGCCCATCTCGTGACTGGCCTGTATGGATGGGCATTATTCCAACGAGCTTTCCTGTGACATTCTCGGACATATCATTCACGGAGACAGCTGTCTTAAATAAGAGCGCTGCTGGAAACATGCTATATTCATCTCGCACTCACAAACAAACGATTTCACGTTGCTCTCTGAGCTAATAGATACACAGAGCCTTCTGTTGATGTGAACACATCCTTTGCATCATTTATTCCACGCGATAAATGAAATTGTGCCATTCGATTACATTTATTTTAGAAAAATTATGGTTGCCATGACTTCTGCTCCAACCTCCTATTTCTCTCTACAATTTCCGTGTTATGTTCTTTGTCATTATGAAATAGACAAAAATTTACACCTTTAGAAATAGATACTAATTTTCGTATTTTAAGAACATTTTTTTCATGACCTTTCTAGAATGGTAATTTCTTGGAAGGCGGAAAAATATTTCATTTAAATTATTAAAAGTGCGAAGTTCTTTGTTCGTTTGATTACCATTCCCTCTACCGTGATTTGCATGTTTCAAAAGGAAGAATTGGAGCAGAAATACCTATTATATTGGGAACTGTTTAAAATCACAACTTATGAAAAATAGAAATAGATTTAGTACATCATATCAGAGTCACTTCTCATAATCGACTGCATCAATTTCTTTCAGTTTAAAGAATGAAAGAATTTCTATTCAAACTCATTTCAAAATACAATGCAAATATATTACAAAATATAAAGTCCATTGTAAAATAGAATTGTGCAAAAAATCTTTGTCTTCGATCGCCAACACATTATATATGGTCCGCCATTCCATAAATTTTAATAATTCGTTGTGATGTGCCTTAACAGCATAAAAGAAGTCTCTTCACTCTACGAGACATACTCTTCCTCTTAATTGCGACCATTTAAAAAATTTATTCAAATACTTCTTGCTGTGATTCTGATTGTTTTCTAAATCCCTTGCTCGTTTATCTTTCTATAATTTTCGGCGGAGAAATATCACAATCTAAAAATGTTCAATTTTAAAAATCTTCTTGATTATTCTGGCACTAGTGTAACGCACTATAATTTATGAGAAATATATGATTTTAGGGTACAGGCTTTTATTTCGTATGTAGTTTTTACGTACCTATATATATATATATATATATATATATATATATATATATAACTTTATTAACTTTATATACTTTTTAACACTTCCTGAAAATGGCATAGACAGTGCTGCAAACTTGTCAGAAACATTATCATATTTTACGCCAAGAAGTATTATTTGAAATTTACATCAATGATGTTTTTTTTACATAATTTATTGCATGTATTTACAATTTAAATTACATGGTAATAATACAATTAGATACATGAGTTTCATAGACACATAATTAAGCGCGCAATTCGTCTACATTAAACAACACAATTTGCTGCCCATATTCTCGAAGGAGTGCAGGAGTGCTGTTCCAATAGCGTTTCTTGCAAGTCCCGACAGTGTCTCGTTTGCGAGCGCGGGCGCCTTGCAAACACCGTGGCAAGCGCGACGCCCCTCGGCGCGCCCCCCGCAGCGTCTGAGGGCTCGCCGCAGCGCCGGCCGCCGTCCCCGGCCGTTGGAATAGTAAATTATCGACTGCGGATCTCCATAACAAAACATTTACACGCGCTTCCCCATAAGCCGGCGGCTGCTGAATATGCATGGGCCCCGAGCTTGCGCGGCGGCGGCGGCGGCGCGCTCAAGGCGCACGGGGCGAGACCGCGCTCGGCCTTCGCCTCCTCAGCGGACACGCGCAGCCCCGCGGCGCATATGTCATCGCGTCGCCCGCTCTACCTCCGATTCTCACCTTACACTTCCCACGTCTTCGCTCAACCACTCCTGCTTTTTTTATCTCCTACTTCCCCCTTCTAGGCTCTCCTTGCCCTACTGGGCTTTCACATTTGTTTCTTATGCGAACAGAAAGAAAGGTGCTTTCAGTATGAGGTTACGATTACATGTGGAAGAAAATTAGAATGAAATTGAAGTATAAATAATGAGTGCAGTAAACATAACTGTGAATTAGGACAATGATAAAATAAATGTATTTACTCTTCTAACACAATATTGGAAATGGGATTCATATTGCTAAGACAATGCTTATGCTCAACGTCAATTACACAGGGTTGAACAACATTATTACTATGCTGCAAGACACCCTGAGTATAGATTCGCTCGAATTTTGAATCATCAAGATCGTTATCAAGCTTATATTTTGATCGTTTCATGGATTATCGTAAAATCTTCTTTGACTATTCCCTTGAGAATCACTACATTCATTTTCTCCCTTTTCTCAACTGTCGTCTCGTATCTTCAAGTTTATCTCCATTGTAGCTTGGCATTGTGTTTAGCTCCATTGTAGCAAAATTAATATTCGCAACACGATATTTGAAAAATCAGACATTAACATTCGATATTTTAAATTTTATACTTGTAAACCCAATTACGAACAATCTTCTGAGAATAAAATGACATTTCCACCTTGAGGGAAATATATAAGGAATTATTGGTTACAAAATCTTGTTCACATAAAAATTATTCAACGAAACAAGATAAACTCCATTGATAAAGATGTGAATTAACATTGGGAGATCTCTCAGACGTACCTAGTATTGAGAAAAATATACGAGAGTCTGTTATGAACTTCTATTCTCTAGAAGAAAAGAGTACACTTGTATACTTCAGCAGAAAGCAAACTTGAATATAATATTTCATATCAAGTAACAATATGATTGAAAGAGAAAGAAATGGATTTCACATAGAAAAAAAGAGAAGAATTAATATTGGGAATGAAATGCCAAAAACAATAAACATGCATTGTGAAATATGGCTTTTAGGTTGCGAGGCAGATAGTGGAAACATAGAAATGGACTCAACAAAATTTCAAATTCTTATTGAAAGAGATGATGTAATTGCTGAATAAATTCGTACGATGATTTTTACTTCGTATGCTGATTCTCAAGCTGACTGTTGGAGGTTCAACAATTTGGCTAGCACAACAATGGAGTATTAAAATTTATGAATGTAAAATTAATTTTTCATTATTTTCGTTTGAAAGAAATTCATGAAACTCCCAATGTTCAGAAAAAAAAGCCTGACCGTATTTGCACATCCCGATGATTGGTTCATCCATTCTACTAAAATCTAACTTTGAGAAATCAAACCTCCCCATATATTTCGAATTTCATCTTAATTTTGCCTGTAGTTTTTTCTTGTTAATTTACCTCAATAAGTGGAATTCTCAATACTTTTTGAGCAGCTGTCCACTTCACAGTAGACTTTGAGAGAAAGCGCAAACTCGCACTCGTGAGACAACAGTCAAATATTTACTTTTATCGTAAACTAATAAGTATTAATACTTGTTAATTGAACGTACACACTCTCCTCAAGTCCAGAGCAGCGAGGACTTTGCAATGGACTTAGAAGTGTACGAATAAAACAATAATTCTAATACAGAAGTGACTTTAAGCATATGAAATGGAAGCCCATGCTTGGACATAGTCCTGCAAGAACTACAAGAACAATGGAAACAAATACAGTAGCAAACGGAAAACGTTCCAAGAACAAGAACAGCTATACTACCATCTTCAAGAACAGTATCTATAACTGTCATATATGTATATATATATATATATATGAGTAGTAATATTAATATATATATATATATATATTGCTAATGTTATTGTAGAACATAATCTTTTTAATTTGCTGAACAAGTGCGACCTTCTTACCTACTGTAATGAGTTTATAGTCATATCAATGTCTTCAATTAAACCAAGTATAATACCATTCAATTTCCAAAACTACTACTACTCTAAAAGAATGGAGTTTGTGATTCTACAAATCCCAAATATGTATGTATAGCTCAATCAGATAATGACCCCGAAATTTAAAATAAAAACCACACACCATAGATGAAAACTATTTAACAATAGTTGCTGGCATCAGGTAAATTCTCACAAATAATTTTACTATCAAATGGAACAAAATAAAATTAAAATATCTCAATAATTCAGAAGGAAATAATAGTTTTAATAAATTCTGAAAAAATAAAAGAAGCAAAAAATGACTCATAGAGAGAACTAACAATTAAAATATATAATAATGCTTAAGGGAATTTAACAATATCTTAAAGTAAAATATATAAAGATTTTCAAAGTATAAATTGTCCAGTTGTGAAAGTGTTCATGTTTTGTAAAAGCAATGACAACCACTATAAACATCGAATTTTATGAATGTATGTACTGTGCTATCGATGTATGAAAAGCCAACTAAATAAGTAACTTAAAGTAAATTTTGAATTTCCTCATTCAACAGCGCCACAAGTCTACCAGCATAAATAAATATATCTTACCTGGTAATTACAATACTAATTCAATTTATCACAGAAATTGCTTCCAAATACAACATTCAACAAAGTCGTTAAGCCCGGCCATTACAAAGACTATTTGTTCAGGAACTTAGATTTTTGAACTGAAACATTTAAAACCAGTCATTGATTGTTGATTTAAAAAACAGAATTATTATTTTTTGAACTGAGTTTACTAAAAACGACAAAACGTGGCCGCATCATTAGGTAGTCTGAAATCAACCATTTTAACAGTTAAAAATGGTTCTTTCCTCTATTTAAAAAAATTGAAATAGGAAATAATGCAAAATAAAATATAATATTTAAAATTATAATAAAAAATGAAATTTAAATTAATATAAAAATGTATTAATTCATAAAGTAAAAAAATAAACGGTGTATAAACATATAAGTACAAAGAACAAGTCTTACCCGTGATAAAGAAAGGAAAAACATACACAGTTGAAAGATACTTTTTAATGTGTGTTTTTCCTTTCTTTGTAGCGAATCGTCACGAGTAAAAAGTTATTTAATCATTTGTTTTTTATGTTGACAAAAACACCAGCAAATACGACGGAAAGACGTACTCAAATGTTTACTGTGGAAGAATTGTCATAATGAAGGAAAGTAGACCAAGGAATCGAAATCTAACCCAAGTCATCCCCTGAACTTTCCCCTGTAACCCGTAATACACTCCCGAAATGCGGTTTGCATACACGACTCACTAACGGGCGCGGCTTGGCACTATGGCTTTCTCTCCATTCCTTTCTCGATTTCTGCCACCTTCGAACCGACGGAAAATTACTCTATTGGCGTAGAGACCCAAAGTGATTTTCTCCCAATCATACATGGCAGGTACATGTGTCAATAAAGACAAAAGGCGTTTTAGAGAACCGTTTGCATCATTACAACTACGCCGATTATGCGTAGAGATGTTCTCTGGAAGATGAAAGATGACTGTGAAAGGTGAATGAATAAGAACAAATATGATCTAAACTTACAATTATTCTTATCCCAGCAATTATTGCACTTCTAAGTGACCTCCGCTCCAGGGTATATCTTTCCATTATTAAAAGTCTCCAAGATCTAGAGGTGTTTCTCCGTGTGAAGTAATATGCCGCTCATAATAAAAGTGATTTATTTTCATATTTAATTTATTCGGTTTAATTTCATGAGAATACTTCATTTGAACCTATTTAAGGTCCATAAAAGCCTGGAATGATAATACACACAGATTCCACAAAATGAGGACTATTAATTTTGTTTGCGTTCATACAATTGTTTTTAGTGAAATAATTATTAAATAAGAAGGAAATGATATTAGTAAACAGTTAAGAGATTTAAATATTCAAGAAGTATCAAGAACTTAAAATCAGATTTCGTTTTCCTCCAAAATCCTCCAGTAGTAACTTTAAAGGGTGGGTTCTGTCTGAACGGAAAGACTTGACGTATGCCTCTAGCATCCCCCGTGATATCCTTCCCCGGATCTATCACGAGCCCTGATCTGAATTTTCTACTCTCGAGAGAGGACAGCGGCGATCGCCATGGAGTCGTGACCCCCCCCTCCTCTCCAGCCGGGCGTTTTCTCCCGCGACGTCTTCCATCGTCGCCTCTGTCCCCGCCCCGCCCCGCCGCCCGCGTCGCCCCGCGTCGGCCGCGCCGCCGGTCAGCAGCGCTCTTCATAACCTTATTATTTTCGCCTCTCTTCCTCTCGTCCTCACGCCCCTCGACGGGCGTGTATAGAGGAATCCTATAATAAGGGGACGGGACGGCGCGGACACGGGGAAAAGACACTCGAAATCTCATCTCTGGCGGCGGGCCCGCGTCTCTCCGGGCGATATTTTACCCCTATTTTCTTCTTTATATCGGGTCCCGGGGGCGCCACCTCGGATCGGATGTCTGCTCCTCCGCTCCGCCACCCCCACTCCCCCGCCGCTCCGCTACCTCCCGCCCCGCCCCGCCGCCCGCCCGCCCGGCCCGAACGTACACAAAGGAAACCAATACACGCGCTGAGAGATGGTCCCTTCGCCGCTCGGCCGCCTCCCAATATATTCCCCCCCCAGTTCGCCCCGTCGCCGCTGGGAAACGTCGAGGGTGGAGCTGGGCGGTGGGAAGGAGAGAGAGTGAGCGCGAGAATTCGAGGAAGTGAGCCTGCTGTGTCCTCGACCCGCGCCGCGGACGACTGGCGCAGGCGAGGAGCTCGAAGGAAGTGCAGAGAGCAGCGTGGAGAGAGTGAGGCGCAGGCAGCGGCGTCGCGCCGGCGACCTCGCAAAATGCGATGCGCCCTGAATGGCCGACGGAGCGCCCTAGATTGCACCCTTCGGACCGCCCCCCCTTCCCCTTCCCCTCCTCCGCCCTGCTCCTCCGCCTCCTGCGCCGGCGCGCGCCCCTACACTGGCATGCGGATTAAGCCCGAAATCTGACCCAAATAGAATGGGAGATCTGCTGCTTTCTCCGCCGCGCCTCCTCGCTTCTGCTCCTCGCCGCTTCTCCGCCTCCCAGCAGCCGCCGCCCCATTCCTTTCCACTCTTCTTCGAGCCCTCTTCTGTCGTCCCTCGTCCTCGCCCCGCCCCGCCCCGCCCGCTCTTGCCTGCGCCGCCGCCGCGGCCTGCCCGGCCCGCCTTCACAAGCCGATGGACATCAAATTGTCGGGGCGAGGTGGACGCGCCGGCGTCCGTCCCCGCCCCCTCGCTCTCTCGTCCTCCCCCGTGGACGGCGTCCTTCCCTGTGACGGATGGACGGTGCAAGAGGCCGCTCGCTGCCCGCTAACGGGCGACGCGTGGAAAAATGATGGAAAAATCGCGCGGGCGTCCGGAGGCCGTCTAACGACGCTGCTGATAGGCCGAGGGGACCGCCAAGGAGCCTTCTCATGGGCTAGAAGGCGCTTCTCCGCGCGTCTATGCGTCGCTTTGCTTCGTTCTCCTTGCAGAGAGTATACTTGACGATTTTATTTTTTCCCTTTCAGAAATTAAATAAACTACCAAAATAACCTACCGCAAACTACAACAACGCACATTCTTATTCATCTGTTGTGTTTTCATTTTTATTAAAAAATTGTTTTTTACCATATTTTATTTCATTTAGTTAAAACAATTAACGCCACTATATTTTGCACGAGATATGCAATGTTTAAACACTAAGAGTATCAATTCTAACATATGGGTGACGCTAAAAAAAATGAAATTTTAAACTTGAAAATAAGCACATGTTTTACAAACTATCACGAAAGATATATTTACTATACGACGGAGAAGTATAAATCTGTTTGCCAAACATACCGCGGTACTCTTTTATATGGAATATCTTAAAACTAGACGTTCTCCTTCACGGGTACTGTCGCATTGTTGGAAAGGTAGTAGAACCCCTCTAATACCTAACCTAAAATCCGAACCCCGCAGATCTGAAATTTCGGATTATCCGTACAAAATTAGGGATGAAGAAAAAATAAACAAAAGGCACCTGATTTGTATTTATTTAGTTTATTAACGAAAAAGAATGGACACAGTGTGCTTCAACTCTTGTAATCATTGTAGCAACGACTACCGCATGCGATGGTCTATGTATGTACTGTAATCCGTTGTTCGCAACATTGTCACTTCCTATTGTCACTACGATACGTTGCCAATTTCTCACATCGGATTCTGCGATATATTGTAACTGTAAACCTACAGATGTATTTATATATGTGAGGTAAATTTCTTTTGAATAATCCGAACATTTCCGAATCCGAACAGAACACGCCCCCAATTAGTTCGGAATAACGGGGTTCTACTGTAGTCACAAAATACTGGAATATATAATTGTTATTAGTGTGGCAGAAATTACAATTTTGACATACTAAAATATCAGTTATAACTTGAAAATATCCGAACTTGAGGAATACTGTTATATAAGGAAACAAGATCTAGAGAAACCATGCTATAAGTATCCGGAATCTATATGTCTGAAGAACTCTTTGCAGTTCGTCACAGAGTAATTATTTTCAGGAAACCCATATTTAAGTACTGAGAACAAGAATTAAGAGATTTTACCCAATGGTGTATCAAGAGAAGATATAAGTCTATATGGGATCCCGTATTTATGTATTTTAGGTAAAGCGTAAGCTCTGGATATACATATATACGTGCCTATATACTTGTTGCATTAAATATGTACTATACATATAACCTCTGTCTCTCCGTATGATTGGGATTTCTTTTAGATCATTGATTAATTTGTTAACAGGATTGGCCCCTACTTTGATAAAAGTATTTTCATCATTCAACATACGTTCAACTGTTTGAATGTAATTTGAATTGTTAATAGCCACTGATGCTGCTCCCTTATCAGCTCCAGTTATCACATGTCATTAAGCTCCTTGATAAATTCATTAATAGTGATCAATCACAAGTTATTTACATGAGTTTTCCTTACTTCTTTGGTATTTGTAATAAATTACAGAAAACGTTTAAAGATAATCACACTAGATTTTTGTTCAGGCTGAACCATCATCTTTCTAACATCATTAAAACATTATATATTCCATTCCTCTCAAGATATTTATTTTATTCCTCTCAAGATATATATTTAGTTCCTCTCAAAATATCGTGATAAAATCAAATAGAAAACTAACAATTGTGACTGTTGCTATGTTGCTACTACAAAAAGAAGTCTTGAACATTTGATAAATACACTCTCATCACCAATCCTATGATTAATGACAAACATATCTTTGACTGGATTGTCAAAGTTTAAAATAAAGAAAAAAATGCTTATAAAAGATATATCTCAGAAATATTCCATGTTCATTATAACTCAAATACTAGTAATTTACAATCCGATACCGAGAAACTCAGCAATATTTACAACCCACGTATCTAATCTCTTTACGCATTTTAATTCTAAACTTGATTTATTTATTCCATAATTCCTGACGCAGTGTGTGTTCCCAACTTACTCTTTGCTTCCTCCACAATTATTTTTTTGGTTTGGTATGTTGGTAAAGGTCTATATTGAAGATCACTGACAACTCTCATGTTTCTTTAGTCAATATTGGTCAACATGCCTTCCTAAAGAATTTATCCCGATGTGACATTTATTACTATATTTTGGATTGTGTGAATAATAAGGTATGTAATAAATAATTGTTATTTTTACTATCATGTTTTACATACATGACAAGAGCTTTATAGTAATAAATTCCCTAGTAGGTTCTTTCACTTACCCTAATGAGGGCCACAACATAACCTAGGCAGAAACGTCGTTAACATTATTATACAATAATTCATTTCATTTGTTGTGTTTGGATGATGGTCGTGATTTATTATTCAATATATGAATCAGCAGATGTTAACATTACATTGTAGTTAGAGTTAAGAAGTGATAGCCTATGCTGTTTCAGAAACTAGCCAAAGTTAGAAACAGCTCTCCTGTAAAGTTACCATTTTGTCACTTCTGGCTGTAACGCAACGCACGATCTTTGAATTTATTCCAGTTTACTTCCGGACATAATTTCTGATGTAGTGTTGATCATTTGTGCGTTTGATGACTAAAGTAATAAGATAACAGAATTATGATCAGAGTAGAACTCTGGAAATACTAATTGTTTGGTTATGTGGCTGGCCTCTTTTGTTAGTGTACTAAGAAGTATGTAAGATTTTGTGTTGCTGTTATAGGTGTAAAATTAGTTCTCGAGGTGCGATAACTTGAAGGTTATTTTCGTGGCATATTGAAGAAAAGTTTCCTTGTAGGTCGATAGTCCCAAGTAGTATGTTTACTGTTTAGATCTCCTATTAGTTGAACTGGATTGTTAGTTGTATAATTAACTATTTCTTGATGAGATTTATATGGGAAATATTTGCTTGAACGTTTGTTTGCTCTGATAATACGCGAGTCTTGTGAAACTTATATTTTTTATGGAAACTGTTTCAAGATCCTGCGAGTTCGGGCTATCAGTAAGGTCGTGATTGATTGTATGAATTATTATTGGAGTGCCGCCGTCTGCTGCCGTTTCAGAAAGCCTATCGTTGCGGTATATTTGATATCCTGGTATTTGAAAATGTTTCATTTAATAGTATGTTACGGTTCCCGTTACGTATGCTATGTCAATTTCATATTGTTGAAAGTCTCGAAAGAATATTTCGAAGGTTAATTTTTGCCTTTTAATGGAGCTAGCACTCCAGTTACGGATTTTAACATTTTACATTTGTTTTATTTGCCCCTTTTTAGTGGTGATAGAGTTTTCAAACATTTATTGTAATTGTTTTTGTATTTCTGGCATGACGATTGTGATTATTTGTGTGATAATAGTCTTTGTTATCTCGGAGAGGTAAGAAAGAGAGTGTGATTGTTGAGAAAATTGTAAGTTCGATTGTTGTTTATATGATTGATTAGTGATTCCGGGCGCGTCAACTACTATGGTCATTAGTCTCGTAAGTGTAGTACATGTTTTTATCGCAGGAGGGGGCGGTGATCTTCCCCCACTGGATGGCGAGATTCGGCGCCGACCTACCTGTTGGCTTGTGGGGATTTTCCCCAGCCAGGAATCTCCCACCCTCCCTCCCGCAGCACCGCTAAGTGTCGAAAGTAAAGGTTTTAGGATAGGACAAGGAAGAGAAGAAAAACTTCCGCGCGCGTCGTTGCCCGTTTGTTAGGTACTGCACGACATTTGTTGTTTTTTTCAGCGCGGGAAACTACCGATCAGAGCAGCTGCACACTAGCCCTCCAGCCGGCTGAATTGGAACTAGCTATTTACCTTCCGTCGAAAATGTAGCCACCGATGGAACTCGAACCCTAGGGCCTTTCGCTCAGAGGCAGTGTAAGAGTTTTTCTACACCATTGTTATTTGAGGTAAAGGGGAACGTTTTTGTTGCCGTAGTTCAAAATATTTGCTGTGTTTAATGTGTTGGTTATTTACTTGTTCTTGATAGTTATTATTTAAGCGTTTTTTAAATTTTAGGCAACATTGCTTTGGCAATGCTTTGTCTTTAACACTTTGTAGCAAATGTTATTGAAGATTTGACATCCTTGATGGTTTGCTGTTGTTTTGCTCCAAAGTTACCACATGATGGTGGAAGGATGTTTCTTTTGGATTGGTACATTTGGGGCGTCTTGTTTGCATTTTACAGATAGCCTTCGAGTGATTATACCTTTGACAATTTTTACATTGTATTGGATTTTTTTTGTTTGAATCCGGTTGGATTTAGGGAACGCAATGCATCAATTTTATTTATTGTTTGGGCTCATTTAAATTTTCATAATTAATGTCATTCAAATTTAGTACGCAGATTTGGAGGTGGTTTCTAGATTTGTTGTAAAGAGTAGAAACTTTGATTACTGTAGACTGAGGTGAAAGAGTCAAGGGGCACCTGTCGGACCTCTTTTTCCCGATAGAAGTGCACCAACTCGTCGTGGCATAGACTCTATAAATCGTGGAAGTCTCCTGCAGAAATATTGATCCGTACTGCCTCCATAGCCGTCCAAAATTGTAAAAATGTTGTCTACAGTGCCATCAAAATTATATCCCATAAATTTTCGATGGGATTCATGTCGGGTAATATGGGTGCCCAAATCGTTCGCTAAAATTATCCAGTATGTTCTTCTAACTAATTGTGAACAATTGTGGCTCGGAGACATCGCCCATTATCTTTAGTGCGATACTACTGCCAACTGTACATTTACCTGTTGCTACTCCATTACTTTTATAACCTCAGTGTTTATTGTAGCGACACAATTATTCTAGTATTTCACTTTCACTTGAAGTTTCAGGGCTTCCTTTGCATACAACTGAAGAGGTTTTAAATGATGGGTCTCTGTGCGTATAGTATTGTATTTTTTCATTCTCACTTAGTTTTTACTTTCTCGCTACGAAGTAGAGAGAAAGTTATGTATTGCTGTGCGAAAAAACGGCGAATGTTTGTCAGAAAAATTGTTATTACAGGACTCTGATAACGAAAAAGTGGATAAATACAGCTGCTAAATTTAGAAAAAAACTAACACGTGGTGTAGTCAGAATTGATGTTTTGTCGGTCCTTGATAGCGAAAAATAGTCTAACGGCAAAACGTCTGTCCGTCCGTGTGTGAACACCGTGTGCTAGCGGCTAAACCGTTTAACCGCTTTTCTCCAAAACTGATATTCCCCCAATTTATGTGGATGATTTCGCGGCACCTTAAATTTGAAAACAAAATTTCAATTTGGGGAGGGGTATTTGCTTGAAGTCCCTGGAACATTTTCCAAATTTAAAAAATGGCTTCATCGTATTTATTATTATTATTATTATTATTATTATTATTATTATTATTATTATTATTATTATTATTGATTTATAATGTGAAGGATGTTTAAAAGAATAGTACAGTCTCACGTTCATTAAAAACCTTAAATTGTGGAAAATTGCACACGTTCAAATTTTTTTCAGCGTCTTCCTTCAACGAAAATATTAAAGATAGAGATTTTCCCCTTAATTAAATCTATTCCTTAAAGATATATTTTGTACTAAGGTCATGATCAAGTTTTCGAAAATTTGAATACTTTTCTCGACATGTTGCGTGAAAAATAAGGCAAGAAAGTACGTACTATTTTATCACCACTAGTTTATAATTTCTGAAGTTATCTTTGTTAATGAATTAATTTTGAACACTTTCGTTAAAAATTATTAGGTACCTCTTCAATATTTTGAAGTATTTGAGGAGATTATTTACGGGTTACACGTATTAGGGGGATTTTAATATTTGAAGTTAATGGTGTAATTTATTCACCTGTACTTTTGACTGCGTAAAAAGCAGTAAGATACTACTGCATTAAACGCTAAGTGTAAGTCTGTTGATTAACGTTCTTACTTGGTTCCACTCATTTTAGGTTGGTTTGGGTTCGTACTGTTTGATGAGTTAGGGTTGGTTGCCAAGTGAATACAGACTCCGGCCGCGGAAGCGTACTCTCTCATATTTAATGCTGTTGAAGTATTGTAGTGTTGCGCGGTTGGGGTTTGTGGTGCATTGACTGCTGGGGGTTGACCTCCTGTTTTGCCGTTCGGGAGATGTGTGGAATTGGGTTGACGATGAGCGGCCCCGCGATCGGCGTTAGGAGGTTGTAGCGGTGCAGACTGCAAATGCTGGTGTTGACGAAGTTGTAGCTGCTGCAGTTGGTATGCTGCTTTTGCGATGTTGCTGCGGTTGGTGGCTTTGATGAAGATACACTTGTTGTTGTTGGATTTGATAAGGCTGTATGAAATCTGTTGATGATTGTTTAATTTTTTTGACTCGTATATCTAATTCAACTTTCTGTTGTTTGTGGAATTTTATTAGCTATTAAAGTAAGTAAAATAATTAATACGCTGACCTAAGTCACAGAAAGAATTGTATAAACTATTAATACTGATTCTGGACAGTACACGGGGATACAAGATTCATTATCATTTAAACTTTGATAGCGACTGCAGCTTAAATCAGAAAGAGCTGCCTCACGAGGGACTCTTTCCCCATGGAGGTTCGTGCCGGACTAAAAGGAAGATTACTGATACCGAGAATGTGAATAATTTTGTTTCTGTATGTAGAAAATAGCATTATCTAACACTTGTGTTGTCACAATTATTTTTTTGTGGGACCGTGATAATGGAAATTGGTGTACGGCCAAAAGTCTGCCAGTCTGTGAACAAATATAGCGGCTTCACCGTTTGACCAGGATTTTACAAAAATTAATATTTTTTGATCAATACAAGCGATGTTGCGGCGCCTTGTATTTGAAAGGGATGTTTTGAGTTTTGGGGGTACTATACTTAATCAACGACATATTCAAAACGTGCTCAAGCATGGTTCCACATTTTTCTTTTAAATTATTTCTCATAATTTCTTTTCTTTCTTAGAAAAACCTAGATAGAGCAAAGTACACTGAGAAAGATGGTGCTGGTTCAATTTTCGTTGATTTCTTCTGAATGTTCACAAATTGCAAACATTTAATTTTTTTGGCAGTCTCATTAATTTACAATTTTTACCCAAAACTCATTTGCTGAAGTGTTAGTATGAAATATGAAACACTGTTCTCTAAAACAATTCCTAGTTCCAAGATATTTATTAATCCAAGCAAAAATTAAATTTATCTTAGTGAAAATGTAGGAGAACATAAATATCACTTTATGTTGTGTGGCGTAAAGAAATATTTTTTTTTGCTTTTTTTCAATCCGTTTAAACAAACCAATTATATATGTTTTCGAACTTGTTACTATATTTGGTTTATTACTTAGTAATTTGCGTTATTACTTGGGCACTTGCAAATATCGTAAACGATATAGCTCGTTTTAAGATTCATTTCCATTAAATTCGTTGCTTGTGGAATATCTACGTTTCTAACTATGAACTAATAAAACGAAGTATAGCTGCAAAAGTAGAATGTAGCAGTGAAAATTCTGGTAACTTGCCGTGTGTTGTGTCGCAGGGATTCGG
>BOPP01000047.1:6366076-6386020 GCA_017312745.1 Gryllus bimaculatus | reverse complement strand
GGTCGCTCTTATAGGTGGCCCTTCAATTTCTTATTCGCTTAAACATGGTCTATGAGAGCGGCTAAACGGTGAGTTCTCAAACGGCCAGCTGACAACACACAGAATCCGGGTCCTGAGATCGCAGCAGCGCGTATGACCTTCGTGATTCTTCGTCCTACTCCAGTGCTGTCCCTGGCAGGCCACCACGGCTCCCTCGATAGGAATCAGAATGACTGTTACGCGTCAAAATGCATAAAGGTCTACGTCAGTACTCGCTAATCGCGAGCGCCTGTCTGCCAGTGCGTGCAACGCCCGAAAGGACGGCTGAACATACGACATGAAACCACAACAGGCACCAGGTATCTGCGCAACCCTACAATCGTCACCACAGGGGATCTCCAGGACATCGGGCTTGTAGCTCATGGTGCTACCGACAGGCAGGCAGCAGAATACAATGGCGCAGTCTCGCGAATCCTCTCAATAAGATCACGCAGGGCTACTGACAGACACCGCTGGCCCTGACCTTCAAACTATAGCAGCACACCAATCTTCTACTACCTCTGTCTACCCATGGTGAATCTATCCAGTGAGTTAGCGATCTTCTATCATCCGTAGATCCATCGCAAGTATAATAACCCGTGTTCATTTCAACACCGTTTAGTGTTCTGCTCATCAATACAACATCACCATGCAGCCTCATATCTCATAATCCGGCAACGCCACTGCGTGTGGATGTAGTGTGCCCGGACAAGCGACAATACCCGTTACGAAAACTCATCTGGCTTGTGGTCGTTTCATGAGACCCCACCCCGCTTACCTCCGACTGTCCGTTGGCGTGGTCTTTGAGTGTCATTTCTCTCGCGTGCGAATGCTATCCGCGCGGAGCACGCCGCTGCCGTATGGCCTCGCCGCTGCATATCGGAGCGTCTCGTGCAAAGTCAGGCGCTCACTTCGCCCCGACCGCGCGCACGGGGGCGGCGGGGTCGGCGGGCCCGGAGGCGAGTCTCTTACGCCGTCTGCTGCGTGTCGTTCCGCTTCGGCCGCGTCGCGCGCTGCCGCGCGACATCAGCCCACCGGCCCATTGCGGCCGCCCGACCACCGAATTTCCCTCGCGTCGCCCGCCGGCTCCGCTCCGGCGATTGAGCCGCCGCAATACTTCCGGCTTCTGCCCGCGCGGCGCTGCGGTCGCCCCGCTTAATGAGACGTGCGACCGTCGCCGCGTTTCCGCCACGCGCCCGCTCTTCGGCTGCTGCAGACACCACTCCGCCCCTCCCCCGCCCCCGCCTCGCCCTTCTGCTCGCTGCTTCGCCTCTGCGCTCTCGGCGCGTCTGCTCTCGCTTCGACAGGGCTTCCCCTCCGATTTGGGGAACTGAAAATGGGTTGCGAAAGGTCCATGGCGTAGAGAAAATTCATTCAGATTTGATATCACAGGGAATTTCTTATTTAGAAAATCCGCAAAATAATGGATGGAATTTGTTTCTAAGATTTTATTTTTTATTTATCTCCTTATATATATAATCTTCTTTAGTTCGTTTGCCCAAGATTCAGGGTCAGAATGTTATCCTTATAAAATAGTGTTCAGCTCGAGTTAGATTGCATGTTGCTGTGCCTGCGGCTGATGTTCAACTCTCGCAGACATACAGACCATTCCTGGTGCATGCGAATGTCGGAGAAGTTGGTGCGTTTTTAAATTCCAGCATTGTTGCAGAGAATGGTTTTCGTCGCAAAATGGATATGAGGAGTTCGATTTAGACGATCAGGGTGTAATTTTACATATTTAAATACATCATTTTTACATTGTCTACATTCTTTTAATATATTTATTCACATTATTTAAAGACCAGGAAGGATAAATATTAAAAAATCCTGTCAAATTCTCAAAAAGATTCTCAAATTCCTGCTATGCAATTTATTATTTGCTTTTTAAAGTGCACGAATTAGCGGTGTTCTTCTAACGTGTTGAGTGATTCCAAAAGCTTTTCTTTATATTTGTGGGGTGGTAGAGGATGAATTCTTTGTTTGGCGAGTACCTAAAAAAAAACAACTTTTCTTGCCCTTGGAATGGAGAGTTCTGAAATGACAAAAAAATTAAGACTCACGCACACGTCGGTGTTATAATCTGATTTCAAACATTAAGAATTTCAAGAAAATATTTGTCTTACCTGTCGTGGGATTAATCATTTTTTTCACATTATTGGCGTGTGAATGTAATATCACTTATCGCTCTTACATACGCCCCACTACTCAAAACTGCTAGATAACGGAGATCTTGTTGCCATGTTGCCTTCGAAACAAAACTACGACCTTAACTTAACGAAACGTATATCATTTAAAATGTTTTGCGATATGCGAGAATGTCTTCCGTTGCGATGCCATTCCGACACAGCAGGTCTGGCTGTTGATTTTTAACAATTCGTGCTAGTGGCGTCATAGATAGATACTTGTTAATAGCTATCTTTCTCCGAAAACCAATAATTTGCAGCGTCTTCGTATAATCGTGATGAATGCTCGCTTCGACTCGGGCAGTCCGTAGATGTGCTCTTTTAGGTACGTTATTATATTGCTTTGTTTTTTCTTTGTATTGAAGTTTGCGGTTTTGAGGAAAATAAATCTCGAAGTCGCTACGTTTTGAAATGTACAACCTTAGCTTCTAATTTTTACCAAAGAGGTTATAATTCTTTCTATTTGAGGATAGGCGCCCAATTTGAATTACTTTCTGTGCCTATGTAAACGTGACTTCACGTTATGCATCGGCGTGGCATGGTCTGTCCTTGGCCGTGATGTATCGTAATTTCATGTATGAAATTATGAATGTATATATTTTATTTAATTTACTGTTTATTTAATTTAAATTTCACTGTTACATTTTATAATTTGCTTGCGGCTGGCTTTAATTTTTGATATTTTATATATTACAATACCATTATTTCGTAAAATATAAATCGAAGGTGTTTACACAACCTCTAATGTACGGAATACTTATGAAGAAAGAAATGATTCACAAGGACAAGAAATCCGTAATTTCTACCTCATAATTCTTAGAATGCTTGGTGACAACGGGTAACCTACAGTCTGTCACCTACATCAAGCTTATGTTCTTAATGATTTGACGGCCTGTATAAACTACGAATAGTATAAAAGCACCGAACGGATATAAACACTCCGATAGAACAGTACTCTGTTTTAAGACAAGAATGAACTTTAAACGTCAATTAGAAGGTTAACGCCCTTCTGTGTAAAAACGAATGGTATTTTTTTTGTAAAGTGTTAAACGTTTTCTACTCAGTAATATGCAAACTCAGTGATGTACAAAAATGTTTTAATACTAATATGAAAACATGCTTATGTGTACATTGGAGGTTAAATAACCATTTCCTTAAAGGGGTTTTCTTGCAATAGTCATATTTCAAAAAAGAGTAGAAGTCGCAGAGAAAACAGATTGCAGAGAAACCAGACATCCCATCGCAGCCGAGCCATGGTGGTATCACTTTCGCATTGCCTCTCGGCGGTAGCAAGCCAGTCAGCCTGAAAAGTGAAAACAAGCTTACATCCACGTTTTATAGGGTGTCAATGCCGTTTGATCTTACTGCTATTAAATAAAATAGTATGTTCAGACACTAGGCCAATTTGAACATAGTTATTTATGCATTTCTTTCTCTATTGTGTACTCATGAGCTTGATCTTTTTAACACAATTATCCAATCCATCTTTAATGTCCGTCTCTCCATTATTTTTCTGTTTTTCATTAACCATAATGATTAACGTAATTGGTACATTTTCTCTCAAAAATACCATATACGGTTTTCTTTTGTAATACATTCTCGTATGCCTACACTTATACGGGGACATGCGTATGAATACGTACATAGACCACGAATGAATTACGTGGTCTACAATAAGTTATGTAATACTGCGGAAAATCGATTACGAGGTTTTAGTAGAATACACATTTGGGGTCCTCTGATAACGAAAAAAAAATTTTTTCAATACCTCCGACCAACCGACCCTCTCTCCATCCGTGAACAACACCAGCGCCTAAATGAGTTGTAGATATTTAAAAAAATTAAAAATCCCTGATCGATCTGGCCCGACTCTAAGCCTGAAATTTTGAAAAGATTTCATAAAATTATGTGGGTACTCCACACGAAGACCCGGTGACATTTTCAAACTGTTCTCAAAAATAGTTCGATTGACTTAGATAGCTCAAACCATACACTAATGTCACTGCAGCACCTATGACTATTGCTGACGGTGCACAACATTCTTCGAATATTTAATGTTTAAAGTGCAGTAAAAATACAGTAAAGTATATATAATACGCAGTTAACATGAAAATAATTCGTTGTTGTGAATCTTCCTTGAATAAATTGATTTTAAACTTGAATTATATTTATTTAGTACACTGCAATAGCGAAGCATTACTTGGTCCGCTAGTGATTTTTAGATAGCAACATGTGTACACGAATCCCATACTGTCTACCGTTTTTGTTGAAGCAACTTTTTGATAGGTTTTTAATATACTCACGTGCTGGTTAACACTTTGGAAAACTCCTGGAATATCTTTCGCTGCGCAGCCGTCCCCAAAAGAGGTGAGGCCTGCCACGTTGTCAGAACAAATCAAGGGTCCTCCCGAATCTCCCTGTCGGATAAAATTGTTGTGAAAGAGGATCAGTTATATATCTGTATAAAATATATTACATATAAATATTATGTAATTTTGGAGCTGCAGTTAATCCACTTTTCATTACAAAAGACAAACAATCTAGTTATGTAAAAGTGTTTAGTTTATAATATGATTTTTGTACTCTGACCTCTGTAAATTGGTGTTAGCGAGAACTTAACTAACACGAATTAACCAAGCACTGGTTATGAACACAAAGGGAAAGAAAGAGACTGGTAACTGGTAACGAAGTGAAACAGCTTTCAAAGCCAGTATACTTGAGCGAATATGCTTTCACCTTATTTCAAGAATTAAAAAAATAAAAGCACAGCGTCATTCAAAACTATAAAAAATGTGTAAAGTACTTCAATAATAACTAAAGCTGGTGGAAACTCGTCAAATTAAGGGGAGTTAACGATTTCCATATTGCCTACAATTGGCCTTGAAATAATTTCTCTCATGAAGTAATCAAAATACTGTCTTGAAAATTGATACTACAATAAAAACACTCTCTACACACGCTGTAGTAAAATTATACCATTTGTGATATTAATATTTTTATGAAAAAGTAGTAAATATAATTTTAGTAAAAAATAATGAATATCAACAACTTGATTTTATATTAATATAATTTTGAGATTTGTATAGAAAATTGATAAATCTAGTACAGAACTTTCATTGTTTGAGTATATTATGAGAAAAAGGAACATTTGTCCATAAAATGTAGATTTTCAGAAACTAGCTTTTAACTTAGCCAAAGCAAAGATTACTAGTGTATAGTTTATTATCTTGTGATACCCTCCAAATAACTATATAGAATGAATATTGTTTAATTGATGCATGTATTGAAATATGAGAAGTAAAGTTGTGTTGTTAGGGAGGTAATTGAAGTATCGAATGATTTGGCTGGTTGTTGAAGATTGTTATGAAACTCGCCAAAACCAAACGTTACTATGGGTAGATCTTACATATGCCCATGTTCGTAACATCGCTGGGCTGACCAGGCTGACAAGCACCTCGTACAGACACGCCTGCTCTGCAGACACTGCTTTCTCAAAAGAAAGACACACACCAAGCAGCCCAATTTGTCAACCTTAAACCATAGCCAGACTAACAACTCAGACCACAATACCCTTTAGATTATTATTTAATACTATTAAACTCACGAATGACAATGGACACAGAAATAACTTAATGATTACAAAGTGTAAACTGAACTAATCAGTTAGTTCTTGACAGTGACAGCCCATGGGAAAGGACGACATACTGGCTACATTAGCCACAGATTCGAAGGAACTCTTCTGAGCGAATATCGCAAGCCATTTAATACAGCTACTGAGGTTGATTGATTGATGAATTAATTTATTAGTGATTACGGGCGCGTCAACCTCCGCCTTCCCCAGCAGGGTGACGAGATCCAGTGCCGACCTACATCTCGACGTGCGGGCATTTTCCTCCACCAGGTGTCTCCCACCACAGGGGCACCGCCCAAACCCGGACAAGCACTAAACTCTCGACTAGTCTCCCGACACGTATGGTAGTGCAGTGCGTGTAAGTGAATTAAAATGTACACGTCCTATACACACGCCATCGAATACTGAACCAGAAAGCAATGCATTTAGATTATAGTAGTGTGAATGTGTTTGTGTACGTAAGGAGTGTGAATATATCCAGGGAGAGCAAGAAAATATTACGAGCGGTCTAGTTTTTCTTCTCCGAACGTCATTCCTGTAAGTTTGCATTGTTTCTCCCACTGCTCTAAAATTTGATGCAGATATATTTTAAAATGCCGTTGGGGAAAGCCAGTTACCCTGACGAAAACTTTTACTGAACGGGAATGGATCCGAGATCTCGCTGTAGATCTTAATCTGAGAGGTGTTGGTCATATATAGATTCTGTGTGTCTTCAATTAAGTTTTCACTGATTTTCAGTCCATCCATTTCCTCTCGTACTGTAGCAACCGATACATTTGCATAAGCTTTCTGAAGATCAATGAAACCCAGATAATTTTCCTACCTCTCCTTGTTCTATTTTCTGTAAGTTGTTTTAATGTAAACATATTGTAATGTCCGATCTACCGGCAGTATAACCACATTGTTCCTCTCCTATTTTTCCTTTCATCTCTTCTTTTTTATTTCGTATTACCTCCTTTGAGGACACCGAATAAAATTAAGTGTCCGTGTGAGCGGGGAGGCTTGTGTGCTTCAGTGAGGTGGAAAGCTACGTCGGCGGTAGTATGCTTTTCGTCTACGCATGACTACTGGTAGGGCCACCCATGCCGGATAGAGAAAAACTGAGGGACCAGACTTAGTCAGGTTTTGCCACGTCCTATCCACACTCTTAACTGTTCATTATTTTCTATCTTTTCTCCCCTTCCTCCGTAACGACGTGTTCATGTCGTTATGATTCCCTCATCTACCATTGTGACGTATTTAACTTACTTGTCCCTCAATGGTTTTATCTATTCTATCGGCCTCCCTTGACCAACTTTTCTGTTTGTTTCTGACTCTGACGCAATTAGGTTTCGAGGACTATGGATCCATCCCTCTTCGTCCTTCCTTATTGTTCAGAGTACAGTAGACAGGCCTTATGGGGGAACCACCCCAGAACCATTCAGTTATGATGGTGGATGGTGGATGGTGGATGATCCGACTGGGGGAGGTAGGGTTCACTAACCTTAGGGAATTAAACCATCCCATAAGAGTGAATCGAGGGTAGGCTGGACCCATTAATCTACGATGGAAGCAATCAGCGTAAAGAATGGAAACCCATGAAAGAAAACCTCCGGTCCCCTAGGTTTGGGGGTTGTATTGTAGGACAGCACCCTGCCCACGTAAAACATCACACCGCTAAAAATCTCAGTCATGTGTATGCCTCGGATATTTCAAAGGGTCATCAACATCGGCAAAGAAAATGGACACTCAGTATTGGAAGATGGAATGTACAAAGCATCTCAAACAAGAAGTAGTCCAGGAATGATGAGGATAAATATAGATATAGCTGTCTGATCTGAAACAAAAAAGGCAAGGGAAACGCAAAACTGAGGAACTTTGTACACTTCTACTGTGAAGTAAACAAACATAAAAATGCGTAAGCCGCAATTTCTTTTGTTATTTGTGAAATTTTCGGTACATGTGTAAAACGTAGAGAATGTATAAACGAACGTTTTTACTAAACTAGTGTTAAAAATCAAAAGAAAATACATAAGTGTCATAGGAATATATAATTTGAATGAAGATGCCCCAGTGACTAGGAAAGGTGATTTTAAAATAATTGTTAGATAAAGCTTGCTTTATCCTTGCATAATTTTGGAGATCACAACACCAATAATAAATTAAGACCTCGTAATTCTCGAGTTAACTACAGCTTAAATAAACTGATCGATAATGCAATACATTTTGAAAAGTTATACAATCCAAGCCATTTACCTGGCATGCATCTTTTCCTTCGGTATAGGTGCATATTATACCAGTTGAAGCTCTTTTATAATATAAGCTACATTGTTCAGGATCCACAACATCAAGGATAACGCTTTGTAGTAGTGTTGACTGAAACAAACAATTAATTATGACACGACGAGCAATAAATCTATTATTCTATTATTTCTTCAAAACCAATTATAAGTAATACTTTTTTAGAGTGGGAGTTTCAAATACAGAATTTTCATTTTACTTTCTCGCTCTTACTTAGTAAGAAAAAAGCATTGTTATCGCGCGATGGGAAAAAGGCGAATTGTTTTACAGAAACACTCTTTACTTCCGGTCTCTGGTAACGAAAAAGGGGATAAATATTATTCCTATATACAGTAAATGATTTCCTCTAACACGTTATATTGTCAAAATCCATGTTTGGTGGATCATTCGTACCGAAAAAGCTCTTCGCGGAACAACCTTTCTGCGTCTGTCCGACGCCAATGCTAGCGCCTAATCCCTTCAGCCGATTTTCTCCCAACTTGATGTTTTTCAATCGATTTAAAGGTACCAGGGGCCATCTTGGGTTTGAAACGGATATTTCGGATATTTTGAATTTAAGGAGTACTTTGAAAGAAGCTTTCAAAACATTTTCAAAATTTTCTTAAATATAAAATGTTGAAACACTTACTGAAATCAGGCCTGTCTGAAGTTAATGCAAATAAAAAGAAACACTTTCCTGAAAACCGCTATATATTTTAATATTTTCCAACGAATAAAACAATGTTCGCTAAGAAGAATGGCACATGCCTCATTTTGTTGAGATTTATAAGTTTTTGAAAATTTGTAAAAGTTAGATATAATGCGAGTGTAGTCATTGTTCTAGGACGACTAGTTTACGTAATAAAATTATTTTTCAAAATTATATGTTAGCTCTTTAGGCTTTATTTATTGAGGACCGTTTATTTTTTTGAAAATGCTTGTGGTTTCGCGAAATTTTAACATGTCTTTAAAGTTGCAAATTGAGATTTTCTGTGCGCATTGTACTGAAGAGAGTCGAGATATATCAGTCGCAATACGCCAATGGAAACGACGCAACGTAACAGTTTGAAATTCTCAGTATTCCGCCATTACGTAGGGCGCTGTTTCTATTACGGGGCTTCAAAACAATTAGTTTTCACACCTAATGCGCTGTGATTGGTAATGAGTTTTACATGTGATTGTTGAAATGTATTAATATTGTCTGTGTTATATTACGTAACCGTAACAAATGCGAGAAAGTAGAAGCCCCACTAGCTTCCACAACAGCTCGGTCTGTAATCTGAAAGTTATTTGAAAGTTATCTGATATCGGATGTTTTCCTAATGTATTAAATGTAAGAGATTCTCACAGGGGGTTCATGAGTGTCTTCACCAGCTTTTTCTGGATGAGTCCGTCCCCATCCGATGGCTGTGCATTTGGTCCTTGGCGCAGGGGCTGGATCTGAGAGATTCAGGGGCAGTAGTTGAATGTTTTGAATGAGACCTACGGGAAATGAGAGCTGTGGACATGAAAATATATTCACTATTGTTATATTAATTAATATTATTACAGTTATTATGATTATTGCAACTATTATTAGCAAGATTAACTTTTATCTGTATGTATCAAAGACTATAAGCGGTTGTTTAGAAAGTGGTTTGAGCTTTCCTTTCAAATAAAATTTACGTGTTTTTTTAATGAAAAGTTGTGAACCTTCGGTGTGTTATCTCTTTTCTTATAGTGTACAGTCGTATGGTACCATTCGTAGTGTAAATACGAAATATTAATAATATTTTAAAAATAATAGAATAAACTTGTTTGCGTCCGTTTGTCCTTTACTTCGTTTTCATATGTGAGTGGTAATCAGTATATCTAAAGTTTTCGATTCGTCTGGTGTCCGGAATCGTTAGGTGATAGTTCACGAATCGAAGATGGCAAATATTTAAAGTACGTTTATTGCTGAGTGTCACTTTTGTAATTTTCTACCCCGTCAACTACCATCAAATTTATACGTGTTTCCTCTAGCTATTATTAAAAGGTGACAAATATTTCATTATTTATTTGCTTTGATTGTCCCTCGAGAGACGCATTTTATTATATTGTGATTGATGAAGACTGAGTAAGATCAAAGAAGTTGTTCTATAACCTAACACATTTTCTCGTAGCTAAGCGTTATCGGCATGCAAAATAATATCCTTTATTTCCTAAAGGGTTTACTGCAAATAAGTGGAATATAATTTTAAAACTTCCCGACAAAAGGCACTTGAAACACAAAATTCATGATTAAGCCTTAAAATGTACTAAGATTAAAATTCAACTTAAAAAAAATTAAGGTCGCTCTGTAACAACAAGATCATCAGCGGCCCTTATCATTTTACAACATTGTAAACAAACAAAGTAATTACAGTTTTAACAAAAATAAGCATATCCAGTTATTTACACTTTCTCAAATTTCATGGTATGTTTGATCTACCGTATGTACAATAACGATATTCAATAGTTATATAAGACGGTTCAATTTTGTAATTTCTAACATTTTACTACTTTGGCTCTGTCGAATTGAGCAATCTTTTTTTAGATTTCTTTCCATTTTTTCAGAAGCTTGCTTACATTATCTAGAGCATGGTATTCAAGAGTGAGGAGGGAATTGGAGACTGTTGCCCCACACTTTGGACAGGGATCTGGATCCAACCTCTTGAATAAATGGTAGAAATTAAATGTGAAATGACATATCCTTAGTATTTTCATGACAAACTGTTCTGTTCTCTTGACGTGTTTTGTTGGGAGAGCCGGGTCAACAATGGATTGTCTGAATACCTGCAGTTTGGAAACATCCAACTTCCAATTAAAGTCTCAATAACTGATGTAGGAGTCCTTTACAAACAATTTGAAGCCCAGAAGAGTGCTTTGAATTTGGTTGTCGGTGCATATAAATAATGTAGCCGCTTTTGCGGTTGCATCAACTTTCTCATTGCCAATGTTATTATTGTGCGAGAGTATCCATATTGTTTGTATTTGAGTCCCGTTTACAGTATTAATAAATTTACACCATAAAATTGAATTTTGCATGTCGATAACGTCTTCTTACATGGGATTACTCCATAAATTTGAATAACTTTCCAATGATAACAATGTTCCAAAACTCCAACCCTAGTATTTATAAATTAACTTAGTTTAAACATCATAAGTTTGCCTAAGACTCTTGTAGAAAACAATACTAAGAATTTCATTTTAATGAAACTGAATAAAGTTTTCAGTACTGAAATATTGATCTCAAAGATATTGTATTTTATTAAATAAAGTAATTCATTGATTTGTTCTTACTTTTTAAGTCACTATTAATGTCCTCTTTTTGGAACTTGTTTAAGCAGTAATATTTTCAGTAGAACGCCGTAGCCGTATAAGATTACAGACGGTTGAGTATGGAATTACTGTTGTTTACATCGTTATAAGGACTTTCTACTAGTAGATCCTTGCAGCTCACTTATTCTAGTAAACTGGTTAGGATGAAATTGCTAAAGGAACCTACAACCTACAACTCGTCTGAATAGGTTGTCGGTTACTCTCAGACACGGGCAAAGGTTACCATGATTATTATCAATGAATTGTACCCCTGTATTCATAGATATTTAACACTTTGGTCTTTTCGTGTATACTCTGCGTCACAATTCCCTATTTCCCATTTAGTCATGAATGTGGCGTAAAATGTTAGCGGGTGCCGCCTTACGTAAACAGATAGCACCGCTCCCATCAGTACCGGAAAAATTAAAGCAAACAAGTTGTAGCTTACTGCAAATCGTAATGTTTGTTGTAGTTACCTTCACGAGACAAATATCGTTTTCCATGGTTATATAGCTGAATTGGGGATGGGGAACGATGTGTACTACACCTCTTGTTTCAGCGTCATCCGGCAGAAGGTCAAGAGCAGAAATGCTCGTGCCCAGCAACGCAGACACTCGGCCGATTGTTATTTTCACGTACCTTCATTTCAAAACATGTTAAAAATGAATCATATTCACCAAGATGTCTGATTGATTACTCAGTGAGATATCTGAGTTGTCATCTACAAACTTGAAAGATACAAAGTTACAATTGTATGTCAGGGCAGTAGTGTCGTAGCGATCTCTGACGACTATACCGCGGGTTCGAATCCCTTCTCTGGCATGGGTGTATTTGTGTATGTCTATATGTGTGTGCTGTCCTTTCATCCGTCACTGACATCATCTCATCATCCCCCAGGCCTAACAACCTTGTGGGATAAAAATCGGAATTCAGCTAATATGTTGATCCCCCTCAGATAAAGGTACTTGCACCCGCTGAAGCAGGATGCACGCGTGGTCCGAGTCGGCCTATTTGCGGAAAAAATCACGTAAGTTATCAATAATTTGGAACGTTGTGGGTAACTGAAACACTGATGGTCTTCTTTACATCCCCTACATCTGTAGGGAAAAGTGCTAAAAAACGTCATATTACTATTCAAGATCAAATTAATGAATGTAATTTATTACAAGTTGGTGAACATTAAATATCAATACATCAACATAATAAAAAGAGTGTTATTGCGCCAGAAAATATACTAAGTATAAAATGATTATAAAAGTATTGAACTACCAGTGACAAAATACGGCATGGTGTATTCAAGTTTTAAGAACGTATGAATGTAAATTTTGAAAATTTAGAAGCATTAAAAAAACTGGAAATGGTGAGAATGTAATGCAAAATTTCCAAAAAGATATTAGGAAAAGTAGTGTACTACACAATGGGGCTTAATTTTATTCTCTTTCTTAATATCAGAGACCAATAATGCGAGATTTTCTGTCAAAAAATTACCACTTTTCGCACTGCTGTAGTATTACAAAACATTCTCTTTAGTACGTGGTATGCAGAAAGTAACTAGTGATGTTCCAGAATGGCACAGAATTTCTCGTATGGTTTAGTTATCTGATTTCTTTCTGTCAGGATTAGGTTTTCAGATTTACCCCACATTCCATGCATTTGTTGAATAATCGTGTAAGTACCTCAATCAGTATCCATGGCCCTTCTTTGGTCAATTCTACGTTTATATTTCCCATACCTGGTTCTTTACCGTTTTTCATTTTCATAAGTGCCTGTTGTACTTCTTTTCCGCGATTTTTTTCAGTATTTGTATCATTTTTCTGGCTCACGGAGTTGCCTGTTTGTTCAATAAATTTTGATCTGTCTTCTGTTTTTATAATATGTTCTCCATTCTTTCGTATCTATGAGATTAAGACCCGCTGTGTCTTTATTGTTCTGTCTCATTTCTTTAAGAATTTTCCAGGCTTTGTTAGCTCGCGTGTTTTCTATACAATTATTAATTTCTTGACAGTTATTTTGCCTCATTTAATTTTTTTGTTTTGTTAACTAAATTTTTAGTTTCTTTTCTTACAATATTCATTTCTGTCTTCTTGAGCATTCATTACTAGCGACTTTGTGTTTAAGTCTTCTTTTCTTCAACTAATTTTTGTATATTTTCATTCCTCCACGGTTCGGTTTTACCTTGTGTACTAGTCTTGGGGCATTTCCTCAATAGATATTCAAAAGCAACGTTGCACAAAAACTATTACAATTTTCTGGAAAAACACACATGACCTTAATGAACTTATTATGAAGAACAGATTTCTTCTGAGGAAAATATCTCATGCCCCAATTTTGGATTTGTAGGGATAAGCAAAAAATTCAAACCTTACAATTTTCAAAATATTAACTGTGAAAATCGGACCTATGCCACCTTTTAAGTCCATTTTAATCTATTTTTACTAGAAAATTTACATAAAAAATTTTGAGATCTTTTTCAGAATATGTTGAAACTGTTCCAGGGGTTTCATGAACAAATTAATGAATAGTATTCAAAATCGCAGAGCTTCGAGTGAGGCCAGATCGTACAGAAAGTATTGAGTTTGAAAAAATATCCTAAGCATTGCTTAGGCACTAATGTTCTTTATTGACGGCAGGCGGATGAACGAACGAACGAACGAACATTTTGAAAAATACACTTTTTCGATATTAGGTGAACCCAAAACGTGTGTTTCTGTTGAAATCTCGAAATCGGTTTTCCCCATCATTTCATAACTTTCTCTACTACATTACGTACATTACTCCGTATATAATACGTATACGAGAAAGAAAAAAAACAATTTTTCCGCTATCAGAGAACAATAACCGTGTATTACTCTTAAATTAACGCCAGCGATTTCCCGCAGCGTTATATAACTTTCTACTTCGTGTATTATACCGTAAGTACTCTACTTCTTTAAAATTAAAAACGTCATTATCAAATTCAAGTGACTAAGACAATTTTCAGATTGATTATACGTTTTGGAGACTCTCATACATGGTTTTGACGCTAGTTATGTTTAGAGATGAACTTCCAGAAGCATTTAAAAATATGTTTTTTAGTTATCAAAGTCCTGCAAAAGTTGAATTTTGATTACACAACCTATGAAAGTAATATTTGTTTAGAGGTACGAAATATCCAATTTTTGATATCAGAAACCGACAAAATTAATTTCTGGAGAAAAATATGCAAATTTGTTGAAGCACAAATTTATCTTCCTAAGTAGTAGATGGAATACGAATAGTATGGTAAACAATTTTGTGAAATACCCAGTTGTTTGTTTTGTAAAATCAGAATATCGATATCTAACTGAAATTGTATCTCATCTAATAGTTTTACTGTACTTCTCCCGTTAACCAAACCTTAATTACAGATGTATAACGATCAGAACTCACAGGCCCGACGTCTTGTATGTTCCAATATCGTAGCAGCAATGTGCAGCGGTGAGAACTATGTCGTTTTTATAGAGGGAACCGCCGCAACCGTGAGAATGGCCAAACTGCAGGGAAACCTGTATCAAAGTGGAGAAATTTAATGGAAATAATTTGAAATTTAATCTACTCGGAAGTGCTTCTAAATATTCTTAGAATCAATTCATATGAGAAATCTGTTACCATCGAGTCATTATTCGGAGTTGTGTATGTAGATGGAAACAGAAAATTTGCTTCACAAATGTATGTTACTTCTAGAGATTGCAATTATGTCACAAAGAAATTTTAATTTCTCTCCAACAAAGAAAAAAAATGTAGTTCTACATAATGGCACAAAGTTTCGCGTACTAAATAGTTTAGTAATCTCTTTGCGATTGGCCAAAATCTTTCGTTGGATTTGCCCAACTCTCTTCCCAGTTATCTATTATCACTCACAATTTTCCCCTAATGGTAGTACTAAAAAATGACTTCAAGTATATTAAAAACAAGTCAAACCTGGTTCTATGAGCAAATTTGCGTTGAAAAATTTCCAGCCTTTTTGAGAAAAGAACGTTTGAAGGTTTTTGCAAATCTAAAATATTTATATCTTTTTTCACAAAAACTGTGTTTTCGAAAACCTTTATTAGACCTTTATTAAACCTTTATTAGTAAGAGAGATCAAAAATATGCATTAATAAACAATACATTAACACATACATAAATATCCATTAACATTTACATAAATACATATACATAACATTAACATATACATAAATATGTATTTAACAAATACATTACGGTCCAATTTTTTATTGACAATAACCTTTTAATTACTTCATTTAACTACACATCATTACTTTTCAGAGAGAAATATTATCTCCATCTTCAGGCAAATGAAAATTGCATATTTACACATTGTTATTACACTTGATTCATTACAAGGGCATTATCATCACTTGTACACACATTCATTACAATCATTGCTAGCACTAGTGACCGCCCACTTGTTACACACATCCTAATGAAACAATACAACAGCGCTACATTATTTACAGATTATTACCTTCATCGTTTCTCCTTTCCAGTCGCCAAAATGTTGTATATTTTCATTGGTGCACTGCGCGTCTTTTTACTATTTAATATAATCAATTGGATACTTATATTGTGTTACTGTTATTCAAAACCTGACACCTCGTACTTAATGTCCATTACTTTAATTGCAAGGAAACATTTCTTATTTGACAGTAAGAAGTGGCGTACATCTTCTAAAAAGCAAAGAAAGAAAATAGCCTAACTTACATTCAGATTATCATTAACACGAATATAAGAGTGGTATATTTGTATTATATATTAGGTCCTCAGGAACGTTGTCAAAATAATATTCTTTTGTACATTTATATATATTAAGCGCATGAATGATAAAATATAAGGTTTTTAAAATTTGTTATTAAAATCGCTCGTAGTTACACTTACATTTACGTTACATATTGCGCAACAGATTGATGAATGCGGGCATGGGAGTATAAAATCATAGTCACTTACATCACTAATCATATTCACTCCATTTCGATCAGATTTTTGTCCAGTTTCCCCAATATTCAGCAAATGCTGAGATGGCCCTTTGTTTTGCTTCTGAACGTAAATGTAGCTTCACTATGCGCAAGTTTTGATGAACTCTCTTTTGCTTGTAGTGGTAGGAGTAGAGGTAAGGGTGAGTTACTATGTTGTTAGCAATGCAGAAAAATCAATTCTGCAGTTAGTTTACCGTTTCAAATAATTTTTCTATAACTCGGGAACGAAAAGTTATAGTTTCTCAAAAGTTGCTAATGTCGCATTTTCTTAAAGTTTATTTTTATTTATATTTAACTTTTACTCATCGTTCAACTACTTATAGTTAAAATGATGAATGAGTTTGGAACGCAAAAAAAAAGTGTGCAGATTATCTTCTTCTACATACGTCAAATACTGTTTTTACTGTTCTTTGGCTACATAAATCTAAAAATCTAACCTTCTCTATCACTAACCTCTGCATCCCAAATCCGCCGTCTGCCCAAATTTCGGCCCAGATCCGTCGGTTTACTTCCAGAGGAAAGGTATTCATTTTTCGAATGAAACTTTTTAGTCAACGCGACTTTGGACTGCTTTCAAAAATGCGCGTCAGATCGCGCCTGCTTCTGGGCGCTGCGCTGACAGCCTGTACATTGTCGACAAATTCCCGGAACAAAGCTTTCGGGCGCGGATTCACAGGGAGAGAAATGAGAAAACTTTCCCCCTATTAACTCTAACTTGTCACGAAACTTTAAAGCAAAACTATTTTCGGCTAATCATTAAAACGAATAAAATCTTATCGCAACACGAGTTGATTGTAGCCTACGACATTTTACAAAATCTGTAATATGACACATTCGCCCATAATATTTTGAATTTCCCCTCCGAAAATGTGTCTCTTAAACGGACCCTGCGCTTTTCCAATAAGAAGCCGCCGGCCCTTTCTTTCAAAATCAGAGGAGCCGAGTGGTGTCGTGGCGGCCCGTTCCACTCGTGAAAAAGGGGAAGTAACAAGCATTTTGGCTCCATCAAAATCTACATTTTACGTTGTATTATTACGTAAAGTAGGCATTACACGCAATTCACGTGCGAGCGAATCTCACCATGCACTAAAATTACAAGCGGTAAGGAGAACTATTTCTGTTCTCCCGGACCAGGTAATACTAACAACTTCTTCAATACCCAATGATTCTTACGCCGAGGTGCAAACCGTCTCGATTGCGAATAGGTTTTTCAGAATCTCCTCTCCTGACGAGAACAAAAAAAGGCGGTGGGCAGGATTTTCTTGGTGCAATTTCTGCAAATTCTCTCCCGATCATGTAAGCAATATTTTGCAGCCTCAACAGGATGCGACATGGAAACCATTTGCAGCTACTCATGGACTTCATGCTCCTAAACAACGATGGGATTTTATGGATGGCAGTGCGCTTTTTCACCGTGTTTATTCATGGTTGGTTGATTTGAAGAACACTCTGGACAATTAGATCGAATAATTTGGCCCATATAATCCGACTTCAATCCCATCAAACATTTATGAGATAGAATCTGCACCGGCAACACTTTCGGAATTACGGATGGTTATAGTGGCCGGGGACTTGCAATGACTTGTTAAGTCCTTGTCATATCCCGTTCCTATACTTCACTGGGCAATGCAAGGTCCGACAAAATTAGGATATATTCCATGACTTTTTTATCTCAGTGTAATATTTTGTGTCATTAATAAATTAAGTACACTTTTATCAGCTGATTTTAGTAATTCTTCGAAATTAAAATTGTGCTTCTAGCGAATCTCACTTAAGATGGCTCACCATTTTCTAACTCCAAGCTTCTCGATTCATACTTCAATTTATAGTTGAATTTCATCTTTGTTCTATATATAGGAGAATGAAAAAAATTAAAAGAGAACAGTTTCTACTTCAATTCATTTTAGGAGTTCTGGCAACGTCCTTGGTAATTTCGAAATGTTAAGGAATTAAACAGTTTTTGTTCATTGACTTTCGGCGTCTAAATCTAGAACAAATTAAACGGAACCATTTTGCTTTCTTTTCGTATGACATATCAGTTATTCCTTCGATAGTAAAAGCGGGTGGATTTTTGAATTTCATATTTGAGAAATTCCTTCCCGAGAACCAAGGAAGGATATTTGATTTCTGTAGGCTGACCACACCTCTCTCACTTAAAAGCTAACTTTAACATCCTTTGTACAAGATCAATTTCTGTAATGTCTCAAAGCGTGTTTTCTCCATAAGCACAAAACGAGAGTTAAGAGCTTTTTGTGACTATTTATCAGAAGGCACTCTTCTAGATTGATGACGTAAGTTTAAATAATGACATGGCCATTTTCTAAAAGCTTCTTAAAGTAATATACGTAATATAATATTAGTATATTTAAAATAATAGTATGTTTTGTGTATTGTAATTATAAATATAACACAAAAACCCTCCATAACAAGTTTATGTATATAAAATTCTTACCAAAAATGGATATTTCGAGATATTAGTAACTGCTCCTCCAACGATGCGATATTGAAAATTATTCTCAAAAATTCTCTGAAGGTTGGTCAAATTAGTTTCTCCATTACTTACAAGTGGAAATAAAATATTTACTGTCAAAATTGCAAAAATACAGAAGTACTTCATTTTGCATTTGCGGAATTATCCGTTGCCCAGATACGGTTTACCATTATACGGTACTATTTTTACTTTTCCTCCCTGTACTGAAGAGTCGGGAGTGGAACAAAATACAAGAAGCGTCTGGCAAGTAAAGCATTTGGTTGGTGTGTGTGTGTGTGTGTGTGTGTGTGTGTATGTGTCTGGGGGGACTCTCAGCTTCAAAGCGATACCTTTATAGCGATTGTGGTTAGGTGGAAGAGGAGATCCTGAAGCCTGAGCCTCGCCATCAATAAATACATTATTATTATTATTATTATTATTATTATTATTATTATTATTATTATTGTTGTTGTTGTTATTATTAGGGAGGTTGTGAGGTGTGAGGTGAGGTTGAGGGTGAGTGTGAGTGAGGTGGAGGGCTGAGGTGATGAGGTGAGGTGAGGTGGGTGGAGGTGAGGTGTGAGGTGAGTGTAGGTAGTGAGGTTGAGGGTGTGGAGGTGTAGGTGAGTGTGAGGTGAGGTGTGAGTGAGGTGTGAGAGGTGAGCGGTGCTGAAGATGGTGGAGGGATGAGAGTGTAGCGAGGTGAGGTGGAGGTTGCTGTGGTGAGGGTGTGGTAAGGTGTGTGAGGTGTGGTGAGGTGTGTGAATTGTGAGTGAGGATTGTTGGTGGAGTGTGTGGTGAGGTGTGGTGAGGGTGTGTGAGGTGTGGTGAGGTGCGGTGAGAGTGTCGGATGAGCGTGTGGTGAGGTGTGGTGAGGTGTTGGTGAGGAGTGAGGTAGTGTAATGAGGTGTGTAGGTGATGAAATGAAGGTGTGAGGTTTGAAATGAGGTGTGAGTATATGAATGAGTGAAGTGTGTTGAGTTGAAACGTGACAGGAGGCTGTGAGGTGAGTGAGAATGAGGCAGAGAAGTGGGCGGCTTTAATTTGTTTCTGAGGTAGCATTCAAAC
>BOPP01000047.1:6334635-6346130 GCA_017312745.1 Gryllus bimaculatus | reverse complement strand
GCGACGTGACAGATACAATTCATCCATAAAGAACAGCGTCTATTCTTTGTAATATAGATGCCTTTTGAAGAGGAAGTTCTAATTTCCTTTGGATGATGGGTGTTTTAAGCACAAGTCTTATGTACTCATTCCACCCTTGTAGGGGATAACATGAATATCAAGCCTTTCAAAATCTTTCAAGAGTTATATGAATCATACTAATATTTCGAATAAATACCAAAATACTTCGATGTGTTGAAACAAATGGGAACATCTTCGTTGAAATATTACTAGAAATACTTAACAAACAGTTAATAATAATAATAATAATAATAATAATAATAATAATAATAATAATAATAATAAACTAATAAGTATTTTATTGTCAATTCGGTCAATTTTTTTTCTGAAGTACTGATTATTAAGACAAGAGAAAGAAACTGCGTTCTAAAATGGAGTGGGAAAACTAGGGAAATTAAGAATAAAAATAGAAAAAATAGCAAAATGGAAAGCAAGAAGGAAAAAGACATGATTCACAAGAAAGTGAGAAATGTAGGAATGAGAAAAGAGAAAATTGTTGTAATTCTCCATCTCTAAATATTATTCTTTTTACATTTTTGAAAAAGACCCAAAACAGGGTCGAAACAACAAAAGAAATTGTTAAAAACAAATATCTGTTTCATTAAGGTCATAAAAATTATTGCAATGAAAGAAACAAGATAACAGACGCTAATATATTCATTATCATGTGAGTTTTTTACTTCATGATGTAATTAGTAAAAGATTCCTTCTACCTGAGACACACACACTTCGCGGAGGGGATGTGGTTCTCACAACTCACACGTAAATACATTTCTCTGGTGGCAGAATTTGTCCTCTCCGGGTTTTTTTGTATTTCTTGTCACGTAGCGGCTAGAGTAACAGAGTGCTAGTGGTGGAAAACTGATAACACACACATTTTTATGTGCAAGAGGATGTACTTATGTAAACATATAGCACTAGGGAGACAGAAATAGAAGATAATAGAAGGTCAATAGAAGGTAAAAAATAGGAGAAGAGGAGCAAACACTATTAAAAACGGAAAGAGGAAATAGAAGATTCTATTGAATTTTGAATTGAACTTAATAAAAAAAATTGAACCCACAAGTATACTATCAAAATAATTGTTCTTTGCATTGGGATTAAAAAATTTATGTTTTTAATTCCTAAAATGTTAATAACTGCAATATCAATAATCTGTGTTCTAAATTCACGGCAATTATATTTCTGTTATCTATTGTATTAATGTGTGTGTTCATGAAAAAAGAGTAATTCAATACTTCTTGGCAAGATACATTTTTCAACATTTTACACTATTAATCATACATTTATGAATGCTAATTCTAAAATTTCTAATGATTAATATTCGTCATGTTCAAAATTTGACGTTACATTTGCAATGGTCTGTATTGCATTTCGTGTAGGAACATTTGCGAAATGATTTCAACACAGTGGAAAATATATGGACGACTGCCAATGCGCGAGAAATCCTATTTAACCTGTGCATTCCATGACGCTCTTGGTGTCCGAGTAGGTTGTTTAGAGATGACAACAGAGTTGCTCTGTGTAGCACCATCAGCTTTTCTGGTCTGTGCGCGCATAATCGCTCTGAGCGTTTGCAGTCAGAGCTTTTAGAGCTCTTCCTGTCATCCTCTATGATGTATAGTGTATGTGTATTACGGTTAATCCGCAAAAGCAGTTGATGGGAAGTTCTGTTTTTTCAGCCCCATCTGTTTACCATTATTGAATATCTCTAAAATTCCATTAAACAAGTATAACAGTCCAAACATGTTTAATTTGTGTTTTAAATAGTGCTTAGTTGCTTGCTTCTATTTAAATGTTTATTTTCAAGTAAGTACTATTACATACATTTTTAATGCATGGCAATGGACAGTGTGACAATTCATATTTTTCTGAATATACTCGTATGTCTTAAAACTGAATTTGTAATGAAACATTATAGTTATTAAGGAAAGTTGGACGGATGTTTCCTAAGAGGACGCTACAAATTCTTTTAGTATTACAGAAATTTTTGAACAAGAACTTGTGTTTCAGTGTTCAATTTTCTGTACATTTAAAGAATATTTCAATTTACAAGATTGCTGCAAAATATAATCGTTGCTTTTTTACTTACTAATTTGCATTATTTAACATATTACGATGCAATGACCAAAGGCAAAAATGTCTGTTCACAATAGGAAGATATGAGTAGAGGATAAAGACAGAAATAATGATCTTAGCTTCCCAAAACGTTGGAACGTTTTCTTTTCCGATGTGAAAGGCAAGATAAAACATTGTTATTCTATTCATTTCATTATGATTCCTCCAGAATTCATTACCACAATCTACACTTATCACGTCACTTATATACGGTAGGGATCATGCCTACGAATCGAAGACTACACCAGCTTTCCGTGCTGGCGGAGCACGAGCTGTAGATTGTGAAGTTGCTTGGCGCCCGATGAGTAGAGGAGAGACGAGCGACGTGAGGACGAAAAGGTAGGGCAGGTGGGAAACTAAGATGGCGGCATATGAGAACGTTATCCTTGCCACCAGTGAAGGCTTTTTACTATATTGTATAATTAAAGCAAGAAAACAAAGCATTTTAATATTTGCAAGAATAAGATATAATGAAAACACTTGACAATGATGCATCTGAAAATAACAAACTAATTAGCAGTGAAAATCAGCAAAATATTATTCTAGCGAAATATATTCTAGCGAATAATATTTTGGCTAATGTAAATGATTTGAACAATAAATATGTTAACTTTTCGATGCACCATTTTATAAATTTTCCAACAAGGAAGAATATCGATATTTTTACAAGTCTAACATTATATTTATGTGGTAAAATTTCACGAGTACCGCCTCTCTTACGTTTCGAGACGTCTGTTTTCATCGACAAATATTGATAATAAGTTCGCTTGTTAGTTTTAATTCGTTCGGTTTAATTCGTTGAAATTTTACGTGAAACAGTACAGAAACGGTCAAATCCTTTCTTTCCCTTGCAGACAGTACCCGTTTGCTCCTAATTCCTTTCAAGGATTTCGTAAAAAGTTCCAGTACTAGGCCGCATTCATACTTTCAAGATAATTTAAAAACTCTTATCTAAGAGTACACCCAAAATGATGATACGGTGCACTTGGTTATTAAAGATACGAAGATTATTGTGATCGTGTTTTCTTGCATTATTTTATGCATTCGTTTTGCATCATTATATAGAACGTAATTGAGTATTGGAAACTTTTCTGGTCAAACTTAGTCTTTCAGACATCCATACATATGAGTGAATGAAAAACTAAGTTTGACCTGAAAATGTCCATGCTATTTTAAGCGTCACAACATAATTTATAGGGTTTATGCGAGATAATAAACCAATCGAATACGTAAAAATTGTAATATCTAACGGATTAACGTGTATTCTGTGGATTTATTCTTGAATGTATCTGAGTGTCTAGGACTCGCAACATAATTATCCTATTTGTTTTTATATGCTTCTGTATTCGGATACTTATTTTGCGTTTATTGTGTGAATCGCGTTTTTGTGATTATTGTGTGTGTATCATAGAATATTTCCACAATAGTCAACATTTACACTCGGTAACAATGGAAATTAGTGGTGCTATAACCGTACATATTTTCTCGCTATATTTTTAACTTTTGCAATTCTGCAAAATTCTGGGATTTCAACGAAAGGGAGTTATGCAACAGCCTTTTAAGCGTCCCCTTGTTTTCTTTGTCAAATTAAAAATAAAGAAAAATTTGGAGTGGTTTTTGAAAAACATTTCGGTATTTGTTTTTTTGTAATGTGCTAAACTCCAAGCAGAAATTGTGCGAAAACTGCTGGTTTTTGTACATTATATTTTTTAACGATCTGATGTTCAAGAAAATATACTATTTGAGACAAAGATCTCTATTTCCAAATTTGTGGTTTTGCAATATTACCTTTTGGCATTTTCAAGAATAAAGAGAGTTCACCGGAAATAATACTGGAATCAGTTCTTTTACCTGACAGACATACGTTTTAATGTCAATCGATTTTTTTCTATCTTGAACTCACAAAACATGGGATCTGACTACACAACGTGTAAGAGGAAGTAATAAATTATATATATATATATATATATATATATATATATATATATATGACCAAGATGTATCATTTTTGCTTTACCAGGGCCGGTAATATAATTTTATCTGTGGAAAATTCGCTGATTTCAGGAGAACGATCATAATATTTTACTCTTTAAGAAGTAATGCGAGGAATTAATTATCTTTTTACGAAGTATGGGCTACGAAGTAATTCTTCTCTTTCTAGGTATGGGTGAGAAAGTAAAAATGAAAATGAGATGCTAGAAAATGAAATTTTTTTTTCATGAAATCGTATTGGAGTTACTCGTACGTAGAGTGTGTGCATTTCACCTTTAGCATAAATTTTCCATTTGGCAGAGTATTAAAATTAATTATATTTATATTATCTAACATTTTAAATATAGACAATCAATAAGATCAACATTTGTGCGTACATATTGATAATCCACATTTCAATTTGCACAAAAAGTAGTGGGAAATTACGACAAATATTCCGTTTGTGTGCTTTCCAATGTTTATCTTATTTAAAGTGAGTTTCCGCTATTGCACTTTTCTAACTGGGGATTTGTTATACTAATCAATATTTTCGCAATAACTGTCGGGTTTATTTTGCACAGTGTTCTGTTTTGAAACGTACTGAAATTATCATTTGGGAGTTATTTGATACCTCTCGGAAGACATGAATATGAACTGTAAACTGATATTTTTTCTTTCTGATCTTTAGTATTTAATTTCGTACATATGTTCAAATCTGTCTGGGAATATAGACTGTCTGAGAAGATTAATTAAAAATTGGAGTTACAGATTTTTAATTCTAGAATTGAGAATGCACATTTAGAATTTTATTGGCAGTTTCGACTTTATGAATTTTGAGAATGCATTACAAATCCTCGGAGTTACCGTGACAGACCCTATAGGGGATAAGTATTCTTCGTAGCCACACTACCTTAGTAACTTATTTGTTATGGTGCCAATACCTAAGCCTTAAAAGCAAACTCACATTTATACATGTAAATGTAGCTTCACTATGCGCACGTTTTGTGTTGCTTGTAATGGTAAGAGTAGAGGAAAGGGCTAACTTCGTACAACTCGGAAACGAAAATGAATATTTTTCAAGTATTGCTAGTCTTGCGATTTTTAAAATTTATTTTTATTTATTTATTTTAAACTTTTACTCATATATCAAACTATTTATAGTTAAAGTGACGGGAACTCAAGAAATCGTGCGCAGATAATCTTCTCCCCCTACGTCAAACACTTTTTACTGTTTTTTTGCCTGAATAAATCTAAATCTACATCTGGCACGTGTGAATGATTTGATTATTGTGGTAGTTAGGTTATTGTTAATGATTAGGTTATTGTGAGGATTTGATGAGAATAACGGAGCGTTGGGGAGTGAAAGCGAAAACCTCCAGGGAAACCTGCCACGGATCCAAATTGTCACCACAATTTCCACATGACTCGATGATTATTCATTTCTATTTGTTTAGGGAATAAAATAATCCCAAAAGTTCTGTATGTTACTAGTATGAGGGAAACTAATTTTTTCAACGTCTTAAGAGTTCATGACATCGAACCTTATTATACAATATTAACGTTAATTAATGGTACTTTTACCATCTTTCATTCGATTACGATAATATATTAACTGTCACATTCTAACCCGATTTTATTGAAAATATTATTTTTTTTATTTAATAGGTAATTATTACAAACAAATTAGATTACTTGATCCTATGTGGGCTAGGCCGGAAGGCTTTAGGCGCATTACCTTAACTCTAATCCTTTGCGTCTATTTTCGAATTCTGGTAATTTCCCTCAAATGGTTCTCCATCGTCAAAGCGGGAAAAGAGAACCATAGTACGGTCAGGAAAAAAAACCTGACGGGGAAAAACTGCCGTCAGAAGCCGAGTACATTCTAATTATCGATGTTTATTTTAATATTATTTTTCCGGCGGGTCCGCGTTCCTTGTGTTGCTCCCCTCCGCATCTGAAATAAACCGGCGCCACAAGAAGATCGTCCCGCATATTGAAAATAATTATGTAGCATTGGGCGTTTAGGTGGCAATAAGAAGGCATAAACTTCGTGAGAGAAGTAGTAACAGAACCGCTACCCTGAAGAAATAGCCCGGCGGATTTTTTCAGTACCAAAGGGAGCCTTCGGGTGCGTGGGCCGCCTCGGGGGCGAGGGGCCGGGGTGCGGGCCACATGCCTATCACCGCTGGCGAAGAAAAGGCCCGAGGATGGAAAAGGGGGCGGAAAAGGGGGGGACAGCAGGCCGTAATTTAGCGCACGCATCGGTGGGCCGAAGCTGCATCACCGTGGCACGTCGCGGGGGGGGGGGTTGGTGGTTTTTGTGCGCGAGGCGGCCGCGGTGCACGAAAGCGCGGCCCGCGGCGCGGTGCCAACGAACGCCGAAGGAGCGGCGGCGCCGGGCGCCCTGTGCTTTTTCTTTGAGGGCAACCCGCCCTTTAGGAGCGCCCGCGGCGGGGCCGAAACTCGAATACTGTGCGACGCGAGTGGTAGTGGTGGTGATGGTGGCAGCGGTGGTCGTGCGGGTGACGGTGGGGGGTGATGGCGGTGGCGGTGGGGTGGCGGCGGTTGATGGTACGATGGGGAGCAGCGGAGGCGGTAAGGGGAAGGTGGCAGTGGCAGTCGGGGGTGCAGCTGGGCTGGCGGTGGCAGAGTGGGGGTGGAAGGGTGATGGTGGCGGGGGTTGGTCCGTGGCGGTTGATAGTGGCAGGGTGGTCGTGGCGATGGGGTGGGCGTGGCGACAGGTTGGCGTGGTGGGGGGCGGCGGCGGTGAGGTGCGGCGGTGATGGTGACGGTGAGATGGCGGCAAGCGCGGAGGGGTAGGACGGTGAGTGGGATGGTGTGTTGGGCCGAGGCGGAGGCGAGATGGGGTGGTGAACGGGTGAGTGGTTGCGGTGGCGGGATGATGTCTACCTTGCGGTGATGTTGGTTGTAGTGACGGTGTGCCCGTTGGCGTTGCGATGAGGCCGTGGCGGAGTCTGGGTGCGGAGGAAGTGACGATGACGTGAGAAGGGGTGGCGGAGGTGGCGGCGGGGACGGTCATTGGGCGATGGGTGGGACGATGTCGGGTGTTGGCGGTGGTGAGGCTTGTGGCGGTGTTTGGGTGCGGTGCGTGACGGCGGTGGCGGTGACGGCTGCCGGTGCCGAACCGCGTGCGAGCGGTGGACCGCGGGCCGTGGCGTCGTTCGTGGGGGGCGGGGTGACGGATGGAGGCGGAGGGGGAGGGGCGGGGCGGGGGTGTGGGGGGGGGGTGGTGGTGGGGGGTGTGGGGGGAGGGGTGGGGGGAGCGGTTGGGGGCGGGGGAGTGGGGTGGTTGGAGGTGGGGAGAGTCGTGGGCGGAGTGGGGGGGTGGGTGTTTTTTTAGCTCCGGGCCGCTGCCGCTTGCTGCTTCTGCTGCTTTTGTGCGCGATCCTGTCTTAGTGACGCGGCGCGCTTTAGTGGGGCGGCGCCTTATGATTTTGGGCGGTGTGTGCCTTGCGGAGGGACGCACCGCAGAACGTGCTATCCAAGGGCGCGCCTCGGCGTCCTCAGGCGTTCAGGTTCCCAGCAGCTCACGTCCCGTTACCGCGCTTCGGGAAGATACGTTGGCGGTAACCTACGCGCACCTTCCAGAAACTAAACCCGCAGAAAGCACCCTCCGCTTTGTCACGATCCATTTTTTATAATGACCACGGCTACTCGCAGTTTTTTAAAAGTATTACAGGTATCACACAAACAATAGTTGTATTGAATTTTGTGCAAGAGCCAACAGTACTTTATTTTTCTTGAAAGGTAATATGCTCTTTGAAATTAATGCTTTGTACTTGTGTCACAATTTCACTTTTTTATACAAACTTCCTAGGTTACTTTTCAATGTCCAGTTTCATTTTACCATCCTCCCATTATGAGTTGTATGAAAACGCTTTTTGCACATTTCTGTTGTTCATTCAGTTTCTAAACTTGATAGTCTTTTAAAAAAGAATAGTTTCTCAAATATATTGAACGAAATTTGGAAGTATACTTGTTGGTTGGTGGCTATTTTATCTTGTATAATCTCACTTTTTTCTCATTAATTTCTAGTAGCCCAATTATTTCACCTCTTGCTAACAAATTTCACTTGAAAGGAAATTGATTTTTCAAGTTTGGGTATTTTAGAGTAAAACTAGTGTAGAGCCATCAACAAATATCAGTGGTTGTGTTCGTATCATTTTATAGCCGTCTGTATAATTCGCGATGACAAGTAACATTCCCGGGGAAAAATAAAGTGCGCCTGCAGCGTATTCGGTCCAGGGCCGTCTGCGGCGGCGGCAAGATGGCGCGCCCGCGGCGGCGCTCGTAAACGCGTGGGGCGGCGGTCATAACCGCGGCCGGCTTATGACGCTCGTATCCACGCGGCGCTGCGCTTTACGATCGGCGGTTGTTACTGCTGTCATCAGGGTTGCGGAGGACGGGGTCGCAGACGTCGCTACCTACGCCCCACCCCACCCCCACCCCCCGCGCTCTCGTCGTTCCTTCGCTTCAGCCCTTCTTCTAGAGCCCTTTGCTGACTTTGGACCTACGTCTCCCGTTCCCTCCGTTACAAGATTTATCCCTTTGACATTATGTTTGGCATTTGTTCTTCCAAGCACCGTCGCTCTCTCTCCACTCCCATGGTGGTACTGCTCTTCCTCTAATTCTCATTTTCTCTCGTTCTTATCAACTCTTCTAATTTTACTTTTCTCCTCTGTTATCAACTATCATCTTTGCCAGTTATTTTAAAAATCTCATGCAATGATTACTATTTATGATTTAAAAAATGAATATTATCACTATTAATAATAATAATAATAATAATAATAATAATAATAATAATAATAATATGTCACTTAATAATTCTCTCAAGTCGTTCTAGATCCTGTAACTGGCGAGCTGCTGTTATCACACCCCAAGTTTCCTCACGAAATCGTCGATATTGTTAATCTCACGACACTTCTCGTTTTAAACAAAATATTTACTACGCTCACAATGACAATTCTGTTCGAGTGCTACACCATTCAAAATTTTCCACTTCCCCACATTTCCCTTGCTCTTCTGCGTCCCTTCGCTGTGCGACCCTGCGCCCCCCCCCTGCGTCGTCACCTGCGCCCTCAAGCGCGCCGCTGCTTGGAATAATTAGGCTCGCGCTCTGGCATCTCTGCGAAGTGCTGTTTTTATGGCTCGTGTTATACGACGTTGAAGACTATCGTAGTGGTGACGGACGTTTTGTCGTGTCAAAGGCGCCGTTGAAAGCAGTGATTGATGTGGGTGTGCGGGAGCTACGCAGAAATATGAATTGAAAGGCGTGTATTTTCATCGGCTAGGTAGCTGTGGAGAAATATGAATTGAATGTTATGAATTTTCATCGTCTAGGTAGCTGTGGAGAAATATGAATTGAATGTTATGAATTTTCATCGTGTAGGTAGCTGTGAAGAAATGCGAATTGTATGTCACGCATTTTCATCGGCTAGGTAGCTATGGAGAAATGTGAACAGAAAGTCATGAATTTTCATCGGCTACGTAGCTACGGAGAAATATGAATTGAATGTCATGTACTTTCATCGTCTAGGTAGCTATAGAGAAATACGAAATGAATATCATATGTTTTCGTCGTCTAGGTACTAAGTCGGTAGCAATCGATGCCTCTGAACTATTATTGACCAGGAGGTCCTGAGGTTATAATCCAGACGTAGGCACTTTTTTCACACAGCTACATAGTTTTGTCGATTTCAAATCCTGAAAGAGAATTGTTGGTTCTCAGCGTCTCACCGACCGGCTGATCTAATCGATACTTTTTCGTGTTTGCTTGGTCAATTCCAGGCGAATAATGAAGCAACAAACATACCAAAAATCCTGCGTGATCTTTTCTTCCCATCCTTCTCTCCCTCTCTCCCTTTCCCAACACCCTTTCGTTGGGGGAGGTATTTAAGGTGTAGAATCCCGCTGGCTGAAGTGTAGCAGGATTTTGAACACTATACTGTCAGCTACATCGAATTTAGTCGCCGTCTGGGGAGAATTCTAGTGGGCGGCTGCTACCATCGGTACTTTTCCGTAGTTTCTCTATCAATAGAAGGCGAATGTCGGAGCAGAACCGTAACACACGGACCACTGACCGCGCGCGATATTTCATTAATCTTCCTTGTCCTATTCTCACCCCTTACACACACTAACACTAACATGCACTACACTACCACTCATCTCAGGAGCTTAGAGCTGGTCCCAGCTAAGGCGGTGCCTCGCTGGTGGGAGATACCTGGTTGGGAAAACCCTGCTAGCCGACGGTAGGTCGGCGCCGGATCTCGCCAAACAGCGCGGAAAGGCCACCACCACGAGACGAGCAAAACATGCATTACAATTATGGGACTAATGGCCTTAGTAGTTGACACGTCCGGAATCACTAACAATCAATCAACCTAAAGTGTAGATCGGCGTCTTATATCACGTTTTGGTGGGGAGTGCTTAATGGGGTAAATGAAACAAATTAACATGAAAGAAACAAAGAACATTACTTAGCAATAAGAAAAAATAATAATTTTGTTCAAGTTGGGTATTCCAAAGTTCTATAAAATAGTTGATAAAATAGAAACTAAAGTTAAGTTAGTTTTAAATAGTTATTAAGAAAATACCATCTTCCCTCTCAGCTACTTTAGTCCTACGTCAGCAGAGTAGTGTAACTCGAGTCACGAAAATAATTTCCCTCATCCTCAGAGGAGAAATTGAAAAAAAAATATAGTGTAGATGCTATTACCGAAGAAACTATAGCCAGGCGTTATCTGATAGTTAAGCAGAGAATCAATGTAAGGAAGGAGCATTCATTTCCACGGAGCGTTTATGAAATATCGGCAAATATTTGATTAAATAAAATTCCATTAACGATAAAAAATTCCCCATTTATGGAAAGAGCTGTGTTTCCCATTGGTCGTTGGCTCTCGCGTGAGTGGGTATCAGGCGGTGCCTGCCAGGCAGATGGGTTATGCTGATGTAATACCAGTAATATAGTGTGTATAATATTACCAGTGAAACAATTGCTAGGTGGTATCTGTCAAGCAGGGACATACATTTCCAAGGAGCGTTTATGAAATTCCGGCAACTATTTGAATATATAAAATTCCATTAGTGTGTAAAAAGTCCCCATTTATGGAAAGAGCTGTGTTTCGCATTGGCCGTTGCCTTTCACGTGCGTGGGACCATGCGCTGCCAGGCGGCCGGGCGCATCGTCCGGCGCCGCCTTTCCTCCTTGGCGAGACCGGGTGGGCGGGGCTCCTCAAAGCGACGCGGGCAGCGACCGTGCGTTGAAGGGGCAGTCAGAGCGGCGAGTGGGGGACGGGGGCGTGGCGGGGAAGGGCAGGGCAGAC
>BOPP01000047.1:6296252-6324233 GCA_017312745.1 Gryllus bimaculatus | reverse complement strand
TCACGGCGCCCACAGCGCCGGGGCGCGGCAGTCGCGCGGCAGAGGCGCGTTGATGCGCGCGAGGACGCTCGGCCTGCGCCCTGAAATATTGTTGTTGTTGAACTTCCGTCGGCTTTCGCTTGCAGGCCGCGAAGCGCCGCCGCGGAAAGTCGCTCCGAGGTTTGAATGGAGGAGCAACGAACAAATGCGGGCGGCGCTGCGGGCGCACCGGTCCCTCCCCCCCCCACTCCCTACCGGCCTTCCCGCCCCCGGCCCGCCGGCGCATCTCCGAGAGGACCTGCTTGACACTGCTGGTGGCGGCGGCCGGCAGAGCGCGACTCGTTTTTTGGTAACTCGCGCGCACATGTGATCCTTGGCGGTTGGAGACAGGGCCGGCGGTTAGGTGTTAAGACCAACTAGTAACGGTGCGACCGTATGGTGGAGGTGGTACTTGACCGGTGGTGGTCCCCCTTGCCATCAGCATGGGGAAATGTATGTGAAGAGAACAATATTTTTTTTTTTCTCAAATGGCCATTTTTATCAATAATTTATCATCAAATTAATTATTGGTCATCATTGATTTATATTTGTGTTACTTCTCAGAGTTCATTTTGGGCAATGCCCAAAAACCCGGCTGATCCATTTATATTTTTTCATATAAACTCAATTTAAACGTTTTTGGAAATCGTTTTTGTCGGTCATGTTCTAATAATTATGTAAAAACCGCGAATAACTGTTGAGCGATCTGGCCAACATGTTGATCGCAATATTAGTTCCTTAGTGAACTTCTTCATTTCTCGGAATTTGACGTTAATAAGAATATTTTCTCGCCCCAAATCACGAGTGATATTTTATCTACTCAATTTTTTCTGAATGTATACGACTACCTCACATCATACCACATTACTAGCCCGCCGGGGCCTGGTTGGGTATCATTCTCCGCTAGCAACACAATTGCTTATTTTCCAGCGCATACGTATTTTGTAGGGTTAAAATACTGGCGTTGCGCGCCTACCTTACACTCTTGGTGTGGAAAAGAAGAACTCACTCTCCACAAACTTGTAATTAGACATTCTTCAGTTAAATTAATGCTCTCTCAAATAATCTCACTCCTTGCCATGGCGTGTAGCGCGCCGTCCAGGATCTCTTTTGGCTTGCAGGTTATAACTTTATGCCTTGTTAAACCAAAATTCCCATTTTCGACACTGTTTTTTACTCCTAAAGGATGTTTCAGAATAATCGTTACCCTGTTTTATGGTACTCGTATGTAGCAGGATAGAAGACGATTACTTTTTGAGTAATAAACAAGGGTCGGATGTACTAACTGAGGCAAACACTTACATTTTCCCGTAATAGGTTCGCAAAGTTCTTGTTACAGCCGGGTTCCAATAAAAGAAAGGAATCTTTAGTTGCGCTAGAAACTGTAGCTGTTAAAACATCTACCTTTGATGTGGGCCTCGGTGCCATGCCTTCTTGAGATGATTGATAAACAAAACTGCGCGTGAAACAATTAATTTCATGGTAGTGATGTTTAACTTTTCAGAGAAGGAGGCCATTCAATGTGCAATCAGGATTCTGACTACAATTGATTTACGTAAGCACAGCCTTCAAATAATTGTTTTAATAGATATCGTATAGGCTTTGTTGGGTTTTCAAACACTGCGAATTAAGACTTTACTCACAGTAGTGGAGGAAGGAAATCGCTATTGAGATGATCACCTCTTCCATCGATTATTCAGTTCTACAATGAGGAACCCTACCTCTGCGAAGTTTTTTGTTTACGAGGGCGGAGGGGGAGTGCATTAAAAAGGTGTGGGAAAAACGGGCCCATTTCCCTCTATTATTTGCCTAACAAACGTTTTTTTTTTCAATTTTCCTCTATGGCCACACTTATCATCAATAGATATTCGTTCAGCGACCGAGTTATCCATCCCAAAAGAAAGAATTTTTGGGAATCGTAGAAGAAGAATAATTTTTTTTGTGCCCTATATTATCTGGCCACTCTTTGCCTATAGTGTATTAGAATTTAGAGAATTTCTGTGGATTTTGCCGGTTAGATAATGTAATTTTTATTTTTCAATTTGTTTTCTTATTGGTACACACATTTGCTTTCTATGCTACAGAAACTATGAATAGCTTGATTTTTGCATGATTTACTTTTGTCACCAAAGTAGATACCCTTTCATTATCTATAACTCTTAATTTCGCTTAATTAGTTCATTCGTTATAATACGAAATTTTCTTGAATCTCCTGGTCTACATCATGTGACCACAGTCTGACCTTCTTGCTCATCTTAGTCATTGATACTGTAGTCCCGAAATTCTCTCACAACGTGCGCAAGTACAGAAAATATTGGGTACACGTCATTTTTTCAGGTGGTACTCGATATGAACATTGGGCAAACACATCTGGTTCAAGACAGCAACGATTAATACACAGGCAGACGCTACAGGCTGTTCGAAATCAGGGTCCATCCGAAATTACCTGTTCCGTGCAATCGCCTGCGAGGCAGCACCTATCTTGTCACGCTGTTCTGCTCACGTATGTGTAAAACTCCATTCAGAAAGCCATTTCCAGGAACTGTTTACATTTAGCTTAACTTCCAGGCTGAGCCCGCCAGCTCTTCATGAAGGAATGTTGACTCTCCGGCAATTGCCACAATAATTTATCTTTTTTTTCCATTCTTACGTAGCGCAAAGGATAGACCACGCTGAAATTTTGAGTACAACGCTACTAAAACAAATAAAAAAAGCAACTCGGCGGAACATGTAAACAATGGGCGCTGCTGCCCGCGGCCGGGGAAAAGCTAGAGGCGGTGGGCGAAGAAGATACTCCGCGCCTTACCCATCCAATCGTGGACGCACGCGCTCTATCCATCATGGCGCGAGACACGAATAATAAAATCTGCGCGAACGCGCCCCGCCCTCCTTCGTGGGTGAGGGCGTGGGCGAGGCGAGGGTGAGGCGCGGCAGAGTTTTTCCGCCCCTCCTCGGGTGCGTGCCCTCCTCGCCTTCGCGACGAAGAAAGAATAGTCCTCCGGCTCGTCACGCGTTGACGCGCCCGCCCCCGCAGATTTCTTTGCTCCGCCCCCCTGCCCGCCACCGCACCCCGGGCGATGCGGCGTTTGTTAGTGAGCCGCTGCGAACGTGTCCACTCTATTTCCATCCATTCGTTTTCGTCTTTTTTCTTCGCGGAAACTTTTTTTGCTCTCTTTTCCTGCGAATATTTTCGTGTTGATTTTGGTATGGCTTTTGCGTTTTCGAATTGTTATTTGCTTTCTATCGTTTTAATTCTCGCATCATTTGAACCTGCTTTTACTACATCTGTCCAGGTGATTGACATTCCACCTAAATAATTTTACTTTTATTTTTTCTTTGCGTAACTGTGTCAAGAATCTTTTTCTCTTCTTCTTCCTTCTTCTTCTTTCTTCTTCTCTCTTTCTCTTTACTTTGCTTCTCCTTCTTCTTCTTCTTCTTCACAAATTAGTATTCTAATTTTAAGGAGATTCCCTATCGGCTAACCCGAAAAGGAAACTGACAAGTAACGCGAAAGAAAAGAAACACTTATATAAGCCATTCTTTTTTTAATATTATTTTGTCAAACCTGCCCTTGTACATGATACTAAAACAAGTATAAATACCAGTGAATACTACAATTAATATACATGTAAACATAAGATACATTGTATTATCGATTTATAAATCTTTTTCATTTAAATATCCAAATCCTATTTGTCAATTTGATTTCTAGAGCTCGATGTTTTACTGCTTAAAGATTCATATATGCCATTATTTTCTATTTAACGAATTTCTGTCACCTTCAATTTTCAATAAAGTAAAACACTTGGAGAACAGTTTGAGTATTTTAACAAGAAATATATGCTACAAAACATTACGTATAAAATCTAAAAATACACTTATTCAAAACTAGAATTTCCCCAAATATTAAGTATTTGTATAAGTGATACCGAATATAAGTAGCAGTGATGCTTGAAATTGGTGCTAAAATACAGAATTTTATTGATATGGGACAACTTTCAGCTCTCATCAACTGTCCATCGCAACGTTTTAGTAACCCATCAGGAACGTGCCTTACTGAGACATTTCCAGTGTTTTAGAAACACATCATAAATACGAAATGATATTGAGAATAAGATATACTGTTTACTGTCTTAATTTGGAAAAGAAATAAAATAACAATTACTTCACTCAGCCTCGTTGCAAAAGCGAACAAACGAAAATTTCGTAAAAAACTCCCTCCCTCATTTTTGTAAAACTAAATAGTCATTGGCGTGTGATTAGTGCGTAATTAATGTGCTAAAAGATTAATTACTCTACACAGAAAGTGCTTTTGTCATAAACATTATCCATCCTGGATACAGGTGAAGAAATTAAATTTTATTAAAGTAAAGTCTGTGTAAATGGTGTCTTCGGAGGTTCAGATGTGTAATCGTACCGCAAGAAGTAAGCAGTGACTTTTTATGTTTGATACCACTCATAATGGTGACTTTCAATGAAGCGATAAAAATTGGCCTCTAAAATATTGGGGGATGCGTGGATATGTACTCTCCAGAAACAATAAGCATGCGTGAGCAAATGTATACTTTGTCCATGTCTAATATAACAAGGTAAATTCTTTACGTCATCCAGTTGCAAAACAACCTTCTCCATCCTCGTAGTGTATCCAGACGTTTTGAATGACAGTTTCAGATAGCCTTATCAGTGAGAGGCAACAGTGCCACAAAGAACGCGAGATAAAACGCGAACAATCTCGGATGCAGGATCTCTTCAACTCGCAAGATGTTAAAAATAATAAATTTATGACCACTTCCTTCTGGACAAGACGCACCTTGTGAAGAGCATATAACTTGCTGGGAGCGACCGGGCGTGCAGCCAGGTCACCCAGTTGTGGACAGGAGGGGGGGCACGAGGACGCAGGAATGGAGAGTCGGCGGCGGCGGCGCAGGGACGCGGTTGTGGTCTTAGAAACAAATTGAATTGTAAGTATTTTCCATAAAGCCGGCATGCAGTTTAGCGCCCAAGGAACAACATCCCATATTTTATTGAATTTCTTGGAGAACCAATACCGAGCGCGAGGCCTTACCGGCTTCGTTTAATGGAGAAGTACCGCCCCCTGGGCGGCTCGAGGGCGGGCGGGCGGGTAGGGCGCAAGCACGGAGACGAGCGTCGCGGTGCGGTGGGCGGCGGGGAGCGGGGGCGCGGGGCCGGGGACCGGCCTCGCTGCCGGGGCGCGCCTCGCGCGTCCCGGGCGTTTAATCCGCAGGACTAAACTTCTTGAGCGCGCGAGCGGCGAAGGCTTCGAGACGGGGCGAGGGCGGGCGGGGCGTGGGCGGGGCGGGGCCGGCGGGGGGCGATGAGGAGGTTTGCCGAACAAATCTCAAGCCCCAGGAATTTTCAACCCGCCCCTCTCCCCCCCGCCCAAGATCGATCAATAACTTATAGAAGGAAGGGAATTTTTCTTAATCCTTCGGAATTAAATTGGCTTGAAAGCGTAGGGCGTTTTTGAGAGCGGGGCCGGGGCGGCCGGTGAGGGAGCGGGAGGGGGAGGGGGGAGAGAGGGTGCGCGATCGCCTGCCGATGCGCTTCCAATTAGTCCGGCTCTCCGTGGAACGTGTTCCTTTCCGCCCGCGCCCCGCCCCGCGCCGTCGGAGTGGCACGCCCGCTGCGGAGGTGGCGCCGGCGCTGCCGCCCCGCCCTCCCGCTCCGCAGCGTGGCCACCGCCCGCCCCGACGCGAGATCCCGCTCCCCCAGCGTGCCAGCCCGGTAACCAGCAGATCTCGCCCCGTTTCGACCGTCCATTGCGTACGGAGCTGAGCAGCATCCACAAAGAGGAGGGACCTGCTTAAGTGGCTCACGGCGGTCCACATATGTCTCTGCAGTGAATATGACCAAAGAGTACGAGGGTTCAGACCCGACAGGTGGCAGATTTTTCGAAAACAGAACGCCGCATAGCTAGGTCGGTATTGGCTGGAGTTGAATTCTAGCCCCGGTGCTCTCTCAATCCGATAGTTTTCTGAAGTTTCTCAATCAACATCCTAGGCAATACCGAGAAAATACATTAAATAATCAGGCCAAAGCGACCGCGCGACATCTTTCCATTACCGGTAACCTTGTCCCATCCCCTCACTCCATTATTTAACCACACCACTACTACACTACCGCACTAGGCGGCACGACAAGTCAGGCATCTTAGGACCTCCTGTGGGCTGGGGCGATTCACGCAGCGAAAAAACCTGGATGGCCGTAAACTCGGAATCGACGACAAGTCGGCACCAATCTTCTGCCAACCAGCGGGAAAATCACCACCGCCTCCCTGGAATAAACCGATACGATACGTCTTTTCGAAGTCCTAATGACCTTAGAGTCTCTCGCGCCTTCCGCAGCAGTGGCCACACCGCGCACATCAGCCCTGACCTAGCTGACATGACCCCCTCGCCGGCCGGGTCCAGCCCTTCCGCTCCGACCGCACTTGAATTGAATGATCTAATTCAATCGAAATTGAATTTAAATTCATCCGTCCTTATTTACGTACGAGACGGCATTTTACTGGCATCTGCCCGCGACCACACACCTAGCACCATAGCGACGTAAAACGCAAGCCCAAAGTCCAAACGGGTCTACCAATAGACGAAAGTATAGAGACCTGTTTTTGTCTCGTGGCCGAATAGAAACGGAAAAAAGAATCGCGTTGCAAACAAACAGGCATGTCCGTTTTGGCAAAACGATATAATTATGTTATGTTTTATGTTAAAAAATTCCCGTATGTTGAATCACTTCAATAAAGATAAACTTTTAATACATACATTAGAAATGCATTGTGCTCCATATAAGAATAGTAGAATACATAATCGCATTGCAATAATTGATATATACAGTATACTCACAATACCACTTAAAACTGACACAAACTACATAATCAAAGCGGATTCCACAACAGATTTGGGATAACATATTACAAGAAGTATATATTATGCCGAGAAATGATGACAAAATGATTAGCACTTAAAATTCTAAATATATTAATTGTAGTGGTAAATCCACACCAAACATTGGAAATTTCCGATAAGTTCCAGATCGTGTACGAAGAGAGAATTTCAAATGGATGAGTAGTATTAAGAAACTATTTTTTACAAATGAATTACACTCCCTAGAATTTTCAATTGCATTTGTTCGCCCTCCAAGGTGCACCGCTTCCCTATTATTATCTGAATTTGGCCAAGCAGGGAGATGGTAAGCAAAAACGCGTAATCGATTTGACCCTATTCCCTATCGACTGTGCGTACGAATTATTAAAACCGCTATGCAACGCCATTGTGTTCCATTTGACGAGTGGAATTGTCTCTAAAGTAATTTACATAGAGCCCCATTGAAGCTTCCTCTGTAGAACTTCCTGCTCTGATTCAGTTTCTCTTATTCCTAAACTCCATAATTCATCAACTATTTCCTTCACGCCAGTTTCTTCATTTCTTCAGTCCCTTAAAATGGATGGAAAACCGTGGAACAATAAACTACCTTTCTCCTGATGCGGGTTGTGAAAAATGTGCATTGCCAGCTATGTTTTCACAATCTCATCGCGCTTTGGCATCAAAGAGAAGAGCTGCCGCCAAGATTGACGCTTTGAGAAGATCATCTGTACAGAGACCCTCACAGACCCACGTGGAGACCCTTTCTCGTCGAAAGTTGAGGGACATTTGAAGAGCAGCCGATCTTCGAGCCCCATTCTAGATCTGAGATATTGAAAGTTGTTAGCATCTGAAATGGTTTCCCCTTCCTTATGGCAAATAGTCTCTAAACACCAATTGTGAGGTTTTGGAAAGAAAAGTTTCCCCCAATGGAGTTCCATTTCAATAATCCCTATTTTCTTTACACCATTTCTTGTGACTGCCTTTTTGAAGATGTAGACAAAGTGAAAGAGACTACTTTACTCAAATCTTCTTAGCTTGTTCTTATGATCTTTCTTGATCTGCGTTAAACAGCCCTTTTCATTAGTGTTTGTTCTATACCCATGCAAAATTAATGTAAAATAATGATTCATGAACATAGAATATTCTATTGATCTATAACTTTGTTTTCAAATGGCCCTCTGTTATATTTAAAGATGCGCTTTCTTATTCCGAAAAAGTATTTATGTTGATTTTTTCGTTGACCAGCGTATATCAGTTATTTCCTCTTGAACTCCTCACTAAGCTTCTTTCTGTCTTTCATTGATTCGTTTCTCTTCTCTACCAGCATCCTTTCCAATCCCCCCTTCACCAATAAATTCCGCTTTTATAAGGACATATAGAAATACTTCATCTTCATTGAATTAAACTCCGTTCCCCATTTTATGCCAATAGTCATAATCTTATATATATAAAAAGTCGTGGTAGTTACTCCCCAACTTAAACTCCCAGAACGGCTGAACCCGATTTAGCTGAAAAAATTCCCAGGGAACGTAGTTTAGAGCCCAGGAGAAGGACATAGGATACTTTTCTATTCCCCGTTCGAACAGCATTCCCGCTGTGACTTAACACTGACAACGTCAGTCACTATATAAAACGTTGGTACAACCAAAAAAGAAATCAACTTTGAATAACAAAACGCAAATTGACAGCCTATGTATTGAGCGTACAAAATGACAGAGAGTTGTCAACTGACGTATGCTAATGACAATTTGAGTTATTTGTAAGAAAAAATATCAACACACAAAAATAAATAAAATATAACAAGAAACGCATAAACGTGCATTAGAAGCACTTAACCGAAAACATTTAAAAGATTTTGACACTTCGAGATGTTTTGGAGGAGTCAAGATTTACTGGTCATGGCCAATTTCCGCCAAATACTTGCCAGATTAATTCCAAAGGATCTACGGCTTTGCGGACCCCCGAAATAAACGGCTTGGCCCCTCCCAAAAATCGTCAAAATCTTACTGGCGCTGATGTTGGAAAAGGGAAAAAAATTTTTTCTCCCCCTCTTTTCTGGTTGGGGCTCGTTGGCTGTAAACTACTGGCGGGTTGGGACAGGGCCGGCGGTTGGTGTTAAGACCAACAGTAACGGTGGACCGTATGGTGGAGGTGGGTACTTGACCCGGGTGGTGGTCCCCCTTCCATCACACTGGGGAAATGTATGTGAAGAGAACAATATTTTTTTTTTCTAAATGGCCATTTTTATCAATAATTTATCATCAAATTAATTTATTTGTCATCATATTTATTTTGTGTTACTTCTGCAGAGTTCATTTTGCAATGCAAAAACCGCGCTGTCCATTATATTTTTTCATATAAACTCATTTAACAGTTTTTGGAAATCGTTTTTGTCGGTCATGTTGCTATAATTATGTAAAACCGCGATACTGTTGAGGCGATCTGGCAACATTGTTGATCGCATATAGTTCGTTTAGTGAAACTTTCTTCATTTCTCGAATTTGACGTTAATGGAATATTTCTCTCGCCCCAAATTACGAGTGGATATTTTTTCTACTCTGAATTTTTCGTGAATGTATAACTACCTCACATCATACCCACATTACCCGCCGGGCCTAGTTGGGTATCATTTCCGCAGCAACGACAATTGCTTTATTTTCCAGCAGTCATACGTATTTTGTAGGTTAAAATACTGGCGTTGGCCCTACTTACACTCTTGTGTGGAAAAGAAAGGAACTCACTCTCCACAAACTTGTATTACATTCTTCAGTTGAAATTATGTCTTTCAAATATCTCACTCCTGCCATGGCGTGGGCTAGCGCCCGTCCAGGATCTCTTTTGCTTGCAGGTTTATAACTTTATGCTTTGTTAAACCAGAAATTCCCATTTTCGACATGTTTTTTACTTCTAAAGGATGTTTCAGAATAATCGTTACCCTGTTTATGGTACTCGTATGTAGAGGATAGAAGACGATTACTTTTTGAGAATAAACAAGGGGTGGGATGTATAACTGAGGCAAACACGTTACATTTTCCCGTAATAGGTTGGCAAGTTCTTTTACACCGGGGTTCCATAAAAGAGGAATCCCTTTAGGTACGCTAGAAACTGTAGCTGTAAAACATCTACTTGATGTGGGCCTGGTGCATGCCTTTGAGATGATGTGATAAACAAAACTGCGCGTAAACAATAATTTCATGGTAGTGATGTTTAACTTTTCAGAGAAGAGGCCATTCAATGTGCAATCAGGATTCTGCTCACTATGCAATTGATTCTACGTATGCACAGCCTTCAAATAATTGTTTTGAATAGATATCGGTATACCTTTTGGTTTTGCAAACACTGCGAATTAAGATTTACTCAACATAGTGGAGGAAGGAAATCGTCTATTGAAGTGATCACCTCTTCCATCATTTATTCAGTTGCTGACAATGAGGAACCACCTCTGCGATTACGAGCGAGGAGTGCATAAAGGTGAAAGCCTCCTATATTGCCTACACTTGTCAATCCTCTATGGCACACATTATCATCATAGATATCGTCAGCACAGTTATCATCACCAAAAAAGAATTTTGGGAATGTAGAAGAAGAATAATTTTTTTTGCCTATATTATTCTGGCCACTCTTTGCCTATAGTGTATTAAATTTAGAGAATTTTCTGTGATGTTTGGGTTAATAATGTATTTTTATTTTCATTTGTTTCTTTTGGTACACACACTTGCTTTTCCTATGCTACAGAAACTATAATACTGATTTGCATGATTTATTTTGTCACAAATAAGATACCCTTTCATTATCTATAACTCTTAATTTCCTTAATTGAGTTCATTCAGTTATAATACGAAATTTACTAATCTCCTGTCTACATCATGTGACCACAGTTCTGCACTTCTGTGCTCTCGTTTAGTCATTGATACTAGTTCCCCGAAATCTCTCTCACAAACGCCAAGTCAGCAGAAAATATTGGTACACAGTCATTTTTCAGGTGGTACTCGATATGACATTGGGCAAACACATCTGGTTCAAACAGCAACGATTAAACAGCAGGGCAGACGCTCAGGCTTTCATCAGGTCCTCCGAAATTACCTGTCCGTGCAATCGCCTTGCGAGGCAGCAGCCTATCTTGTCACGCTGTTTGCTCACGTATGTGTAAACTCCATTTCAGAAGCCATTTCCAGGAACTGTTTACATTTACTTAACTTCAGGCTGAGCCCCCAGCTCTTATGAGGAATGTTGACTCTCCCCGCAATTGGCACAATAATTTATCTTTTTTTTTTCATTCTACGTAGCGCAAAGGATACACGCTGAAAGTTTGTGAGTACACGCACTAATAAAAATAAAAAAGCACTCGGGAACATGTAAACAGAGCGCTGCTGCCCGCGGCGGGGGAAAAGGGCTAAGGCGGTGGGCGAAGAAAGATGACTCCGCGCCTTACCCATCAATCTGTAGACGTCACGCGCTCTATCCATCATGGCGCGGCAGGACAGAATAATAAAATCTGGCGGGCACGCGCCCCCTCTCGGTGGGTGAGGGCGTGGGCGAGGGCGAGGGTGAGGCGGCGCAGAGTTTTCCGCCCCTCCGCGGTGCCCGTCCTCTCGCCTTCGCGACGAAGAAAGATAGTCCTCCTGCGGCGTCGACGCGTTGACGGCGCCGCCCCCGCAGATTTCTTTGCCTCCGCCCCCGCCCCCACCCCACCCCGGGCGATGCGCGCTTTGTTAGTGTAGCGCGGCGACGTGTCGCCATCTATTTCCATCCATTCCGTTTTCGTCTTTTTCCTTCGCGGAAACTTTTTTGCTCTCTTTTCTGGAATATTCTTCCGTGCTTGATTCTTGGCTATGGGCTTTTGCGTTTCAATTGTTATTTGCTTTCTATCGGTTTTAATTTCCCATCATTTGTACCTGCTTTTACTTACATCTGTCAGGTTACATTCCACCTAAATAATTTTACTTTATTTTTTCTTTGCGTAACTTGTCAGAGAATCTTTCTTCTCTTTCTTCTTCTTCTTCTTCTTCTTCTTCTTCTTCTTCTTCTTCTTCTTCTTCTTCTTCACAAATTAGTATTCTAATTTTAAGGAGATTCTATCGCTACCGAAAAGGAAACTGAAAGTAACGCGAAAGAAAGAAATCATATACCATTTTTTTTATTTATTATTTCAAAACTGCCCTTGTACATGATACTAAAACAAGTATAAATACCAGTGAATACTACAAGTAATATACATGTAAACATAAATACATGTATTATCGATTTATAAATCTTTTTTCATTTTAAATTCAAATCCTATTTCAATTTGATTCTAGAGTGATGTTTTATCGCTTTAAAGATTATCTATGCTATTATTTTCTATTTACAATTCTGTCACCTTCAATTTTCAATAAAGTAAAACACTTGGAGAACAGTTTGATATTTTACAAGAAATATATGCTACAAACATTACGGTATAAAATCTAAAATACATTATTCAAAACTAAATTTCCAATGATTAAGTATTTGTATAAGTGATTAAGAATATAAGTACAGGATGCTTGAAATGGTGCTAAAATAACAGAATTTTATTTGATATGGGAAATTTCAGCTTCAATGTCCATGCAACGTTTAGTAACCCATAGGAACGTGCTTACTGAGACATTTCCAGTGTTTTAGAACACTCATAAATACGGAAATGATTTTGAGGAATAAGATAATGAATTTACTGTCTGTAATTTGGAAAGAAATAAATAAAATTACTTCACTCACCTCGTTGCAAAAGCGAAAAACGAAAATTTCGTGAAAAAACTCCCTCCCTCATTTTGTAAAACTAAATGTCATTGGAGCTGTGATTAGTGCGTAATGATGTACTAAAAATGTAATACTTACAGAAAGTGCTTTTGATCAAAAACATTATCCATTTGATACTGTGAAGAAATTAATTTTATTAAGTAAAGTCTGTGTAAAGTGTGTCTTCGGAGTTCAGATGTGTAATCGTACCGCATGAAGTAAGCAGTGGACTTTTTGTGGTATGATACACTCATAATGGTGGACTTTCAATGAAGCGATAAAATTGGCGCTCTGAAAATATTGGGGATGCGTGGATATGTACTTCAGAAACAATAAGCATGCGTGAGCAAATGTATACTTTGTCATGTCTAATATAACAAGTAATTCTTTACGTCACAGTGCAAGACATCCTTCTCCATCCTCGTAGTGTATCAGACGTTTGGAATGACAGTTTTCAAATAGCCGTACAGGAGGCAACAGTGCCACAAAGAACGCAGAAAAAGCGAACAATCTCGGATGAGGATCTCTTCAACTCGCAAGATTTTAAAATAATAAATTTATGACCACTTCCTTCTGACAAGACGCACGCTTGTGAAGAGCATAACTTGCTGGGGAGACCGGCGTGGCCAGGCCAGGCACCCAGTCTGGTACAAGGAGGGGCGGGCAGCGAGGGACGAGGGAGGCGGCGGCGGCAGGGACGGGTTGGTCTTAGAAACAAAGTTAATTGAAGTATTTCCATTAAAGCGGCATGCAAGTTTAGCGCCCAAGACAACATCCATATTTATGAATTTCTTGGAGGAACCAACGAGGCGAGGCCTTCCGCTTCGTTAATTGGAGAAGTACGGCACGGCGCGCGAGGGCGGGCGGGGGCGGGGTAGGGGCGCAAGCACGCGAGACGAGCGTCGCGGTGCGTGCGGCCGCGGGCGCTAGCGGGGCCGGGGGACCGCCTCGCTGCGTGGGCGCGCCTCGGGTCGCGCGGGCGTTTAATCCGCAGGACATAAACTTCTTGAGCGCGCGACGCGGCGAAGGCTTCGACGGACGGGGCGAGGCGGGCGGGGCGTGGCGGGGCGGGCCGAGCGGGGGGCGATGAGAGGAGGTTTTTGCCGGAAACAAATCTCAGCCCCAGGAATTTTCAACCCGCCCACTCTCCCCCCCGCCCAGAGCGGATCAATAATATATAGAAGGAGGGAATATTTCTTTAATACCTTCGAATTAATTGGCTTGAAGCGTAGCGTTTTTGAGAGCGGCCGGGGCGGCGGTAGGAGCGGAGGGGGAGGGAGAGGAGGGGTGCGCGATCGCGCTGCCGACGCTTTCCAATTAGCCGGCTGCTCGTGGAACGTGTTCCTTCGCCCGCGGCCCCCGCCCGACCCCCGCTGCCCCCGCCCCCGCTCGCGCTGCGTCTGTGACCGCCCCGCCCCCTCCCGCCCCGCCAGCCAGTGGCACGCTCCGACGCTCAACCCACGCAGAATGCCCTCGCTCGCGGCCCCAGCGTTTCCATCCGTCCGTCATTGCGTACGAGCTACACATCCACAAGAGGAGGACCTGCTTAAGTGGCTCACGGCGTCCACATATGTCTCTGCAGTGAATATGACCAAGAGGTCCAAGGGTTCCAGAACCGACGGTGGCAGGATTTTCGAAGCAGACGCTGCGTAGCTAGGTCGTATTGTCTGGAGTTGAATTCTAGCCCCCGGCTGCTCTCATCGGTAGTTATATGTGGTTACTACAATCAACACCAGGCAAATGCAAGAGCAATACATTAATAATCAGGCCACGGACCGCGCAACATCTTTCATTACGGTACCTTGTCCTATCCTCACTCCTTATTTACACACACACTCGCTACTACACTACCGCACTAGTCGGCAGACAAGTCAGGATCTTAGACCTTCTTCGGCTGGGGCGATTCCACGCTAGCGAAAGATATATGGATAGGGGAAACCGGAATCGGATCTCGCCAACCAGCGGAGGAAATCACCACCGCCTCCCTGGATAAAACGAATACACTACTCTTTCAAGTAATGACCTTAGCAGTTGTCTCCGCCTTCGCAGCCATTGGCCACGCGCCACCCACCCGACATGGCGACATGCCCTCGCCCGCGGGTCCAGCCCTTCCGCTCCGACCGCATTGAATTGAATTGAATTGAATCGAATCGAATCGAATCGAATCGAATCGAATCGAATCGAATCTAATTAAATTAAATTAAATTGATGCCTTATTTTACGTGGCGAGACGGCATTGGCACTGTATCTGCCGCACCCACACAGCTGAAATAGCGACGTAAACGCAGGCCAAAGCTCCAATGAGTCTACAATGGGTGAAAAGGAGAGAGACTTGTTTTTGTTGTGGATAGAAGCGGGAAAAGAATGCGTTACAAACAAGGCGTGTGTTTGGAACGATATAATAATTTATGTTTTATCTTAACAAATCGGTATGTTGAATCACTTCCATAAAATAAACATATAACACATTCGGTATTAATGATTTTGTTCTTTATAAGGAAGTGAGTATACATAATTTGCATTTAATATTTTATATATGTATACTCACAAGTAGCACTTAAATGACACAACTACATGTCAGCGGTTCACAAGCAGATTAGGATAACATATTACAGAAGGTATATATTATGCGAGGAATTATGACAAAATGATTAGCATTTAAAATTCTAAAAGATATAATTATAAGTAAATCCACACAAACATTGGAAATTTATGATAAGTTTCAAGAGTCGTGTAGCGAAGAGAGAATTTTCAATGCATGAGTAGTATTTAAGAAACTATTTTACGAATGAATTAACTCCCAAGAATGTTGTTAATTGCATTGGTTCGCCCTCCAAGTGTGCACCACTTCCTATTATTGATGTGATTGGCGAGCAGGGAGATAGTAAGCAAAAGCGATAATTTTTTGGGATAAATCCGTATTGACTGGTGCGTACGAGTTAAAACGATCCACGCCATTGGTGTTCATTTGACTAATGGAATTGTCTCTAAAGTGAATTGTAACATAGAGCCCCATTGGCTCTCCTCTGTAGAACTTGCTCTGATATCAGTTTCTTCTTATTGTAACTCCATAATTGTCAACTCTTCCTTCACGCCAGTTTCTTCATTTCTTCAGTACGCCTTAAAATGGATGGAAAACCGTGGAAATAAAGTACCTTTCTCCTGATGCGGGTGTTTGTGAAAATGGTGCATTGCCAGCTAGTATCAGAATCTCATCGCCTTGGCATTCAAAGAGGAAGAGCTGCCGCCAAAGATGACGCTTTGAGAAGGGATCATCTGTACAGAGGACCCCTCACAGACCACGGGGAGACCTTTCTGCGGTCGAAAGTTTGAGTGACATTTGAAGGAGCAGCCGTCGTCGAGCCCATTCTAGATCTTGAGATATTGAGAAGTTGTAGCATCTGAAATGGTTTCCCTTCCTTATGGCAAATAGTCTCTAACACAATTGTGGGTTTTGGAAGATGGAAAAGTTTCAATGGAGTCATTTCAAATCCCTATTTTTCTTACACATTTCTTGATGACTGCCGTTTTGAAGGTGTTAGACAAGTGAAAGGGACTACTTTACTCAAATCTTCTTAGCTGTTGGTCTTATGATCTTTCTGATCTGTCTAAACACCCTTTTCATTAGTGTTTGTTTATACCATGAAAATTAATGTAAAATAATGATATGAACATAAAATATTTATTGATTATACTTTAGTTTTTTAAATGTCTGTGTTATATTTTAGATTCGCTTTCTTATTTCCGAAAAATGTATTTATTTGATTTTTCGGTTGACCAGTCGGTATATCATTATTTCCTCTAGAACTCCGCATGAGGCTTCTTTCTTTTCTTTCATTGATTCGTTTCTCTTCTACCAGCATCCTTCCATCCATTAAATCCGTTATAAGGACATATAGATACTTTTCATCTTCATTGAATTAAATCGTTCCCATTTTATGCCAATAGTCATAATATTGTGATAAGTGTAACAAAAATGTTAGGAAAATAATTAGTTTATCCTCTGTTACTATTATATTTTCCGTAGAATATCAGAAAAAAACTTTTCCTATGAATTGTAGAGTGTTACACCTATGAAATGGCAATTAACATTACCCCACTTAAGATTTTAACAAAAAATACTTTTAATACAATCATAAAGGGGCTGAATCAGCTGCAACAATGTGCTGTTAAAAAAACATACTCAAGAAAGGCTAGGCAAAGACAAGAAAGGCTTGAAGGATTCAGTAGAGCAAGGTGCTATCCCACATTGACCTAGTTCTAAAATATTGAGTTTTACTAGAACTCCATAATATAATTCAATGTACTTTAAAACACACTTGCTTGTACTAAGTCCATACTGGTTTTAAATAAATACATAAAGAATAATATTTGTGGTTTTATTTAATGCTAGTAATTCCATTTCACAAAAAATGTAGGAGAGCCCCCTTGTTCTACAGAGCCCTTCAATTGCAGCTTGAACAATCCTACGAATCGTAACTTAACATAACAAATATCATTATATATTAGTACGATTCTGCGCGATGCATATTTATGGGAAGCGCTCAATCGCAACAAGGCATAATTAATTGAGACGCGCTGTTGTGGGCGCGGCTCGCCGAGGGGCAGCACAGGGCGCGAGGGGAGGGGGGAGGCGTGCCTAATCGGGGCGTCGCGGTGCACAATGGCTGCGGCGCTGGCGAAAGGGCCTCGCTCCGGCCCTCGCAGCGGCTTGCAGCGCCACGCCGCCGGGGCCGGCCCTCGAGGGCCAGCAAGGGCGAGGGCGGCGTTCGGCCCTTGGTCCGGCACTGGCACCACGCAGGGGGCAGCAACAAGACGGCTGCCTCTCACCACCCGCGCTCGCCGGCGCGATTCAGTGCGGCTCCGCCGCGTTGAATCAGGTGCGCGCCTGCCACGGGCGATGCACCGTCTTCGCCCCACCCCCACCCTCACGCCCACCCCCGCCCCGCTTTGTCGCTGGCCGGCGGTTCGGAAATCGCGGCCGATACCGAGCGGGGCATAATGGCGCCAATATTATCAGGAGTGCCCAGGGGGTAACGGTCCGCTCCTTGCCACAACCAGCGTCCACCATCCGTCCGAACAATCCTCCCTGCTCTAACTACTTCAACGGTCTTGCTTGTCTTCACGTCACCGAGCCCCTGTCATTCTCGTTTCGGTCACAGCTCGTCTGTTGTCTACGACTAAGTCGGGCCATTCTCTGGATTAGGTCGGTCTCTATTGTCGTCAAACGAACACTCATCTTGTTCTATTGGGCAGCTGAGTCTCATTCTGATCACCTTTTTTATGCGCCGTTTCGTGTTCAAAAGGTCATTTTCCGTTGTTCCCACCTGCACCTCAAACTCACCACTTAGTTAAATCTCATTTAATATCAAGGTATGGAATCATTCCGACACCAAACTCCCCAAACTCTATTTCTAGCCAGCATCTACATCGCCCTAAGCAATACCTTCTTTCTCGCTAGTTGGTCAATGGAGTGTTACGAAATTTGTATGGTCAGACGGAAGCCAGCTTCATGGCCTGAGTCCCTCCACGTAATAAGGCTCAATTCAATTCAATTCAATTCAATTCAATTCAATTCAATTCAGTTCAGTTTCAATACTCTTATCATAACGTGATGAAATTTACGTAAGACATCTTCCCCTCATAAGATTAAAAATAAAAGTTTTGGCTTAAGAAAGGAAACAATGAAATGAGAAGTGTGAATGTGATACTGAAACTTTCAGACGTATATCTAACACGGGTAGTCAAAGGTATTGGTAAAACACATATTGGTTTATAAGAGGAATTTAGGTGTAGTTGGTTTTTATTTACATTTGTATTATGAGATGAATTCATTAAGCTATAGGTGAAGTTATGAAAAACAATAGCACTTGAGGCTCCGCGATAGAAATTCTGAGCATATGCAAGTGTGTACATGCAGACAGGTGAGTCGGGACTCTATTGTCGGGGCATGCGGGCGCAAAAGCTGAGATAAAGCTGCATGCAGTGGTAGGAGAGAGTCAACAAGTATGAGTACGAGTAGAACATTCGTGAAGGGTCAGATGAATGGTCATCAGTAGACATTCACGAAGGTCAAATCGGGTGGTAGAGATTTTGGAGTTGCTTATGAAATTATATTACGAGAGTAACGAGTTAATACGAATATGCTCAAGCGTTTCGAAACGTATATAAGAAAAGCATGGTAGCACGTGAGTCGTGATAGCGCGGGGCGCAAGAAGAGTAGGAGTTGAAGATATATGCAAGGTGACATCCCCAAGTATGCGAAGAAGAGCAGCAAAACGAAGTTAAAAGACGCCGTAATGAAGTATTTTAAGCGATCCAAGTTATGTCCTAGTGTATAAAATTATCATAGTTATAATAAATTAAGAATATATAATAATATAAACAATAATAATATAATAACATATAACAATAATAACAATAATATAATAATAATATAATATAATAATAATAATAACAATAATAAATAATAATAATAATATAACAGTACCGATAATAAATGTAATGTAAACGTTTCTCCGTGTGAATTAAACCAACAGAATCTTTAACAAAAACGTTTATTCGGGAACAATCATACACGAAATATACTTGGTCTATTTAAATATAATTACAAATTAATTATTTTTTTCCCTTACACACGATTCCGTTCTCTTGTGATTTATTTACACAGTTTCCACTCTTATACACCATATTTATTTACACAGTTCTCTTCTTCTACAGTATCAGCCAGTCCGATGCTCTGTCACGGTCCATACTGACCCAATCCCTGCACAGACCACCTCCCTGGCAGACCAAAATCTCCTCTGCGCAGACACACTACTGCGCACACCAGGGTCTCACTGCACTGTTGTTTACCGGCGATGCCCACTTCACAGCTCAATCTTCCACTCAACACTTCAAACTGCTGACTGCTGTTTCCCCACTGCACTACTGCTTACCGCGATGCACCCTTCACAGCTCAGCTTCCACTGCAGACTTCAAGACTGCTGACTGCTGTTTCAACGCGAACTGCAGGCCACTCTTCACCGCCAATGCACATTTTCACAGCACGCTTTCCATCTTCGGACACACTGACGGAATCCGACTGCTTCACTGCCACTCAACCTGACGTCTACCACCCACATGACTTCCTACTTCACGTCTTCTACTAACTGCACTCGGGCGCGGCGCGCAGGCGCGCATTTATACCTGTCCGGCGCTTGTCTCAGGCAACCGCGCACATTCTCGGCGTTTCCCCGCTGCGGATGTCCGGGACCGTCTAGTTCGGCGGAGAAGGCGCCGGAGAATGGACGCATCCACAGCGCAGGCCGAATTCGCGCAGGTGCCGCCAATATTCGTAACAGTAATTAGAAAGAAAGCAAGGCCTTACGTCATACTGCGATCAGTTTAAGAATGAACAAATTATAATTTGGATTGAAGGTGTGAATGAGAATTTAATTTTTCTTTCTTGCATAAATTGTTACTTGTTTGTTTGTCTATTCTACAAAGTAGCATAATGCTTATTTAAATAATTACAGCGAGGACAATAATCAAGATAGTTTATTTAATGAAAAAAGTGTATATTATGCATTTGTGAATTATCATGGAATATTAAAAAAATAAATGACAACAGTTTACCGATACGTAAACACGTATTGTTACCTATGTGGCTGTGTTTCATTAAATATTAAGAAAGTCACATCTGAAACCTTGTATAGGCAGACCTTTCTCCGGCCTAGACATAATAATACATTTTCTATGATTGTAAATGTGCGTTTCCCCGGTGATAAGTAATTTGGGACCTAGCCGAAACAGAAAAAATATAACAAACCGGACAATTATAATAGGTTGCAGGTATCGAATAACATAATCGTTTAATAAATCAACAAGGTCATTTTATGAGAGAAAAATGTTATGAATTATCTTAATATCAAGCATCTTCATTCCTCCTCCTACCACTTTCTTCTTCCTCTAATTTCCTTTTGTCTTCCAAGGTGAATAAATGGGACGGAGGATAAAAATTTTCCCTGAAATTCTTTCTACAATTGAGGAAAACGAGGAGTCTTCAGGTAAAAGAAGGGCAGATGAATGGCAGAGAAGTTTTATTTTAATTTGAGTAATTTAAAAATATAATTTCCATGTTTTGGAACATTGCGTTTATTCAGTTTAATTCATTTCAGCAGACACTGTTCATACAACTGTAGAAAACTAACTTTACGCTATTACTAATGTTGAAAACTTGGAGTTAGATTTGAGCAACTATTAAGTTCACTATTTAAAAATATCTATTTTATGAATTGTTTGTTTTGGTTTGAATAATTATAAAGCATTTTTAATGCCACAGTGCATTGCGTTTGTAGAACATGCTTGCTCAAGCCCATTAAATAGCCCAAACAAATATTTTTTTAAAAATTGGGTGACTATTGAATATTTTTCTCTGAAAGAAATTTTAAAGAAACAGTATATGAGTCACATGATTTGTGAAAGTATGTGTCTGAATAGTATAAGTACATTTCTAGTATGTTACATATTCTTACAGTAAAAGTGATAATTATAAAAGTAATAATAATAATAATAATAATAATAATAATAATAATAATAATAATAATAAAAATATTTTCTCTACTGAAGACCCGTTATTCCATCTAACCTTTTGTGCATAAAAACTACAATTTACAATACACGTTGTATCGTGAAATGATCTTTATAACATTTGCGTCTCATTAGAGTATCTCTAGAAACGTCCGGAATAAATAAATTCGGCGCTTTTAAAGGTAATATAATTGTATTGTAGCACATATAATTGATTTTGGAGTGGGAAGGATATATTATTGATTTCTTTTCCTCTAAACTTTATTATTAGTTGTTATATTGAAACTGGCTTATTTTCAATTAATTATATACCCATCACATTGTCAACCACAGGCATGATATTCCGCCTCTCTCCGTCTCAATACTACTCCATCAACAGAGTTAAAGTGTTTTTATTAAGTACGCCAGAGATCTTCCCAGTTGTTATGTCACCCCAGTTCTTTTGTGTTGCAAGGTCTCTCTCGGAGCCGTATTAGGACACGTTTTATTCTCTCCACTTTCAGAATGCGCGAAGGCAAGGCGTTTCGCTAGCATAAAATCTCAACAAACAATTGAACAATTAGATAAAAATATTTCAAAATCAATCGTTAAAGACAAAACGGATACTCATGATGTAATTTATAATGGTTTGTATCAAATAAGCACGTACACAATAATTCAACCTTAGACCCATAATACACTACTAAGAAATGGAAGTAACAAATCTAACATATATTCAAACTAAGCAAAAATTTCAACCATCCCTCAAGAACAAATAGTACGTACAGAAGAACCTTGCAAATCCGAACCCCGCAAAGTCGAAATTTCGGATAATCCGAACAAAATTTATGATGGAGGGAAAATAAAATGCTGATTTAAGTTTAAAGAAAGGATTGTATAATTACTAAATAACTTAACAACTAATTATTGAAATACAAGTTGTTTAAATGAAACGTTTATTGCACTTGTAGTTACGGTGTATATTTGTTTATATATGCTGTAATTTTTACTCAGAACATCTTCCAAATCGGTTATCTTTTGCCGTAAGAAACTGAATCTGCGTGATGATGCGATCATTAGAGTAAATGAATTGGTGTCTAATCAGTTTTCTGAACTGCAATACTAATTGTAGGAGTATAACCGTATAAATAATTACTAATTACACACACACACACACACAAACATATATAACCAATAACTCAATCATCTACTTGTCAGCGAAAGAGAAAAATTGACTAAAAACAATCTAATTATCATGGAGTTATCAAAAAATAAAACAGTGCATAAATATGTTGTTTGACTTAGCGTTATTCTTAATATATAAAATTTAAAACACGCGAGTAAAAAAGGAAGAGGTTAAAAAAAGCTCCAAGTTTCAACATGTTCCCCTAGTTCACGGCAACGTAGGTTAGGCTACCCGCCGAGCACGTCTCTTATCATGTCGCATCAAAATGAAGCTGCGTGGACGGCGAAGGACTCCGGATGGAGCACTTATTGAGCTGCTTTTTTAAAATTTATTTATTTCACCATACTAAGAATTTAAAAGTTGACACCTCGTGGTGTCAAGAAAATTAAGTTCTCTTTCTAATGAAGTTTAGAACAGTCTATATTGTATCACTTCGGGAACCTCGATTTTGCTGTTTTGTAAATTATCATATAATATTTGAAATGTTGTAGCTTAAAGCACGCGCGAAAGTAATAAAAAAATATCGTCCAACTATTTCCAACCATCTGACTACGTACCTAAAATCACCTCTACTGCGTTCATCCAATCGCTTTTTCTATTCCACATCGTACCTAGGAAATTTGATAAAACAAACAAGGGCGTCCCTATTTTCAGGAGGCTTGGCAAAGTCAGTTACCAGTCAGCTGTTCCCCCTAAGGAACCCGTATGGCGAAAGCAGATGAGCTGACACGCATCGTTCTCGCACCTCGCTCTTCATTCTTCTTACAAGCATATTCACGTGCACATTCGGTGACATTGTCCACGGTCCATCGTGTGCATTTTCGGAGACTGTCCTCGGCAACTAACGCACTCTCAAACGCCAAGGCAGAGGTGAGGCGAGGCAAGATTGCATTCCTTCATTTATATCCGGCGGAGATATTGGACACTAAGTGTGTGTGTGTGTGTGCTTGTGTTGTCGTGTGGTGTCGGTGTGATTTTCCTTTTTCCACTTCCTTTAGGGTATGCAAATCCATAATTTGTTTCAAATCAGTGGCGCTAGTTATCGTCACTGGATCTTACTACGCTCTTAAGAACTCATCCTCCAACCAAATCATCTTGCACTGCTCCATTTATAGATCCATCCATTATCCATCAGAAGAGATAGATAATGTTTTGGAAATAGTTTCAATCCCAAATAACCCACACAACTCAACTAACCCCAGAATAACCCACTATTTTTTACTATCTTCGCCCTCGTGTAAGTGCAGCTATTCACTCTGTCCCCTGTCACTCCAGAGCAACTATGGGTAACTGAAATTCCGCGGATATTTTAACCTAAATCGTAAAATATAATAAAAACATTTAATTGATAATTGATATGTTACGAAATATTACTGTCTTGCGAAACATTTACCTCAAACACATGTGTGTGACCACGTGTTGGGTGTGGCAAATTTGTGTGCTTGTTAGGCAGAAATATTGTAATCGTTGAAGTATGACTATGATCTCCAGGCAGGGTTAATTGATTGATTTGTGATACCGGGCGCATCAACTGCTATGATCATTAGTCCCGTATGTGTAGTGCATGCTTTTCCTCGTGAGGTGGCGATGATCCTCCCCCGCTGAAAGTAACAAATCTAACATAGATTCAAACCAAGCAAAGTCTCAATCACCCCTGAAGAACAAAAAGAAAGTACAGAAGAACGTTGCAAATCCGAACCCCGCAAAGTCGAAATTTCGGATAATCCGAACAAAATTTATGATGGAGGGAAATAACTAAAAATACTTATTTTAGCATAAAGAAAGGATTGTATAATTACTAAAGAACTGAACAACTAATTATTGAAATACAAGTTGTTTTTCTCTTGATGTGGTGGTGATCTTCCCTCATTGAATAGCGAGATCCGGCGCCGACCTAACCGTCAGCTAGCAGTGTTTTCCCAACCAGGTATCTCCCACCAGCGGGGCTCCGCCTCAGCCGGGACAAGCTCTAACCTCCCGACCGGTCTCCCGACATGTGAGTTAGTGAAGTGCACGTAAAAGTAAGGGTAAGGTTGGGGTAGGGAAGAGGAAGGAAAGGTCGCGTGTGGTTCGTCTCCCTTTTTTAGGGTTCTGTTCCGGCATTCGCCTGGTGTCCAGGCAGTGCTGTCTTATCACACCATAATTTGTAATGATACTTTAAGGTAATTTCATAAGTGTAGTGCCATAATTGTGCCAAATTATTTAAGGAATTAAAAAGAGAGTTAGTAATGAGAAGTAATCTTTTGCTCTCAATAAAATATAATATTACGAAAATTAACATAAAATATTAAACTTTACGCCCTGGTAAATTACAAGCAATTTCTTTCATACTTTCTTTTCGCAATTATAATCATGACCTACGAAATTTTATGTTCACAAATTTTGATATTTAATATTTCATGAAATGTAGTGTTTCCTATCTAAACTGCTGCTCCAAGTGGTGCTGGTTTATGAGTTCATGCACTGACTGACCCCGCCGGCCCTTTGCGCCCAGGGGTTCTCGCCGCCGCCGCCATCTTGACGTGAACGAGACGCTGAATGGCAGCGCGTAACAATTGCCGAGCGCGCGTCGCGCTGCGGCGGCCGCGCTGAATGGGCCGATCCCCAAAGTGTGTTAGCGTGCTAACTCATTTGGGTCCCGCCGCTCCCTTTCTGCGGTGATATAATCGAGCGACGTAATCGGCGCACTGCACCGTAATATTAGGTGCGCGGTTTGATAAGATGACCGCGCGCCGCTGTTACAATTGATGTGGCAACGGGCAATTTTGTAATATGCGGATATAATGCGAATGGCTGTATGAGTTCGTATACGCGTGTAATTCGCTACAGTTAATTAAAATTATTTTCGAAGGTAGTGCGATTACCGTATCTTGTGTTGGTTTTCACACATGAAGGAGTTTAATACGCGAAATAATAATTAGCAAGGTACCGTATTGTGAAATATGAACTACCACTTCATAATAATTGTATTATTTTCGGGACGAATATTTGAATACAAAAATATAAATATTATATATTGATATTTACAAGAGGTACAACGTATTCAGAAAGTAACTCATGCCAATTATTTGAATAAGCTTTTTTAATAACTTTTCTCGAAATATATGCTTCATTTATCTTTATTATCTTTCTTTTTTCTGTTAATAAATGTGCGGGTATTTCCTGAACATTATATACGGGGTAATCATAATATTGATGTGAATGGCTCGGCATTAATATTAGAGTGAGGATAATCCTCTTTCTGATTGAAACTGATATTGTCATTTCAGAGTAGAAGTTCGATATTTAACCCTTGGTTTGAAATTAGATTTCAAACAAAATAAAGCGTTTACGAATGTATTAAGTTAATATTAGTTTTTCTTTGCGTTTGTGAAGCCGTTCAGGATTGATTTCCTGATTCAGCTCTTTGCCTTCTATGGTTCTTTTCTTGAACAAAGAAGATTATTCCTTTTCTCAAACACGATGGAGAAAACTGAAACAGTTAAACACTTAATTTTTCATTAGTGGATTTAGGTAGACTATTATCGTCCGCCTCGTTAATTTCATTGTTGTGATTGGCCATATTTTCTTTTTTATAAAAATTTTAGTTCCTGCGAGACGTGTGAAAACCAAAAGAGCATATAATTATGATGCAAATCACACGTGTAAAACCCTATAATAGTAACAACCAAACGTCTCGGATATATTACATTATTTTGGTTCCAAGAATGATTTCTTTAATTTTTAAATTACAACATATGAATTTGAAAATATTTTTAGTACACAGCATTTTGATTAGTATTCGAACATTAATAATATTGGTTTAGGAGTTAGAATTTAGGTAACAATTCAAGTGTGCCTCAATTACATTGTCTTTATGATTTGAAATCTGCCATTACTACACAAGCGTAACCAATACTGTATTGTAAAATATCAATACTAACGGAGAAAAATATTCAGGAATGCGATTGGGTAGGCCAAGCTCATCTGCTTCTAACTTAACTTCTCTTGCTGTTTATCCATTGTCACCCTAGCGTTTTCTTAATAAAACTGTGCTTTTTACAATTATACTTTTGAGTCTTATTATGTTGGGTCTGATGAGGGGAATATACTTTTACTTAATGACATGCCGATGATATGTCAATATGTCGTTGCTCAACATTTTTCTTTTTCCGATATTAAAATATGACTATACAATGGACACATATTTCATCCTATCTCACGATAAGAGGAAAAGAAATGAGTGTATCTTCACTCTGGCTTGACGTGCCTTACGCCGAACGGCCCAAATTCTCCCTGCTCCTTTCCACACTCCTCGCCCTGAGCTGCTTCACCTGACCCCGCTCCTGCCCGCCTTACCCACCAATGTTCACAACGATCACCGTTGCTTTTATCCTAAAAAAATTACAAATCAATTCAGGAGTGTAGTGGAAAACCACATTGAAAACGCAAATGCGACTTCAGACTGCACTGAACTGCACAATCTAACACTTCTCACAAAAGATGCACTGCGACGTGGATTCCATGGTACCGCAAAAACTGGTTAGTTACGTTTCCGTCAAATCGTGCTTCATGTCGAAATTTTAAAAAATGTTACGTGAATGGTCGTTATTGCCTTCTATACGGAGCACGATATACACTGCATAATCTACCTGCATTGAGAGTATCGTGGTTACGAGGGAAATGTGAAAACAATTGACGTTACATATTGTCTTATGAAGGGAATTATGAAATAGATTTTTGGGAAGGAAATTTGCAAAGACAACCTGAGTCAAGTTAACATCTAGTTTATTAGTAAACAAGTATATCTGAATCAGTAAAATTAGGTAGAAAATAAAATAATGTTCGTTAGTATTAGTAAAGATTAAAATGCTATTTGTCTCGGGCTACAAAAATCCCTCGGGCCTTAGACCCTCGAGATCTTGTCACCGCTCCATTAGAACTCTATTAACACCCTTGGTAAAGAAATAATTATTTTTATATTATTCATATTTATGAAGCATATTCAAACATGTAAGTTGCACGTGCAGTCATTGGGGTCTTATAACTTTCAAGAAACCCTATATTTGCGGAAATGTATTGAGTAGTTCGTCTGGAAAAGGTGTGTTTACGTAACACATTTTAAGAATATAAATGATTTTCAGCCTAAATGCTTACTCGTCTTTGCCTTGGCGCAGTGCGTACGACAACGAAAACTGCGGACAGCAGCGCCTCTTCCGTACTTTGTGGGTCGAGCTGCTTGATGTGGACATTTCAAAATACATTTTTTTAAATATTATTAATATTTATATAGCATATTCAAACAGTAAGTTGAACGCGCAGTCCTCGAGGACTTAAATCTTTCAAGCAACCCCTTATTTTGTGAGATATAATGAGTAGTTCATCTAAAAAAGGTGTGTTTACGTAACACATTTTAGAAAAAATAAGTGATTTTCATCCCAAATGCTTACTCTTCTTTGCCTTGATACGGTACGTCGAACCACGAGAGTGCCAGACACAGCAGCGCCCTGCGCAGTGCTTTGGGGGTCGAGCCGTGCATGCAAATCGGGCGGCTGCTAAGCAGAGAACTGGAGAACTGACCACTGAACCTCTAGCAGCACCGCCCCC
>BOPP01000047.1:6272837-6285376 GCA_017312745.1 Gryllus bimaculatus | reverse complement strand
CGCCCCCCCCCCTCCGCCGGCGCTCGTCGCGTCGCGGGCCAGAGCAGGGCAAGAGCCTAAAACAACTCGCGCAAGAGCGACGGCGACGAGGATTATTAATAAATTTCCCTTCGTTTGGAGAGCGGCCGGAAGCCGCTGGCCAGCCGAGCGGACACGTCGCAAGCGGGCGGGCCGCCGGCCGCCTCGCCTCCCTTCCCGCCTCGGCCCGCGTTGCGCGTGCCGGCCCCGCCGCGGATCCTTAGGGCCGCGCCGCCGTGTGAAGCTTCCGGGGCCTGTTTGACTAATCGCGCCCTCGTCAAAGCCCCGCCTTAATTTGCCTCTTTTCTGTTGTGAGGCCACTGCCGCCGCCGCCAGCGCTGCCAGACGACCCCCGCCCCCTCCCCGCTTTGCGGACGACAGGAGCTCGCGCTGTGTAGGACGAGGGCTTCTTTTGCGGCGCGGCGAGTTTCTCCCTGGAATCGCGGGAATGTTGTATAAATGTCACTTGCCAAAGACAAATTGTTGTTATTTGGGGCCGAGAGAAATTCACGCGCAGGGTTTGTATAGTGCGCTAAAGAATATATTGATATTGGGACTCAACTGTATTTTTAAGTAATAAGCAAACTTATTGTGAGTTTGATTCTTAACAACTACTACATCGTACTACGTTTTTACTATTACAGTAATTTCCAAATTGGAAAACTTCAATAAAACTGTTAATATTATAAAACAAAACAAATGACACAATTGAAGTCTCTGTCACTTTATCATGAAATATTAATGGAACGCTGCAGTTTCTTTCCTCTTGAATCTGATTTAACGAAGTCTCTATTATCACCAACCGGTCCGTATCATATACAAGCACTGTCTCCAGTGACCTAGTCGGCGACTCAATATTCCGAAAGATCATAGGAACCATTCGGCTATTTTTCGAGCCGACCCGTATAACAGAAGACAGTTTACACCAAGAAAAAGTCACGAGTTATTCCTATTTAACATTCTCGTGTATACAGTAAACTCTTATTTCACGTTTTATTTAGTGAAATCAATGCAATCTCAAACTTAGTAAATTATTTAACGATTGTCAGACTGTGTTGACTTGATCGGTTAAGACGCACAACGCATTATATCACATAATGTGGAAACTGTCCTCATTAAGACTACTTCATAAAGCTATGTCTACATAACTGGATTTATGTTTTTCCGTATATCAACATCCAACCTAACAACACAATACTCTCGGAGTAATATGATAACATATGACAGCATAATATAGCATGCTACGTCATATCCTTTACTTGTATAGAGACATCTACGATATATACGTATGCCATATGAGAATATGGCCGTGACCATACTCATGAAGCAATGCACTTGTTTACAATGGATGTATCAGTGATAATGAAATTTTGATAGACTACACATGAAGGAATATGGTGCATTGTAACTGTAGTTAGAATACATATTCGACATATTAGAAGTCTAGCGAACAGGATAAATACGTGATGAGAGAAGAAGCGATGTATAGGCAGAGAACTTGCTTTGGAGTAGAGAGTCAAGATGTTTAGCAAAAATTAATTAGTGACCACCATTTCTTCGCTTTCGGCAAACGTCCTAACCAAAGCAGTGACGATTGTCTGTAGAAAAGAAAATATAATTATCAATTAAAAATACTTGCAGAACGGTGTATACATATCTGCAAAAATTCATCGTGAATGATACTGTGAGCCAGAGACTCAATCGAAAGTAGGCCGAAATACAAGCGAGATCGTGTGCGGAGCACGAGGAAGTATGCGAATAAAACACGAGCGCCATAAGCTGCTTCTTTTGAAATGCTGACATAATAAAGTGCAGCGGAGCGCTTATATATCGCAGCATGCAAAGAAACCTGTAAGTATTATCACCGCCGCTGGCCGATCCATACAGTGCCACCGGCAAGCTATCACCGTTTACCTCCCCTCCTCCCCGCCATAGTAACCACCCCGTTACCCCTCAAGATGAGCTAGTGCGACGCCTCACCGCGCACCGGCGGGTGGCGGTGCCTAACCTCCCTAACGTTCACCACCGCCGTTCCCGGATTTCATTTTTGTGTCACGCACTTTATGTCTGTGATGGCGTAGCCCCTTCGTCTCTGGCTTCTATTAAACAAAACTCATCTCTCTTTTCGCCCCGCGGCCTTTTCCTATCGTGCTTGCTGCCGGCGCGCTTCTCTCATCTTCCCCGCCCGCGCGCTCCCTTCCAAGACACCCGTGCGGAGGTCCGAACCTGCGTCTGCGAACCACGCGTGCTCTGCCAGTCCACTCCTCGGCCGCTCCCCGCCTCGCCCCGCTCCTCGTTCGTCTTTGCCATGCTCTACAGCCCTCCCCGACGCTGAGCACGCCGTCGGTCCACTTCCATCCAGCCTTTTCAACTCTCTTTTGCCTGTAATGCATTCACTTTCCCACCCTCTTCTCGCATCTCCCGTCTCACAGTGAATCTACCTAGATTTCGATGTTCCCCGCAAGTGCCAGCGATTGTTTGGACCTGAGGATAGATATCAGGGCACAGGTCGCATTTAGCAACTGGCCTGAGAGGAGAATATACTATCTCGCACGGCAGTTGCTCGATATGCTCCGGATTTTCACTGTTTCTCCGAATCAATAATCATCAGGGCAAGACGCACTGAAGGCCGGAATTAACCGCTCCTAAACAAACGGATGCCACTACGGAACGCGTGGTAGTGGGGACGAATTTCCGTTAACTCTTCACTAAGTCTACTCCTCAACCCCTACTACACTTTATAATACACAGATAGTCGGACTTGTCCACATAGCGGGTGCCTGATGAGAAGTATGTCGACTTGGGGAAGACTGCTAGTGCAATGTAGCCGAGTCCGCGATCTCTCCGGCGTCTCTGTGCGGAATATCAACCTGCCACACTCCAATAAAATAATGAAATACACTTCATAATACATGGATATATCTTAGCAATATAAGACTCGACACCAAAAAATCAAAACTATCACTTACCATCTTCGAACATCATCTTCATTTCATAATATCGTCACATCACGATGTAGAGCTGTAGATCGATAGAGACTATCCTCTTTTTTCTGCCTCTCTCCAGCTCCACGCCCACCAGTTCCATCTCGTAAGTCTTCTCTTCAATCTGAAAATGATGACAGCAACTTTTTGCCCCTCTCAACTTGCGAATTGTTCGCTGCTACCCCGCTCGCCGTCGTCTACGTCACGCCCTCCCCCGCTCTTACCAGTCTCTTCTCCCTCCTCACTCCACCTTGCTTCCTCGCCAGGTCGACCTTCTCTTTGCATCAGAGGGAAGATTCTCGCAGCGACACTAAATACAAGGGTCGCCGCAGCGAACGCAGCAGAAAATATATTGTTATTTGATGCCCCTTTCCAGCAACAGAAAGCTGCTACAGCCCCGTCGTGTCGCCGGCTCGGACGGCCGTCCCTCGTTTCATCATAATATTCCCATCTCTTGCGCCTCGCCTCGCCTCGGCCGCGTTGCGCTGCGCGGCGCCCGCGCGCGGATCTTAGGGCCGGCCGGCCGCCGTGTGAAGCTCCGGGGCCGTGTTTGACTTAATCCGCGCCCTCGTCAAAGGCCCCGCTTATTTGCCTCTTTTCTGTTTGAGGGCCACTGCCGCCGCCGCCGCCTGCCCAGACGGACCGCTCCGCCGCTTTGCGGACGACTAGGGAGCTCGCGCTGTGTGTGGACGAGGGCTTCTTTTGCGGCGCGGCGAGTTCTCCTGGGAATCGCGGGATGTTGTATAAATGGTGCAGCTGCCCAAAGACCAATTTTGTTATTTGGGGCCGAGAGAAATTCACGCGCAAGGGGTTTGTATGGCGCTAAAGGAATATATTGATATTGGAGGCTCAACTGTATTTTCGTAAGTAATAAGCAAACTTATTTTGAGTTTGAATTTTAACTGAATTACTGCTATTCTACTATGCTTTTACTGATCCATCAATTCCAAATTTGGAAAATATTTGGTTTCAATTCCAAATTTGGTTAATATTGTAAAATCAAAACGAACACAATTGAATCTGTTTAACTGGTATTTTTACTTGAGGGGCTACAAGTTCTCCTGGGAATCGCGGGATGTTGTATAAATGGTGCAGCTGCCCAAAGACCAATTTTGTTTTTTGGGGCCGAGAGAAATTCACGCGCAAGGGGTTTGTATGGCGCTAAAGGAATATATTGATATTGGAGACTCAACTGTATTTTCGTAAGTAATAAGCAAACTTATTTTGAGTTTGAATTCTTAACTGAACTACTACTATCGTACTACGTTTTTACTTATTCATAAATTCCAAATTTGGAAAATTCATAAAACTGTTAATATTTTAAAAACAAAACTGACACAATTGAATCTCTGTCACTTTATCATGAAATATTTGAAGTTTGGCGTTTCTTTCCCTTGAATTGTGATTTAAAAGTTATTTATGCACCAAGGTCGTTATAAGAGTTCCAGTGATCGAGCGGCGACAATATGTCCGAGTCAAAGGACATCGGGCTATTTTTCGCCGCTCGATCATTAGAAGCAGTTAACACCCGTGATACATACAGATTTTATTTTGTACCTAATTTTAAAGTTTCGTGTTTAATGTTAACGAAGCTGATTCAGATTGACGTCCTTACTATTTAACTAGTTGTTAACATGACTCGGTTTGTCTTTCCATGTTTCCCACACACAATTCTCTCACATAATTACCTCGATAAGAGAACTTGCAGCATACTACTGCATGTACTGTTTTTCTATTTCACTTATAACCACGATCATCTCGATTCATATACGTTATGCATATAGCATGCGTGCGTGCCTACGTTATGAAGGCAATGGCATGCAATGATGTATCAGTGAAACATAAATAAATTATTTGATTTAGTCAATGAAGAATCCTTGGTTTGCATTGTAGACTGATGAAATACTTGTCGTGCATATTAGGTCTGCGAAAGGATAAATAGGATAGAGAAAAGCGATGTATGCAGAACTTGCTTTTGGATAGAGATTCAAGAGTTTTAGAATAATTCTTTAGTACCACCCATTTTCTCCTTTTGGCAAACTCTTCCAAGAGACATCTTGTTTCTCTGAACAGCAATTTCATGGGAAGTACTTGAAGTAATCATATCGAGTATTCCCGAATAGCCGCTGAGTGAGTCGTGTGCCGAAGCAAATTCGAGCGAGTAGCGAATTAAAACCCGAGCGCTGCTGCTTCTTTGAAATGCTGCTAATTAAAGTGCGCGCGAGCGCTTTTCGCAGCGATGCAAAGAAACCTGTGGGTTTCCCGCGCTGCCGACCCATCTGCCCCGTGCAGCTCCTTTCCTCCCCTCCCCTCCCCCCTTCCACCCCGTTCCCTCAAGATGAGCTGTGCGCGCGCTCAGCGCGCGCCCGGCGGGTGGCGTGCCTAACCTCCCTACGTTCCCACCGCCTTCCCGGATTTCATTTCTGTCACCACCTTTGAGGTCTTGAGGCGTGCCCCTTCGTGTCTGCTTTTAACAAACTCATCTCTCTTTTTCGCCCCCGCCGCCTTTTCCTCGTGCTTCTGCCGGCGCAGCTTCTCTCTCTTCCCCGCCCCCGCTCCCTTCCGCCCCCGCCTGCGGAAGGGCGAACGCTGCGCCCTTCTGCTCTGGCTCGTCCCTCGGCGTCGCCGCCGCCGCCCTCGGCTCGCCCTAGCCCTTCGTCGTCTTGCCTCTTCAAGCCCTCCCCGACGGCTGAGCACGCCGTCGGTCATCATCCGAGCCTTTTTCACTCTCCTTTCCTGTACTTGCATCACTTTCCCACCCTCTTTCGCATCTCCCGTCTTCACAGTGAATCTGACCTAGAGTTCGAGTCCCCGCAGTGCCAGGATTTTTGACGCTGGATAGATATCTGGGTCGCATTTAGCAACTGCCTGGAGGAGAATTCTCGCGGCCGGCTGCGCTGATCGGAAGTTTTCCGTGGTTTCTCCGATCAACATCAGGCGAACGCCTGAGCGGCATCCTAACAATCGGGCCACGGAACGCGGGCGATTTTTCCGTTATCTTCCTAGTTCTATCCTCACCCCTTACTTACACTATATATCACATATGTCGGAGCTTGTCCACATATGGGCGGTGCTGGTGAGAGATATGTGATTGGGGAAGGACTTTGCTAGGCGATGTAGGCCGGTGCCGACTCTCGGCGTTCTGTGCGGGAATATCACCGCCACCTCCGATAAAATTTGCAATACACTTACGTGATTAATGATCTTAGCAATAGACACGCCCAGAAAAATCAAACTATCATTTACCATCTTCGACATCATCTTCATTTCTAATCGTCACATCACGTGTAGAGCTGTGTATCGATGAGACTTCCTCTTTTTCTGCCTCTTTCACTCCACGCCCACCAGTTCCATCTCGTAAGTCTTCTCTTCTACTTCCTGAAAATTAGACAGCAACTTTTGCCGCCCTCATCTGCGAGGTGTTCGCTGCTTCCGCCCTCGCCGTCGTCTACGTCACAGCCCTCCCCCGCTCTTACAGTCTCTTCTCCCTCCCTCCTCCCCCTTCTCCTCGCCGGTCGCCTTCTCTTTGCTCGAGGGAGACTCGCAGCGACACTAATGACAGAGGTCGCCGCAGAACCAGCAGGACAAGTAATTTTATTTTGAGCCCTTTTCCGCAGAACTGCTACAGCCGCCGTCGTGTCGCCGGCTCGGACGGGCCGTCCCTCGGTTTTCATCATGTAAATATTCCCGTCCTCTCCTCCGTCTCCTCCCCCGTCTCGGGTCTCCTCCGCCCGCCCCCCCCCCGCGCCGCTGTCCGCGCCGCCTGATATTGAGCTTCCCAAGTTTTAAGCGCCGCCTCCGTCCCCGCCGCCGCCGCCGCCCTCGCCCTCGCGAGCTCCGTCGGCGGGTTTACCTTGCGCCGTGCAGTCGCGAAAGGTCGAAAGTTCGTTTGCTAATTGCGAGAGGAAAAGAGCGCGGCGGAGGCGGACCGCGATGACGGAGTAGGAGACGGCGAAGGAGACGGCGACTGTGGGGTCGTGGATGCGGTGGCCACGGGGTTGGTGACGAATCGGAGAACACAGCCGAGACGTGAGCACACAGTTCATGTCATCAGTCGAGCCAGGTTCAGTTTGACGTCTGCCGTTCTCATTATGAAAAAAAAAAAAATCCATTATCGTACGTTCCCATATAAAGTCTGGGTTGACTCATGAGATACTGACAAACATGTGAAACTAAGGAAATCGATTTAAATATGAACTGATCCCATTCATTTTGACAAACTATCTTTCGCCCTGAGTTTCTTAAAATGTATTTGAAGGCCTTTGATAAAATTACTCAATGAACGTTTTTTTTTTCGAAATACGACAAATGAAGTTTAGGTACTAGGTAGATTTTCTAAATGCATTTTATCCATTTATGTACTCTAATCCTAATGGTAATCCTATTGAAAGTAAAGTAATTAGTTGAAATATGAGGTAGGATCCATTAATATATTATAACTGTTTTGTTATTAATACTTGATACAATAAAGAGCAAATACTGTGACGGTCATTTCGGATGCGTCACAATTATTACTAAGAAAGTGCAATAAGATAACTCAAAACTGACTTTTTAATAAAAAAACAACAGTCGAAGGTGCAAGTACAAATTATTTATTTCTAAAAAATCCAAGGAACTAAGCTGGTAGCAGACCTGGGAAGTATAAATAACTAAACAAAGAACCGTTTATGAAGGATACACAGTCACTCAAACTCTGGGTTATTATATAATAATGAAAATCTTTTACTAAATGAATGAATGTTCTTTTAGAACGAAAGTTTGGAAATGGCAAATGAAGGATAAAAGAAATAGGCGATTACACCAACGTTTAAACAATAAAATATTAGGAAAATGTAAATGGAGAAAGGTAATTAAATTTATTATTTGAAGTTTAATTAGAAAGTATTAAAACTAAGAAATTGTGGAAACCAAAAGATGTATAAAATTGGAATATAAAAATGCACGGCGAGTTTGACAGAAGAGAAAAGCTGTCTTATGTTTTAAAACTGCGCGGTGAGGACGGAGGTGTACAACAATGCATACAGACAGAGGGGTTGGCGATCTGGCAATGCTAACATCGTGGCGGAATGGCGTGAAATCTGGAGTTTTTCATGTACAAGTTGGTTGGAAGATGGTAGGATGTCATAGAGTGGTGTTCCATAGTAAGGAATATAGTCTGCGAATGTTTCGATTTGGAGTTTGAAAATAAAAGGATGGTACCCGCGATGAGAAGGCGCAAATAATCGCAGCAGCGGAGACGGCTCCATTTTACGAGATCCAGCAACCATGGAGGTGACGAACTTTTGCAACACTCTTATAACAAGGCCAAGATTGTAACTAAGTAATTATTAGTAATGGTCATTAGAGTTATTTTTTTATTTTCAAAACAAGTGCACTCGCGAAAATTAATGCAGTTTTAGTATATACGAAAGAGAGAGTGCTGTTGAATTTCTTTTTTCAAGATACGTTGTATTTAAAGGGTAAATTTTATGTATCACATTATGTTTGGTACTATAGATGGCAGGTGTATATACGGCGGATTGCAGAATTCGCCGTGTAGCATTTTGAAATCTGTTCTTTGTCAATAAGTAATTGCAGCTCATATTGATGGCATTGTTAAAATGTGTGTATATATTAGCAGGTAATATAAATCCAATGATAGGAAAAAGAACAAGGAGAGCCAGGTTCCTAAATCAATATGATAATATTTCGGTTCCATGTACAGGGGCGACATTTCGAATTCACAAAAAATTTATAAATTTGTATTGTAGGAGAGTAAACGTGCTGTAATGTAATAAATTGTTATGAGTTTACGGATTTTGACTCACTCAAGTGTGGGGTAAAATATAAAAGGGGTTAATTATTAGAAATTGTAAATCACAAGTTTATGATCCATTACGATACATAGGAAATAGTTTTTGAAAATTGTATATGGTTGAGAACGCTTATGTTACTTTTATTTGTGCAAAATACGATATTATAGCTATCGATATATAGAAAACTTCTATATTTTACGTACGCGTTGAATCATAAATTTAAATAGTTATTTAATTATACAACTTTTTGGATTTCTGAAGTTCGTAGTGTTCACAAAATGTAAAAAATGTGTTAATGATATCGTTTAAGCTAATTATATTATGTACTATGAAATAATATTTAATTATCATTGAAAAAATATTTAATTATCATTTCTTTATGATAGCAATTTTGATGAGCTTTCTTGTTTAAAGATATAAGCCTAACTGTTTTATTTAGATTGATAAAGAAATAGAGAGATATATGGATTATGCTATGAAATATCCAATATTACGTTTGCAAAATGTAATAATTTTTTATCTTCGAAATTATTACAATCTAGTCTAGTAGACTAACAAGCATTTTTTAACTAAACTTCCAATGAAATTAAATTTAGTCTAAGAGCTTGTCTATTGGTTTCTCTTAGTTTTAAATTGAATTAAAAACATACTTTTCTCGTGCTTGAGGACTACCACTGGTGGTATTTTAGTAGTTGGTAATGTACTTTTGACATTTCATTTACACTAGTTCAAAGGATTTTTCTTTATTTAATCTTCTCACTAGCACTTCGTTCTAAAATCTTTGGATGAATCTACGTAACTTTGACTGGTGCATACCCTGTGTTGTGCACTATACGGCTCAATAATTGTTTGTAAAGGAAAGCTTTATTTCATGATACATGCAACAATATCTTCCAGTTACCCAGTACATTTCTCTGTATCTATTTTTTTACTGTCTTTTTTACTAGTCCTTATTTAGTAAGAAGAACTTGCATCGCGATCCGAAAAACGGCGAATTTTCCACAGAGATAGTCTTATTAAGTCCGATATAAGTATCTTCTTGTTGACCTCCAAAAGTCCGTACAGTTAAATATGATAACAGATGTTCTGCATATTCTGCAACGCCATCAGAGCGTCATAGTTACGATATCATCAACTTACCGCCGATAGCTTCTTCTTTGAGAAATAATGATCATTCCCAATGACAAACAAATAACTATTTAATTTCAAGACTTCTATCTTACTATTCTTAATTTACGACGTACAAGTTCTTACAAGTACTTAACCACAAGTTCGTACAAGTTCTTAACCACTTTGAAATTATTACTGCTAATATTTCTAGCTCAACATGCATACATTTGCATAAATACACATTCCCATGGCTCTGGGAATCTTTCGAAATTGTCTCCACGATCACGCAAAGCATTCTGCTTGTTAATTTAAGGTTTTCAATCATATTATTCCTTTGCTGGGAGAAGATAACTGAGTTAACCGCTAAGTTACAGGTGAAATAAAATAAGAAAATCGCTGGGCACGAGATCCGAGCTATGGGGTGATGGTCAAACACCTTCCTCCGGAAGTTGCAGGAGATATATTGTGAGCCGAGCCGTGTGAGGGCGAGCGTTATCGTGCATGAAGACAACACCTGTACTGAATACCCCAAGTCGTTAAACGTGCGTGGTTAATTTCGTGACGTTGAATTTCGTGCCCTCATACAAAGACTGTTTCAATGAAGAAAAAAAGTTTAAGATTTCCTCTACCAATGTTAGCAAGAAAGTGTGAGAATAGCTAATAAATGAGTATTAGATTGATGGTAAATAATTTGTGGAGATATTTTACTTAGAAGTGTCGTAAAGGAATATTTTATAGTTATTTTAGACGTAATTGCTCAATAAATGTATATATACTCGAAACTTTATTTGTAGGTAAATTTCTTCCAAAAATCCTACCAATTCGTTTTTTCTATTACCAAACTGTTCGGCAACAAAGTATTTTGGCATCATATGCATTACAATAATTCGCTGGGAAGCCTCAATGTTGTTTTATGTAAATTGCGTGGTGCACAAGCCAGAACTTCTTCACTTCGTTCACTAAAAAATCGTTCACACGCCTTCCTTCAGGGGAGAAGTAAAGCTGACTGTCATATGTAGTAGATTTGCAGAAACGTATAAAAGATTCTCAAACCAAAAAGAAACCTCTGAGCAAAATTTCATTTGGCTGTTTTGTCGCCCAGTGATACTTTCTTTCTGTGCGATATGGCGAAAAGAGCGTGGCGAAATTTGCCAGGTCAGACGGCAGAGCAGGCCTGAGTCTCGCCTCAGTAAAATAAGGAATAAAGGAATTTAAATTGAAATTAATTGAAGCATCATCTACGTACTAAAAGAATGGACATAAAGTGACATTTTATTCGTGCGTCATCGATCTCTGTGTTTTCACGGTAGAGTCGATTCCTTCACGTTGAGCACACAATAGGGGAAAGAGCTAGTAAAACCCACGTACACGTTCTGGTAGAAAGCGGTGGCGGGAAAAAAGTCTGTTATATTGAGTGTTGTATAAGAAATGATTGTCAAGTATTTCGAAAATGTAAACGAACCATTTACTCAAAATTCAAATGTGTCAGAATGCCTCTTTATCAGAGAATGAATAAATCATCCCATTTTCATTCTTCTGCTCTCTAATGTATGGACACACTAAACGCCCATCGCTAAACGCTAAACAATTCAAAACATTGTTTTGCGTTTTAACATTAAAATTAGAAATAAGCCAATTTAAATGAGTTTCAAAAACTGTTGTTCTAGTTGTTGATCATTGTACTTTTTCTTATAGAACTGTAAAAAACACTATTATTTTCTTCGTATTATCAAATGTATCAAAAGTGAATGAGGAATCATATTGTATGTTTTAATTTACTGGACTTTTTTAATTTATACTGCAATAATGATTTGTATAACCGTATATTTTTTAAATCAAATCCGTGTGACAAGTGTTCTTAAATCAGCGAAAAGAAACATTTTAAATAAAAAAGAATCTTAATAAGTATTAATAATAAAAAATAAATATTACTAATTTAATAATAAGAGATTTACAAACGTCAGTATAGAACTAATTCAATAAAATTAAGGATCTAGAAACATTTTGTAGATATTAAATGTAAACGTAGACATTAAATGTCTTGAAAACTCAAATTCTTTTGTGAAGTTAAGAAACAAAAACACATTAGAAATAACGAAATAAGGAACGAATTTCTTACGAAATAAGAAACACTATCTTTTTCAGCTGATTAATGAATGGAAGAGTGAGGGCAAAAGAGGAAAGAGATGAAGACGAATTACATGTTCGCGCTGCATCATATAATGGATTCTCTCTCAAAACTGAACTTAAGGCAGTATCAGTCGAAAGAATAATGTAAAATGGTATTACTAACACTCATTAATAAATAAGTATCAGAAGATTAAAAAGTAAATTATCTTTAATTTTGTTGAGAAGTACAACTAAGATTCGACTAATCTTAATTGAACAGTCTTTCAGAAATATTCATCAACCCTAAAGCAATAAATTTCAAGTACGTCACATTGTCGCTACATATTTAAAAGCAAAACAAACTGACTGTGCGAAAATGTTGAAACTTCGCGTCAGCGATTCCATTCTCCTACTCTGGAGCACATCATTTAAGTGGCGTCTGAGTGGAAGAAAGCTTCACCCACCCGCATGCAGGAGGCGAGCTGCCCCACTGCGGTTGTCTCGCTTCCGCCCCCACCTCCCC
>BOPP01000047.1:6253783-6267451 GCA_017312745.1 Gryllus bimaculatus | reverse complement strand
GCTCCCTTCCACCCCTCCCTCGATTCGACCGCGCGCTCTGCTGCACCCGCGTAATGGCACTCTTATTCACCTTCTCCCTTTTGGCCGTATTGTGAAGCAGGCTTTTTTTCTGACACCTACGGATGTCCAGCATTTATTCCACAAGCACGCTGCATGTTAATTTTTTCCATATTTTTTTTTTTTACGTTTGGCCTATTCACTTTCTTATAACTAGTCCCATTTCGTTTATAATACACTTCTCACGAAATGGGATACTGCTAACCTATTTCATCCTTTTTATATTTTCGTTCACTTTGCTTTGCTTTGTTTGTTCTGCCTTTTATCTTTCGCAATCTTCAAACTCTATGTTGCTACTTACCCTTTTCTCTTTTATGCTCTTCTTTCCACTTTCAGTTATTCTCCATTCCCTTACCCGCCAATTTTCTCAACCACTCTCCTCTCCTATTTGTTTTCCCTTCCCACTCCCAACCCCTGTCTGCAGCCGTGTGTCGTCCCCCTTCCTGCATGTCGCACCTGACGGGCGGGCGTGCTGACGGACGCGCCGCTTCAATCGCAGGCTGCGGCGGCGGCGGCGGCAGCTCCGTCAACAGTCCGGGGATTGTCCCCCGCGGGCGCCACGCCTCGCTTCACTCCGCGCCGGCGCTCGCCCCGACAGCGGCCACGCCCCCTTTCCTCCTCCTCCTGCTCGCCCCGGGCGTTCGGGGCTCGGTCAACACACGCGTCCGCCTCTCTTAAATTGCGGCCGCCCGCCCGCCCGCACGCGCCGCCCCGCCCCGCATCGCCCCGGGCGCCGCGGCGGCGAAGCAGCTGCTGCCCGTCGCCCGCCGCCCGCACCCGATGCCTCCCGCCTAAGCGCGGCCCCAGCCGCAGAACGCGCCCCACGCCCACGCGCCCCACGCCTAGCGCTGTTTTATTGCGCAGCAGGCAGGCGGCTTCCGTTGCCTCGCACGCCAAGGATTTTCGCCTGCCGGAATTGAGGGCATTGACTCGATCTTATTCACTTAAATTTATATAATATTCTTGCCGCAACACGAGGTTTATAATATTTTTCGTTTAGTTAACTAAATATCCTCATTAATTCCTAGGAAAATCGTTGATTATCTCTATGTTAATAGAGATAATCATCTAGTAATAGTCTATGTTAATACATATAAAATTTCATTGTGCAATTAAAACTTTACGTCAACCAATCAGAATTCAGAAAAGGAGCGAAATCGTGTAAGACACAATAACACATACGTAGCAAAGGTATTACCAGTCGGCCATGAAACGAACAAAAAAGTACATCACAGATTATGTACTTACAACAACAGCATTTGTATAAAGAACGAATGAATAAAACTAAGTTGGCGAAATAAGCTTTATGCTGGCTGACTAATGGAACAACATAAGAAATTTAACGTGAATAAATTAAATGTTTTTCATGTAAAATAATTGGTCTTAAGGTTACAAACGTAAAAAATGTAAACGTTGTGTTTCCCTGTTTTAAAAAGTACCCTGTAGCGAAACTGTCAGAAGTGACAAAGTTTTTTTACTTACCAATATTTATATATATTGTATTCTCTATCATACCCGAATTTACTTTTTGTCGGAAGTAATGTTTTCCTGGCTTTGTCAGCTTCTTCTAATATTTTATCCGTAAAATGTTCAGTACTTTCTATATGCAAATTTTGCTTGCAAACAAAGAATTCAAGGCTTATTAAAGTAGATCTTTTCAGAGTACGTCATCGAATGTATACCTCGAAAGGTAAAGATGTGCTTGAGTTTCTCAAAATTTAAATTATACTTAAATGGACACACAAAAATATTAAACGTTACATGTGTATAAAAGGCTATAATTGCACTCGTGGTGTATAAGAAAACTATCTCCTATCATCGCACGTTTTAGTGTGGATGGTTATTTATACTGAACGATCCAAATACGTATAGTGCAATAAAAATGTAAACACAAATGTGTAGTGTTGACACAAAAGTGCGTATCATTGAGAACGATCTTTAAATTGGAAATACATTCCAGGGGAAACATTCTAGAGAGACTGTGTAGATTATAACTACTTTCTACAAGTTTCAGACTTGATAAAAACCATCACGAATGCCCAAATAGAGAAATTCCAAAAAAAGGTACTTTAAACATTTTTGTACTTTCAAACTGCTCTTAGGGTGTTGCGGAGAACATAATGAGATAAAGACTACATGTTGCATTATGCTCTCAAATGAAACATTTTTGGAAAGAAACAAAACAAATTTTAAAATAGATAATGTGATACGTGTTTTCTTAAGAGATACGTTAAAAGCTTGTCAAATTACATTTTCAGAAAATTTCACCTCCGAATTCGATATCTGAATAACTGATTATTGAAATCATTGTGAAGTAGTAATATCATATTTAAGTTTACGTAAAGTGTTGTAGGGACATTTGATTATGAAATAGGAACGTGGAGAACGTTAGAAAAATACGAAATACTATGAGTTCAAGAATGTAGTGATTCAAGGCAAAATCATCTTCTAGACAATTTGTAAAAAATGGCTAGAAGATAAATCATGACTGAACCAACTTTTGTGTATATCTTATAAAAATAATTATGCTCCTTTAGTGACGTTTGCAATGAATGTAGGACATTACATCATTGTACAATTTATTAATGATATTAGCAATATTTTCAGGCAATGTTTTGTGTATATTTAAATTCATTATTATTTTGAATTGTTTAGTCTTATTTAGACTTTGCGGAATAATTTGGTTTGAGTGGATTTAAAATCGTTCGACTTATTATACGTAGTTATATTTTTCTCTTGCGTTTATCAAGTTCCTTCTACTGATATTGATTGAATTGATCATTTTTTTCCTTTAAGTGACGTCGCTATTGAACATTATTCCAAGGGGTGAGTGTGTCACCTGGTGGTAAGATTTTGAGTTAAGTACATGATGCGGTATACCTGCGGTGTTACCTTGAGAATGGGCGTGAGGCCTTAGTTGGTTTTGCGCGCCGCCGCCGCAGGGCCATCTGCGGGGAATTAAGTAAACCCGTCTGCGGCGGCGACGTCTAAGCGCGGGCCCTGCGCCTGGGGCGGGGTCCGGGCGTTGCGCCGCGCCGCGGCAGGGGGCGGGGCGGAGCGGAGCGGAGCCTGGCGGAGCGGAGCGTGGCGACGCAAGGCAGTGAGGTAAGGTAGGGCGGAGGCTGGGCGCTGTGTCGCGATGAGGACGGGTGGCGGAGCGGGACGAGTCAAGGCGAGGCGAGGCGATGCGAGTAGTCTGGGGGTGCGTTGGACGGAAGGCGGTGGCGGGCGTGGGGCGGGAGGCGGAGCGAAGCGTGGGGCGGGCCGCGGTGAGGTTTGGGGCGGGTGGGGTTTGGGGCGGGCCGGGCTTTTGCGCGCGGGCGGCAGGGCGGGGCGGGCGGCAGGCGAGCGGGGTCGCGAATGTGCGGGGCGAGCGGGGCGAGCGGGGGCGGGGCGGAACGTTGGTCGGCTAACGGGTGCGGAGCTGGTGGGTCGTTGGTGCTCGGTCTAGCGGGGCGGAGGCGGCGGCGGAGCGGGGCTGTGAGCGGGGGGCGGAGCGGGGCGGAAGCCGGGCGGGGGTGTTTGGCGGGGAGGCGTAATTTGGCGGGGCGGGTTTTGGGCTCCGGACTGGGGTACCGTGCGTCGGGGCTGGGGCGCTTTGTGCGCGATGGGGGCGGGTGGTGGGTTTGCCGGGGCGTGGGGGGGCGGGAGGCCGCTGGGGTCTCAAACCGGTGTAGCATAGGTAGCGCCCCTGAGCGTCGGAGGCCAGCTTTCTGGGCGGGCGCGTCCAATAGACCGACGCTCTGTCCAGGTCCTGGCCAGCTGGGCATTCGTGCCTCTTCTCCGGCCGTTCGCGTTTTGCACCGCGCCGGGCTCGCCCGCTGCCGGGCGCTGCCTTGCCGGCTGTTCTTTTTTATGCATCCCCTCCCTCCCACGCTGGCCGTCCCGGCGGCTGAACGCCGACCGAGTGAGCGTCTTGCTTTGCCGTTACGGCGCGGCGCCCCTCCACCCCCCAGCTGCGTTCCGTCTGGTTTATTGTCTCCGTGGCAAACACAGGGCTTGTTGGGCAGGAGTTGGCAGCATGCTGTTTGACACCGGGGAGTTGGTTTGAGTGCGCAGACGGGTGACTGGATTTTTCGACACTACTTACGTTACTTTGGGTCCAATTCAGTCGCTGGCCGTGGAGGACGAATTCGAGCTGCAGCCGATTTTGGTAAATTGGTTGTGTGAATGGTTTTCCGAGCGGCTAGCTGTCGTCGGTATCTGGATTTCTTGTCGTCCTCCGGAGGGTAGATCACTCACAGTTTCCGAGGAAAAACATTTCACGTACCTCCTTACGTCAACTATGTCCTTAGCATGTTGGCTTCGCACCCCGGATCACTAAAAATAAATACAAACTCAATAGAAAATCGGAGCGCGTCGGCACCGCGCTGAGATGGCTCATGGCAACAAGCTGTTCGTCACTGCATGCTGGTCTCTATCTCCGTTGAAAGTTCCTAGGTTGAGTTCAAAACTGTGCAATGCGATTTGGGTCGTTTTGATTACTTGATTGTTTTTGTGTTTTCGGCGCCTCATACAACCTCTCCAAGATAGACGTCCTTAGGCGCTCACAGGACTTTCGACCTAGGAGATAGCTGGGGTGAAAATCAACCGCTGTTTGGAGGAGGTTTCTAGAGCACTCTGCTCTGAGAGGTCTTTTCTGGTATCTCTCAGATACATAACCAGGCAAACATGCGAGGTGGAGGTAATTCTAAGAAAATTGAGGCCCAGCGAACCGTGCGCGATCTTCTCGTTCATTCTCCTGGTAACACCCTGCACGCATACGCACTAACACTTTGGCAGCTTAGCATGCACTACAACTACCACACTTGTCATGGGGACGCGTGACGGGAGACTTTGAGAGATTTGCCCAGATGGCACAGTCCTGGCTTGAGGGGAAGAATGCCTATATGGAGAGAAATATCTGCAGCCCGATCGGCGTAGGCTGCAGTCGGATCTTGCTTTAGCAACTGATTTAATCTGAGTTTCAAACTTGCAAAACAGTGTCCATTCTTGAACATGTTTGATTGTCTAAATGTGTATCTTCATATAGCAGTGCCAATTCCTGTCCGCGTCAGAAGTTTAATAATGTCCTTTCAAAATTGTTTAACAATACCGATAAATTTTCTGGAAAAGCTACAATAATAGATTTTTAGGAGTTTAATTTTGCTTCAATGGCAGCAATCCCTGTTTATTACGATGAAAATGTCAGGCAGATCCAGTTAATAATTTTACTACAGTTACTTGTTTACCATTATAAGATCTTGGTACTGTATAACTATATCTTACTGTTAAGTCCTATTTTTGAATTCTGTATACCATACGTGCTTGGACAATGGAATGACGGGATATAATTTTTCTTCCGCCGCTTCTGAATTCTGTATCAAATAATAATGTTTTTCCTTTTGTTATGAATTCAATTTGTTTTTATTTTAAACACTCTCAAGTTGTTTCACATGAATGTGTAACCTGGAAAACTAATCCGCTTTGAAATTTGTAACAAAAATTCTTTCAACTATGTATTACAAATTAGATAACAGTTTCTTTTTTTAATCTTGTAATCTAACTTTCATTTAATTAGAGAAGAAAATGTACCGAACAGAAAATAGATTTATAAGCATCGTGTTTTATAATATATGTCTTTGGGTATTAATGGGTAATCAGTTGCGAGATAATATTGTTAAATTATTTAAAAAATTACAAAGAGACAAAATCTTCTAAAAACGGCTCCAAATTGTTGGTTTTCAATCAACAAATCTTATTGGTCTAGCCTCTAATGTCGTCGCTTCTTTCCCACAATCACCATTTTTTTCGTTTCACCTATTAGACCGTGTACTCACCGTATCCAATCGTCGGACCAAACCGCCCACTCTTTCCCAGCCTCCTCGCCACGCAGCCCGGCGTCTTCCTCACGCGCGCGCGCATTAGGCTTCCCCGCGAATCGCTTCCGCGAATCGCCACCGCCAAGCGGTCGCCCGGCATTGTCCCGCCCCACTCTCGGAACGCTCCCCCGGGGAGATCGCATTCAGTTATGTGTCGCCAATCTAGTGACGCGCAACAAGCAGTACACAAATTTAACGCGTTTTGAATAGCGCCTCCTCCGTCCCGCCTCCCCCCTTCTCCCTCTCGCGCCCCGCGCGCGCGCACCGCTTTTTCTCGCTGCCACCGCCACCGCCGCCCCTTGTTAAGACGTTCGCCGAAGGGTGAAGCAAAGCAAGGGGTGCACGAGGGGGGGGCGGTGCGGGAAGCGCATATATCACTGCGGAATAGCGATACAAGACGAGAGGGGCGGCCTCCGCGGCGAACGAACGGGCGGGGTGGAAGGGCGGGAAAAGGGGGAAAGGAAGTTTATAACGATAAAAAAAAGCGAAGAAAATGGACACTTTTCTCTGTCTGCGCGGAGAATTATTCATGCGGCGCCTATTCTTCTGCGTTCACACTGGCTTGTTATCCAACGAACAAGCCCCATTCTTCATTTATGGAAATGCGCCCCATTTGCATTGCCGCGGTCAAATGTGACATCATTATCACCTAGGGGAGGGCGCTACAGGAGAGGGTTGGCGAGGAGAGCGGAGGGGGCGTCACCACAGTGCTACGACGATTCTCGGCGACATCGCCTTCGACCAGAATATTCCCGCTAAGGCCACACCGAGAGAAGTGTAGTTCACTGTACTAAACATGCTCGCTAAGAGATCATATAGAAAATCCAAGTATTCATGTGGTAAGAATCACTAAACAGGATTGAGTGTAGTTTAGTGAATTTGACAATTGAAAATCGGTTGTGAACGAACAATGAGAATTGTCAGTGGTACTGTACGTGTTTCGTAGGTAAAATTATTCGGTGAGATCTACGTTACATGTCACATTTACAAAACACTGCTATGTAAGCGAGGTCTGAGAAATCTGACCAATTCCAATGGCTGTAGAGTCTATAGAGAAATCAACGCTGTATATAGTATTATTCTCTGTATACACGACTTATTTAATATTATATTGATTTTAAATAATTGTGCTTTGTATTCTAAACCATTGGTAGAAATACCGTCGGTAGCCTAACGTTGGCAGCCAGTGCCCGTTCTGCTTTGCTGGGAACTGGCATATTCCCGAGGTTAAGGAAGTATGAGTCGATGGGGCCGTATGGAACCCCAGTTACTAAACTACCTGACTGAAGGGATATATCGAAAATATTCCCTTACGTTTCTGCTTAATAGGACTTACTTAGCAGCCTTAAATACTTTATTAAGACGCATCTATTCCTTTCGTAAACTGCAATGTGTTTAGTAAATATTACGACCGTTGTAGTGAACATTACTATACATGCATTAGTATGTTTAACTAAACAGCACTGAACGTACCTAAGCTTCCAGAAAATACCAAACCATGTAGTTCAATTTTCTATACGATTAAATATATAAACTAATCTTTTATCTCCATGCATAGAATGGAATATTAGTAGTTCTAACTTTTCTCATATTAGAAAAAATTGGCGCATTCCCTTGAATGATGGTTATATAAGAAGTTGGAGTGTTGTCTAATTTTGCCTTTCCAACTTCACATAGAATTCACATAAGTAAATCTATGTATGTCTTCTGAATGCCTTGGGTGGCATTCGTAATATACATGATAGTCAATTTTCAAACAACAGTTTTTGAGGTACCAAAAAATATTGTTATTCTATTTTTGAATTCGGATTGTACAGATTAAATTATTTTACAAACGTGAACATGTAATCAGGGGGGACTACCTAAATACCGTTCTCTGATCATATAATACAAGAAAACAATTTTATAGTTCCAGAATTCGAGTTGAATAAAGAAAATTGATTTAAATTTGTTGTACGTGAGATAAATTTTTGAGTTAACGTTTTGAATGTGTTCCTGTTTCATCATCCTTGGACCTAAGTATAGAATTTATTTTTCACTTTCAACTGCTTTGTACATGCGATATTAATTCTCTTTCGTGCTTCAATTTTTTATAATGCTCATTCTTTCAAAGAAATCTTTCAGTTACAAAATTCAATTATTAAAGAAGCAAGATACTGTGTTAATGAAAATGTATACAGAATAGCAAAACTATAGTGTCAAGTATTGGTACAAATGAAGCACATTTTCCCTAACGGTTTAGAACATTTCCAATACGATTGTATGTTTTTCATTATTTTGACCGTTACCCTGAGGTGTGTAGCCATTCTAGATTTATAATTTTTTTAAATATGAATAAAATAAGGAATTAGGCTTAATCGGTTTAGAGTTGTAAGTGGTCAGGTTAAATATTACTTTTTACAATACAGACACACAATATTACAATATTGTGAATCGAAACCATCTTTATATCATAGATCCATTACAAATGTCGTAGAGTTGGTGCGTTGCGCGTAGGTTTCCTATAGGGCACGCATGACCAACGATACATCACAGTTCCCTATGCACGGGCCATTTTCAAAATTTATTTATATTTTTTTACTTATGTTCAGGATGGATTAACAAACTTCATTTAAGATTAACTGTATATTTCTAGTTACAGGCTTGCACTATACCTTTTTCTTATTTACACCTAACATTAAACTACATTTGGCCAGAGGTCTCACAGATCATATCAATTAGTTTATTATAGGTTGCTGAATGTGTTCAAGAATGCATGTAAATGATATCTGTTTTTAGTCGAGTTTAACGTTCGGTGTATTTACAGAGTTCGAGAGTTCTGCTTTGGTTGATCAAGTGAAGGTTTGAAGAAAAGTTATTGCCGAGATAAGCAATATGGTAAGGGATTGGTTTGATGTTTAATTCGGTGTGTAGTTCCTTGTTAGAGATGAAGCAAGGGGCTTGGGTTATGTATCTTTGTAAATTAGTTTTGGATGACTTGTAATTTGTAAATATTATGTTGGGTCACATTTGTCCATTCTGGGCATGCGTACAGGAGGAGGGGGTCTGATGATGAATTTGTTTATTATAATGGTATTGTTTAATGTGAGCTTAGTGTTTATATTTATGATCGGTTTCAATAGTAGGGACCGGGTGTCTCCGAGCATCCACTGATATCACTACAGTGCTTCTACCCTCTGTCCTCTGCAGGTCCTAGGTTCGAGACCCTACGGTGGCAGGAATTTCGTCACTAGCTAGATAGCGAAGTCGAATTCAGTCGCTGTCTAGAGGAGAATTCTAGCGGCTGGCTTATCTGATAATTTTCCGTGATTGCTCCGATCAACGTCAGGTGAATGCCGGAGCAGCACCCTAACAAAGGGGCCACGGAGCACGCGCGATCTTTCCTTCCTCTTCCTAGTCGTCGTGTTTCCTTACTTACACACACACACACACACTAGCATGCACTACACTACCACACATGCTGGGAGACCGGCCGAGAGCTCAGAGCTTGTCCCGCCTGGTAGAAGATACCTAGTTGGGGAAACCCTGTTAGCCGACTGCAGGTCGGCGTTGGATCTCACCATCCAGCGGGGGAAATCACCGCCACCTCACGAGTAAAACACACGCATTACACTTACAGGACTAATGACAAACGGCAATCACCAATCAGTCAATAAATCAAATGTAGGATTTTGATTTTGGCGTGCTGGACTGTGTCTATGTGTGTTTTCCGGTCGGGGGTTGCTCGGGGTGCGCTTGCAACAACCCTCGAGGCGAACCGGTTGGTCACGCGCATCCACCCCATTCCACAACCCCCCTCCCCCCGCTATATTTCGCACGAGTGGCGCCTCCCCCCCCCCTTTTGGGCGAAGCCGCTCGTCGGCGAAACCCACTCTGATTTTAATTCAGTAGCTCCGTCAAAAGATCCATCCGCAATCCCCACATGGTGTGAATCATGCGATTTTCCCATTTGACATTGCTTTAAAATTGTATTCACATTTTCTTTTCAGCGGCGAATGATCAAGTCCTATACGTTTATTTTATTCAATGTTCATAACGGATGCCAGGGGTTGGAGGATTTTATAAATGTTATTGTGAAGTTTATGAAGCGGTTATTTAGCCTTTTTAAGTATATTATAAAGTAACTTTGACAAATAAATTTTTGTGTGTAAAGCTAAATTTGTTTATAACTTATTCATTGTTATAAACTCTTGACTCATTTCTACCATTGCCACAAGCAAAGCACAAATAAAATAAAATACATTTCAATTAAGTAGTTGTTATAATTTTCAGTTTAAGGGGTGCTTATTTGCTCTTTACATAAAAAGGCCAATGAAAGTCAGAATTCCTCGTTTGCTTATTTGCTGTTCCTTTTTCTACACATTCTAAAATGAACTACAACACTCTTAACGTACATCTAACTCTTGCGGAACCACATACTCTTTACATTTTTGAAGGAGATATATTGTTTTCTGTCAATAACAAAATTGCTAGCATTGTTAATGTGTGCTAATTGGGAAATGTAAGTAATTTAATGCCGTAAAAATTGATAAATGTAAGTACAATTTCTTTATTTTATGAAATGCCAATTTAAATAAAAATCTACCCACGAAGTATTTTGAATATTCTAAGTCAAGTCTACTCTGCAGGAGTGTAATAAATGCTTTTGTTTAATAAACAGAAAATTAGCCATTACTTCTTGAGGGAAAAAAATTCTTTCTAATTAGCCTGTATTTGGGTCTTTAATTTAAAGACAGAACATTATACGAGTATAACTGCTTTATATCAATGTTCCATATGATATAATTATGTATCACATGTAACATTGATATAAAGCAGTTATGCAAAGCTCCATTATATCAATGTTACATATGATATAATTATGTATCACATGTAACGTTGATACATGTTACATGTGACACGTAATTACGAGCAGTTACACTTGCATAATTTTCTGACTTTAAAGTAATGGCCAAATACTCTAATTTGGAAATAACCACAGAGAGTGAACGTAAATAATAATCTTAAAATTCTCTCTAGTATTCCTCCTCAACACCGATGTAAGTTAGAAGAGTAGAGGAGCTCTAGCAAGGGGTAATCACGGCGTAGCGCCAAAGCAAGGAAGGTGCAGACTTCCCATCTGAACGCGGCCGGACAGAGCGCGGGCGCGGCGGCCAATCTGCTGCTCAGCGCAGCGGGGGCGGCGCGCGGGGGCGGTGCCGCATGTCCGCGATCGCACCACGGCCGCCGCCACCGAGAGGCCGGTGCCGGGGGCGGGTCGGGGGTGGGTCGGGGGCGGCGCGCGGGACGGGGCATTTCATCGCTCAGATTGCGCTCACCTCGCGGGCTTTGGTGCTCCTGTTAATTCCCGTAAACGCTGCCTCGAAAGGTCATATATAGGCCGAAGCCGGCAGCCCTCTGCCGAGGGTGGCTCTTCGCAGTGTCCCCGACCCCCGGCGCCCCGCCCCCCCCCCGCACGCCCCGCGTCGGGGCGTTCTCACGCGCTTCCCGGTACATAAAATCAAAGTCTTCATTTACCAGGTTTACTATATTTCCGAAGAGAAGTACGGGCGCGGCTCGGGCGGGGGGGGGGCGGGGAGTGGGGGTGGTGGAGATTGGGCGCCGGAGGGGGCGTCGAGACGGAGAAGCAGCCGAGGGCGGGGGAGGGAGCGGAGGAGGAGGAGGACGAAAAAAATAATCTCGAGGGTGCTTTTAAAATCTAGCGGAGCAGACGGATCCTTTGGACGCGCAGCGCGCTGCTACTTCCTACGCCAGCCGGCGAGGCGGCGGCGGCAACGGCCGGGTCAGACGCGACCGGGGCGATGCACATTGGGGCGAGATATCAAAACGCTGGCCAAAATGCGGAAACGTCATCCAAATTTAATGAAAATTTGTTTACAAGGCACGCTATATGTACTTGGCACGCTATTTATGATTCCAACGTCAAAATTGCAAATAAATAATGAATAAATAACAAAATGGGGGCGCTATATATCCAATTATATATTTTAAAAAGTCTGAAAATGTCTCAATTTTCATACAAACTTGTAAATAGGGTTGTATTGTTCGCTGATTTCGACTCTAATGTTAACATTGCTAAATAAATGGCGGAATCCAAAATGACGAATTAATAATCGAATAACACCAAAAAGGTTTCTGCACTAAGTGCAGAGAAGCAGCTAGTTGCCTTTTTTTGACATTTCAATAGCTAAATAATAGAGAACGATTTTTTTTCTAATTGCATTATGAAATTTTGTGGAACTAGTAACTGTTTTCCGCTTACAGAAACAAATTAATTGCATCATTTTGCATAAACATTAATATTGTAATTTTAAGATGTTTTTAAAGTATTTGTAATACATGTAAACTTTGTACTCTTCATCACGACTTTCTTCCATTTTGTATGATGACAATTGCTCACAAGTGAAAATCGTCGCTCGCTCAACGGCCACATTTCCAATGATGCAGAATGTTCTTGTGTCGCCTAGGACGTATTCCAACCGTGGAATTAGACAATCTGGGAACCAGTCTAACCAACCGCTTGCTTAAAATTCACTAAATAAACCTCCTTTTTTCGCTTTTTGTCCAGTATTTTGAGACGTCGCCCCAACGTGGGATTGAGGTGGTGGGGTTGGAGTTTCCCCCAGTCGTCGGAAGCGGCCGTGCTGGGGCAACTAGGCGATGGCGGCTGCGGAGGAAGATGGAAGCGTGCGCGGGGGCGAGACGCGCGCCTATTGATGGAAGCTGCGCGGAAGTAGCCGGGAAACACACCGCCTTCCCGCCGCGCCCGCCGCGCCCGCCCCGTTCTTATTACGGAGATATGTTTCTGTGGAGGCGCTGCGGCGGCGCGGTGGAGGGGAAGCCGGGAGTGGAGCACGTGGATGTGGATTCAGCCGGGGGCGGCGTTTGAGGTGGAGGCGCCAGCATTACCAAGATTGGTTTTGAATTGCACGTATCCTCCACTGCGATGAGAACCGACTGTATGTTTAAAACATTCGCGATTTCACGTGGTGATTCGGGATTTGAAAGTTACGATTTGTCTGATAGAAAGTGAAAATGTATTGCGAGTTTTTTGGTTGTAAGTATCGTTTGTATACTGTTAGAATAAAGCCCGAATTGGTTTTTGACTGCCTTTGAACCCATCACTCATATTTCAAGTTGCTTTTTTACGTAAAAGTAACTTAGTATAGACAGGTATTATGAATTCTAAATGTCATATTCAGATTTAAAATGTTGGTAAAATGACCAAACTACATTGTAAACCGTATGTAGAAGTTACTGTAACCTTAGGGTACAATTAATTATTGAAATAAAGTAGCGATATGAATTTTCCACTCCATTTCAAAATCATTTATATTTTTAAAATATTCCTCTAACATTCGGTGCACTTCAAAGCGAGTTGTTATGTCTTTTAAACGTACGTAGTAGACCATACATTGTAATAACTGGAAGTGCAAATGACAGCAAAACTTGGGGTTAAATACACACGTTCATATTACATCAATCACAATATCAATGGACATTTTCCCTTACTATAATATTATTAAGAAGCAAAATTTGAATTTCGTCAAGGAGGAATTTCATTTGCTTAATAATGTAATGATTACATACATGCTTTTTCAATTTCCTCAATTACAGCATTACAACGTTAGATACAATAGGTGAATACTTTATGTACACGTTTTATAAAGGTAATATTGGTTCCTAGATAGATAGATAGATTTATTAAAGTTCGCTTTGAGCTAATGCTCGGTGGCAAACATGATAACAA
>BOPP01000047.1:6094958-6241172 GCA_017312745.1 Gryllus bimaculatus | reverse complement strand
GCAATTACACTATTGGCACATAGATTCTGCCATTTATAATCATCCTAACACTATCAAGAAATGCCGTCTTGACTTGGTTGTTATTTGTTTATAGGCTCATTCTATTCATATTATTCGGTTAAAACCCGCTAATTTAAGAAAATGGGCGACTTTCATGTCGTGTTTTTATTTGCAATACCAATTGTTAATAACAGACATTATGCCTTACATACACACTCTGAATTAACAATCCACGCTCATTTTAAAAATAGACGTGTTTAACATTTTAAAACCTACAATCTAAATCTCTTCCGCAAAAGAAAATAAAAATAAAAAAAAATAAATAAAAAAGAACTGATCCTCGGGCCGAGTTTCTCAGCGACTTCTGGTGAGCTGAAAATCCCGCGTCGGGGGCGGATACAAACGAGCGCCCCTCGCGTCATCTTACCCGCCGGAGAGCAATGACGCGATGCATCGGCGCCTCCCCCCCCCCCCGCGCCAGCCCGCCGCTCGTCTACAGGAAGGCATGAGACGCGCCGCACGCCGCAGACGCTCGGAGACGCACCGTTGGCCGGCGGACGGATGGCCGTTCACGCGCCAGTGGCACGGGAAGGGGGGGTGGGTGGAAAAGTTGAATAACTCATGTTGCTTTGAGGATGAAGATGCGGCACGGGTGTGTGTGGAAAAGTTGAATAACTGATGTTAGTTTGAGGATGAAGATGCGGCACGGGTGTGTGTGTGGAAAAGTTGAATAACAGATGTTACATCCGTGCCGCATCTTCATACTCAAAGTGTGAGTGTGTGTGTGTGGAAAAGTTGAATAACTGATGTTACATCCGTGCCGCATCTTCATACTCAAAGTGTGAGTGTGTGTGTGTGTGTGGAAAAGTTGAATAACTGATGTTAGTTTGAGGATGAAGATGCGGCACGTGTGTGTGTGGAAAAGTTGAATAACTAATGTTAGTTTGAGGATGCAGATGTGGGACGTGTGTATGTGTTTGTGTGTGTGTGTGGAAAAGTTGAATAACTAATGTTACTTTGAGGATGAAAATGCGGGACGTGTGTGTGAGGAAAGTTGAATAACTGATGTTACTTTGAGGATAAACATGCAGCACGTGTGTGTGTGTGTGTGAAAAGTTGAATAACTGATGTTTGAGGATGTAACTGTTTGATGATGAAGATGGGAAGCAAAATACACACGTAAATAAGGTCATCACACATCAGTTTCGTTTTTGATATTAACTCGAGAACCACATGTAGTCGTGTAAGTAATGTGATTGATGTCGAGAATAACTTGGGAATTCAAAAAACGCGTTTAACTATATGATCTTGCTTCTATCTCCTATCTCTATATTCTATCTCAAACTTATCTTCATATTTAGAGAAATAAATTATTACAGGTAATAATGACGTCCTTTAATGTCATGATTAGTCCTACTAATCACCAACAGAATTTCGTTCCCTCCTTTCGCAATACGGTATTGGTGAACGGATTACGCAGGGGAGTCACTGAGAGATTTTAGGTAAAATGTGAAAATGAAATTTGGTTGAAGTTACACAAGATACAATAGAAAATAGAAAATAATTTCACAGGTAAAATGATATAAGACCCAAAGAACTATTTATTTTCAAGTCGATACCATTTTACGTCGGAATCGTTTTGTGGAAAAGGTGGTACACGTTTCACATTATCTTTCTAATTATTTTCGTTTCTTGATTAGTACACTTTTATGTGATGTATTAAATTATTTCCAGTTTGCGTGAATTAAAAACTGACAAAGTGACTATTTACACATAAGACCAATCAATGTATGAGAAACTGATATTTTGCAATTGAGAATTCTGGTCAAATCTTAAGAACACATCTTAGTTAAAGACCCAAAGCAAAGTTTAATTTTATCCACACCCAGAGATAAAAAATGATTGCAGGGGAGGAGAGGGCAATTTCAGCAGGGACTTCTCCCTCCTCAAAAATTCGTTCCATTAAAAATATACTTTTTAAATTATGAATGTCTTCTTGAAATTACGTACGCTTGGTCTAAATTGGAATACCCCTTTGCAATGTGATGCTATCAATCTGTGGTAATCGTTTGGAATAAATTGAGTAAAATTGAAAAAAAAGTTGGGTTTGTTCTTTTTTTCAATTTCTTAAATATCAGGATAAGTTTAAAGTACATTACGCAAACTTTTGAGAATCATCTCTAAAGAAAGGAAAGATACACTTCAATATTTGCAGAGGTTTAGTAGTTCTACAATTGTGTAAACTTTACGTGAACCAGAGGGCAATACATATTTTTTAATAAATAAGGTTTGAATTGGTTCCTAAAACATGAAAGAAGCATGTCAAAGAATGCAAGGAAATATAGTATCGTAGGTTTTCACGGCCGGAGTCAATAGATGATCGACTTTCCGGGTTGGTAGGCCGTGGCCTAGTTGGCATTGTTGAGCCAAAAATTGGCATTGGTGGCCCAACAATGCCAACTAGACCACGGCCTCCCAGCCCGGAAAATCTATCTTCTAATGCAAGGTAATATTAAATGATTATTAACTCTATCGCCTGTCGGGCTCATCGCCTTTAATCCTTTTGCTCATGATTCTTGTTCGATCAAAATTCCCCTTCCATCGAGTCGGCTTTAGTGGCATCAATACGGCTATGTAAAGACTTTCGTTGCCCGCGAGATGCCAAATTCCGGGCGCAGCCGATGGGGCGGCGAGCGGCGTCCGCGGATCCACCCACGCCCCTACCTGCGGCCGCTAAATTCGTCGCGGCTTCCGGCCGTCCCCTCCCCTCCCCTCCCCGCCCCCCCCGCCCGCTGCGCCCCCGCACTTACCTCTGGCGCCGTATAAAACCCGGCGCCAATCCGCGCGCCTCCGCTCCCGATACCTACAAGTGACGTCGTTCCCAAGCAGTTTTCTGCCAGGTCAGCGAACGGCGCCGCAGCGCGCCCCGCGCACCGACTATAAATGTGAAATGGTAAAATATCTGAGTGGAAGACCATTTCACCGCGAACGTGACACATTAGCGCTGAGGACGTCGGTTCGGGCGTGTGGGGCGAGGTCGGCGTGAGGGAGGGTGGGGAGGGGGGGGCGGGGAAAAATAACATCTCTGGGCGCGCGGCCGTCGCCAGGGCTAGCGCCGCCGCCGCCGCCCGCCGCCCCCGCCCGCGCGGGAGACGGATGGCCCTCCGCCGACAGGTCAGAGGTGAAGAGCCCCGCGCCCTCGCCCTCGCATGTGCTCCACGCACTCCAGCGGCGCGCGGTGGAACTCTCCGCCAACCTCCCGCTCTCTCCCTGGCTGTATTCCATGTTCTTGGGAAGCTATTCACTATTTATTCACTGACACAACATGTAAAGTGTAAAAATATATATGAACATGTAATGTAATGCAAAAATATTAATTTTGTGATTGGGATCTGATTAATTAAAGTTAATTTTTGATCTGATTTAAAAACATTAAAGGTTAATTTTGTGTTTGGGATTGGTATCTCATTAATTACTGGAAAGTTATTATATATGACATTTTCCTACGACTCGGCCAGCTTCTTAGAGTTGTCTTTTTCAGTAGTATAGTAGTAGTTCAGTAGTAGTTTCAGTAGTAGTTGCAACATCTACTTGGATTTATGTTTCTAACTTCACAATATAAAGAAAATATTTTCATTTTGAAAATATTGTTATTAAGTAAACACTGAGCGTGATTGGAAGTACCGAAAATAGATTGCAGGAATCATTCAGTCTAAACAAGAAAAATAATAAGGATCAAATGAATTAATGGTGTTACAACAGCACATATTTTCTATCGTTATTTGTAAGGGCTCCGCAATATTATTTTCCGCAAGTTTTTCTAACCTGGAAACGTTTTTTTCGTTGATTTGAATTCAGGTCCATCGAGTTTACTCGCTGTACGCTGTACCGCTTCACCACGCACTAGTTGTACCATATTCACTTGGGCCGTCGCTTAATTGTCTGTCTCTCCCATTATTTCCAACATGCAATTTTCAAAAATTCGAACAGTTGAACGAAAATGAGACCTACGCCATTCTTTCAACGCTCCTTGTGTTATCTCTGGAAAACAATGAAGGAAAAATTTGGATGTTATTTTGAAAATGTGAATTCTTACAATGTACATTAATTGCCAGCAGAAATTACGCGAAAAATGTGCAACTTGTTTTTTTTTAAATTCAAATATTCTTATTTTAATCTTTCGGACTTTACGGATTTTATTTAAAAACACCCTTAACCTTATTAAAAAACCCTAGAGGAAGGAACCCGTCGAAAAAATCATTAAATTTTTCAATTTTCGAAAAATCAATAAACATTTAATTTCTATTTTAAAACACTTTAATATTAATTTTATACTCAACGAAGAAAACATTCTGCTGAAAGGAATTAATTATTTGTGTACACTTGACAAGTAAATTTTAATTGAACAAAGTACCAAAATCATTTACAACACATACAGAAGAACACAGTTTTACTATCCAATGAGACATGTGAATATGCCATTCTGCAATTAGTATCGTTTAATTTTTTTGATAACATATCCTATCTGCTTTCATGATAAAAATGAAATCCAACTAAATTTTTGTAGTTATATCTGGACATTTATTTTTATAATAATTTGATATTTTTTGTTTGTGCTATGTAATTCGTGATACCAAAAATTAATTATAGATTCCTTCTTGTTTTACTTTCCTTTTGAGATAAGTTCTTTTGGACCTGAAAATGTCTCAACAATTGGAGTATGTGTATATTCCATAATTTTCTGTTCATCATTTAGAAGATTCAACAAAGAACAAAATTGATGATAAGTTGCCAAGTTTATGCATAACAAACCCAACTAATATTAATACTTCCAGCATTACGAGCGAGGGCGGGCAGTAATTTGCATTTTAATTAATAAATGGATCTGACGCAAAGGTTAAACTGTAAACACGAAATGTGCCGACGTGGTATCAAAGGAACAACATGCACAACAATGCAATAAACTAATTCTACAAATCAATATACAAATGAGTTCTAACGTTTAAATAAGAATAAATTACTACAGAGATAGAGAGAGAGAGAGAGAGAGAGAGAGAGAGAGAGAGAGAGAGAGAGAGAGAGAGAGAGAGACTGCAAAAAATACTCCACAATAAAATTAAAATTCGTGTCATGATCCAGAAATAGTATTGTACTAAGATTTTCAATCAGAAGACTAAATTATCCTGACTTAGGAGGAATAAAATTAATTAATTAGATGCACAAGTAAAGAGCACAATATTTAGATATGTAAATAAAAACAATTCGTGACAGAAATTTAATGTTATAATAAATTTTTATTAGAGGTTGTAATATTAAACTTTAACTTTTGTTTTAATAAATCTTCAGACGCCTTTAGTGTTTTAATGAATGCAAAAGAAACACTTGCAGTGGAAGTTACTAGATCTACAAAAAAATCGCTGTTCAGAAAGCAAGGAGTGTTGGACATAGGATCATTCTCACAGTTTCGTTTGATCTGATTCCTGAATGCTCTCACCTTCAACCCAAGCTGCTGGCACGCCTGCCATGCTAGCCTGCAAACCCATTTCTTTCTCGATGTCCATTCGGACAGATTCTCTCTACCTGTCAGTTTCCCTTTATCTGATAGTTTTGTTCTTACATTCTCTTTATCTGCTGGTTGTGTGAAACAAAACGTTACGTGTAGAGAAGTTAGATGGTTTAAATGAAATGAATGTGATAGGTGGGGAACAAAATCCCCAAAGAATCGGTAGGGTGAAACTACTTCTTGGGGGTTGATGAAATTTAAAAGTGTCGGTGATGAGAAATTGGGTTACTTGGAGGTCGATAGCTGCTTAGGTTTTGGTGACTGATCAGTATAATAAAATCAATATTCCACTGACTAGAAAAAAAAATATATTTCATAATAATAATTTGTTTTCATCCACAACATTTCAAAACATCTAATAATAAATTATAAATTACCTTGCTTTTCAAAATTTCATCTTTCCCATTAGTGAAAATCGAGTAATACAATTAGGCTCCGTGACTTGTTTACGAATACTTGTTTATATTTGTATGTATGTACTTGGCGTGACAGCCCTTTAACGGGCTCAAGGCTACCGGCGACGTCGCTGCCTCGCGGCCATGGGTTAAGGGGGTACGTGTGGTTAGCACGTAGACATCCCCACGCCGTATTCCGGTCTTCTCAACCTGAGAAGTGAATTTTCTCATCGTCACACTGCAACATACTCTGGAACTTTGCAAGGAAAAGGCACACTATAATCTTGACTCGACCGGGAATCGAACCTGGGGCTGACTAATTTATAATAATTACAATTAAAATTAAAATAATACAAAAATAATAAAATATAAATTTTATAATTATTTTTAAAACCGTTGATACCTTTAGTTCTTTTATATGAGATTATTATTATGTGTTATGATTAGCTCTCCCCAACCTTTTTATCTTCTCGGTCGCAACTGGCAGTGCGGGCGCCATTATCACCACCTTTATTATTATTATATTATTATTATTATTATTATTATTATTATTATTATTATTGTTGTTGTTGTTGTTGTTGTTGTAATTTCGTGTTGCATACTTTGGAATGCGAGAATTGCGTCAACAGGAAGCACGTGAATCCGCGTGTCGCGTGCCCCTGCCTCGACAGCCGCCGGCGCGCCCGTGGGCTCGTCGGGCGCGAAGGGCGTGCGTGGCGTTGCGCGCGCCGGCCGGCAGCTGTCGCGCCCGCTCGCCCTTTGTTTCGGAGACGCATTGTGGAGGCTCCGCGCCACCCGCCGCCGCCGCCGCCGCCCCCGAGCCACTGCAGCGTGTGATTCGCTGCCCCGCCCCCACCATCGCCCCCGCGTCTGCCGAAGGGGGCTCTTTGGAAACGGCCTCCCCCGCCCTGCCTCCGCCGCTGCGTCCGCGCTCTCGCGGCAGACTTCCCTGTCACCGCCGCCCCCACCCCCAGACGCCACCTGCCAGCACCTGTGTCACTTCGGCCATCGCCTCGCCTTCGATTATCTTATTTGTATTTGTATGTCTCGTTAAGGGCATTTGGCCACGGCGCCGTTGGATCCCGGGGTTCGTAGTTAGTCACCCAACCAGGAACCCGTGATGTCTCGAATTCGTTTACTCGTTCATGACTTCAAGTAGTTAACGAATTCGGCTAGCGACGTCGGTTTCGCGATCATGGCCTTTCAATGGAGCCATCATGGCATTTTCCTGGACGACCAAGAGAAACCACGAAAACGCTGTTTAGAATGGACCGCACGGAGATAGAACCCGAGCCTCCCGAATAGGACGACCTGAGACACTTCGCTTGGTTCGATTGCCTTATACGGGGATTTGAAGATTGCTCATGCAAGATTGTAAATGAAGAGAAGAATTTGGAGGTTAAGTGATATTTATATCTTTATAATATATGAATGATTGATAAGGATCATCAATTTTATTATTTAAAATTATATTTTTTACACCACTATTTTTGAATTTTCGTCAGGTCAAAATTCATTTAGCCAGCACTTTCCCTCTGGTGTTTGCTGCTTGTATCTCCCACTCCCCCACACCACGTCGCGGGTGGGGGGGGGGGGCTGCACTACTTGGCTCCCTTCTCTACAACCAACTCCCCGGAGTTTCCCGGCTTCTTACCGACGAGCCGTAAACCTACCCTCGCTCACTTCTGAGCCCGTCACACTCGTTGTCTGTCCAAATCGGTAGAGAAAGCTCAGGTCACCAACTGATGTCACTACAGTCCCTCTGAACGGGAGGTCCTAGGATTCGAGTATCAACGGTGGCATGATTTCAGCTAGGTCGCGTTCAACCGATATCTGAAGGAGAATTTTATCGGTTGCTCTTATTGCTAGTTTTCCATTGCTTTGAAAGAATATTCAAGTTTCGGTTCTATATATTTTTGCATTTTCATTAATGAGTAAAATTAAAGATAAATGCCGGCCTTGGCTGAAAGACACCTAAATGACGTATTAAAGGGCAGCGTGTTCCAACCACGCGTCAGATTTTCCTCTACACACAGGGATCTCGCAGTGCCAGACAACACATTCATTATTTATTGAGACATGTAAGAAGATGCTAATTTTTATCAAATATATGCATTTATTTTTTCATAATAATAATAATAATAATAATAATAATAATAATAATAATAATAATAATATATAAAACGAGCGAAGTGGCTCAGTACGTAGCGCTCGCTGACTTCGCATTCGGGGGGCCCAGTTCCATCCCTGGGCCGCCCATCACCTCTCATCACCATCCTATCACCATTCATAATTCAAGACTTAACAACCTCGTCTTACGAAGGGATACAGCCGAAAAGCTGATCCCTGTAATTACACCCGTTAATCTTTCTCTCCATGATGGGATTTGACTGGGCCTCAAAAAACGACGTGTAGCGTGGTCAGAAATGGCCCATACGCAAATAACATTAATAATAATATAATTTATTCATTAATAAATAAAATAAAATTATAAGCCATGATATCTTATTATATAAAACCCGAGGGGAGAGTTGTTTAGTTGAACCGGCGTCTAAATTGAACCACGGCATTATTTTAAAAACTAGTGCAGAATGCTGCTATCATGCGGCAAATATGTGCACTACGCAGCTAGACAAGCCTCCCGGCCGGGAGACGTGCTATTACTTCGAGGAAGTTACAGCCAGTGAATCACCATCAGCTTTTGTAACTTGTGGAGTAATTTGCGGCTGGGTTGCTAACGATTCTTCACAAAGCAATGTGAGTTGATTATTTATTCAATATCTTTATTTTGATACTTATAGTGTAATCTACATTTTAGCTTATAATAAGTTATTGTGGCAGGTTTTGGTTTGGTTAGTTTATCTTCACACAGAACACAATTTTTGATTTAATTCAAACAAAAATATTGAAATTAAAATTATTTTTATTTATCCTAAAATGTTGGGTCAGTTAATTATGATTGGGATAAAAGTATCAGCAGTTCGAAGACAAGGAAAATATATAATGTTCTAGATTTCACAAAACAGTAACTTCGCCTCAGTTCCAGTTAAATATTGGCATGTTTTCATTAATTTCATTAATAATCAATTTCATTTCAAAGAACATACATATAACAGAGTAATAATAATTGTATAAATCTTTTGAACTGAGATCAAATATTTGTGATAACGAAAGTTAAACACATATCATTGACGTATGATTTAACGTGAATCCATTGAAGTAATTTGTATGTAGTGGATATTTTATGAAACTTTTTGCATTATATTTTTATCTTTGTAGTGTTTACTCGTCTCGTAAGTGTCTTTCGACATGTTTTGCAACACAGTAACGCTGTGTTTGCAAGTTGTAAAATGGGTTTTGAGATTCTGAATTAAAAAAATAATATGACATAGTGAAAAATCGTGAAGTGTCAACCAGAATATTTCCATTTTAAGTGCAGGTGTATAGAAACAAATATTGTTTTAGTTCAACACACATGGTTGTGATGTTCATTGTTTAAAACACTTTTCAATATTTCTATTCTTAATGGAACAGCTTTGCACTAGAGACAGAGCGAATCGTTTTTAAGTACAATAAATTTTGATATAAGGTATACTCTGTTCATGATAGCAATTGTATCATAGCAAACTAATCAAACGTCTGCCGTTATGGAGATTTATAGAAGCATGTAATTTAATATAGTGCAAACGTGCAAAAGCCGTAAAGTAAATGTTTTTCAAAGAGCAGTTATCCACCAGAAATGCAGCGTTGTTCATGACCCCGAAGAGAGTTCGAAAAACGTTGCTTCGCGTCTGTAATGCATTCAATGTTTTCTGTGAACTCAAGTCACACCATTGAAGTTTAATGCTACAGAAAATTTAAAATAATTATGCTTTCAGAAATAATAATATTGTGGAAGTAATAATTAACTTAACAATATTTTACTAATTGTCATAAATGTCTACAGTTAAGAAACTCAAGTCAACACAAATAGTGACTTATAATACGGTTTCATTTACTTATTCAAGGTTCTGCCACACCACAATGTACTGTAGAGGTGATTCGAATTCACGTACACCGTTGAATTGTTTATCGATTGGCTGGAGAGAAGTCAGTTTACAACAGTGTGCATCGTCAATCGAATAAATGTGTAAAGAAGCAAATACTTTAAAAAAAGTCGTGTAGAGCATAATTTTGTATGGTAGAGATGGCAGTGGGAGACGAAGTGGGCACTTGTTTGACTTAAGAAAAGTGGTAAGCGGAATGAATGAACAGATGAACAATGGGAAAACACAGTAGCAAGAAAAAAACGTACTGGACATATATATTAACATGAAGCATAATTTAATAACTGAAGGACAGATGAGTGGGAAGAATTAGACCCTGATCCAAATTAGAAAGTATTAAACAAGTATTTATTTTTCAGTTTTACTTGCTCAATTGAACTAGTGATGAAATGGTCTCACAGTTAGCTTCTCATCAATGCTAAATGTAGAATTTATCCCTCCCAAACTCATAAATAACTAATAAAAAGTTTAATAAATAGGCTCGGTATTGTGCGTGTAGAAACAGTCTTACAAGTGTTCGCCACTTGGCTGTCCTGGGGTCGCCGCGTGCTAGACGAAGGTGCCAACGATTCGACCGCCATTCGGCAACACTCCGCGACGTCCTTCTCAGCGAGCTCTCGCATTTGGCCTTAAGGAAGGTCGCAGAATGGCGGCAGAAACGTTGGCACCTGTGCGTAGAACTCGATTTCTCCTGGACAGCCAAGTAGCTAGTTTAATAAGCGTTTGTTTACGAAAAGAAAGACTTGGTGATTTGATCGTTGCAAAGAGTCGCATTAATAATGTGTTAGAAAATGTGAAGTTTGTTGCACATTATTTAATTATAGATTAATAATATAGAGTAAAGAAAAATTGAATGTGTCTTATATTTTAAACGCGAACCTCGCATTTCAGAGATCGCGTGCGGTTCGAAGGATCGCAATCGTTTCAGTGCCCTGTTAACTAAAGACAGTCGACCTGACTTTCGAAAAAAACTGCTCGATAAAAATATTTTTAAACTTTCTTAAGGATGGATAATAAAATTCCAAAGACAAGTAAAGCATTTTATATTTATGCAAATACATTATTATTACAAGGGTAGGTGAGTGTGGTACAGAGTGCTACAACCGTCAAAGAGACTTTGTAATGAACTTGCTGAACCAGTGCGAAAATTTATCACACTTGGACTCCATTGCTAGTTTTGAACCCTGGCTATGTATTACTTCACTTGGGGTTTAAACCATTGATTCACAAATGATTACGCGAATCGACCCTTCTCGCAATGTATTTTCTCCAGCTGTTATATGAAATAGTGAACATGAGGTACTGCGATCTGCTCGCTTAATGTTCAGCCGCTGGGTGGTTCAATTATTTGTATGCTCCAACGTATTTAGAAAAAATACATGTCTTTAAATTCTGAAAATCCAAAAATTTTAAAGAATCTGGGCGTTGTGAAAATGTTTTACTATATTGTATAAGAACTTGACGTGAAGTACCTCCCTCCCAAAATGAAAATATTCATATTAAATTCGAGGAGCCGCGACAACACCTAGATTGATTGGAAAATATTCATTTTGCTGAAAACCCTGTGAATCGATTAGGCGTTGTTCATTTACACACAGTCTCAGCTCGAAAATCTACCGGACCGACGAACGAAAAACCAACCCGGGAGCTTAGATGGTGGGTGTGCATCTCCATTTACCTGCGGAAGTCACGTGACTATCGTGTCGGATCCGAGGTTGGGTGAACGGCGGACATACTCCCCAGCCTTTAGTTTCTTGTGATTTTACTCAATCTCTTCAAAACAATTACCACATATAGATATCATCACATCCACATCAGTATTCCCTTTTTGAATAAAATGTCTGAAGACTTTGGGGCAATAACGTGCTATGCCACATTTCTGATGAAATTGATTTATTAGTGTATTTCGGCAACCTGTAGGTACTTACGTATTATTTGCTACAATCTGGATATTTAATCTTGTGAATGTTGATATATCGTAAAAAATAAATATCATATGCATGGTTATATATTACTTATTTATGGAAATATTTAAACCTTTACTTTTCTTTTTCTCAAAACTTCGTATAATAGTATAGCATGTTATTTCCCCGAGGTCTTCATTTACGAAGTGTCCGAACTGAAATTGTTGAACCTTGAAATTCTTTCTGTGTCCGCTCCTGTGACTATTATTTGCGCAACTTTTCTTGAACGATGACCTTGCTTCCCCCTCTCTGACACAATAAACAGATGAAGGCAAAAGTTCGCCGCTAGCACTGATGACAACATTCCAAATACATCTTCACTGGCGCGAAATAGAAACAATTTTCTTTTGAAGACGAGAACTTGTATCCCTTATTTTCTCCAAGAATCTAAAGAAATGACTGAAGCAGGTAAAGATCTATCACAGGAGATACCTCGAACACCTGAGAAATGTAGAAGGTAAATTATTGAGAACGTTGCGAAGGCATGACTGATTTTCCAGAGATTGGCATTGCTTCATAAAATCTAGTGGCCGATTTCGTAAGTAATACTGCCACTCTACCCGCACTTCTTCAATCCAGCGTTCAAGAAAAGTTGCGCGAGTAATGCCAACCCCGTGGGCTCAGCGGCCTGCCCAGCGGTCAACCCTTTCCAGACCGTCACTCGGCCCACGCGAAGTTTTTCCACCTCCGGCCTCGGCCTCCAAAGACCCTACCTACTACCCTACCCGCGACCCGTCCACGGTAGAAGGGAAGCTTTCACTGAACGCCACAGAGCGCAGCACAGAGCGGGCCAGGCGCTTGAAGCTATTTCAAAATTGCAATTTCTCAGAAAAAATATTAATAATTAGAGTAAAAATATTTGTGATTGGAGTAGTTTATGTGTGCTTGTGGAGCATGATCTTCAGCTTAAAATAACTTCTAAGTCAATCTGTACATCCTATTGTTCTCATAAAATGTACAGATCGTGCTTTCAATTAATGTATAGTTATCAGTGAATCGACTGTCCAAACAAACGGCAAATGTTGTGAACGTAGAATATTTGTGAATTAAGATACAAATGTTATATACTAGGTATCAAAATTGTTCAATAGTTATGATCTTTTCGGTCATGTAACGATTAAAAAAGTAATACCCTCTCGTAGATGATAGACGAAATTTCTATCTTAATTTATAACAAGGTACCATCGTCAACAGCAATACAATAATGAATAGCTGTAAGTTGAAGTATGTGTCACGGCTTATTTCGACAGTCTGCAAAAAGATAAGATGGATCACGGAGTTTTTGCTATGCGCCCGCTAGAGAGTAAAATTCCACAAAAATTAAAGTGAATGAAATGTATGCTTTTGCGGATTCAATTCCTTCATCTCGGATAAAACTGTAAATGTTAATGTTTTTAAAGAATATATTCTTGTATTTTCACAAATTTACCATTATTCGCTTTATCCGGTTTGCTTATGAATTAACAAGTTATTAATTTTTTCAATATATTTGGAGAATAATGATGTTCCTGAGCTCCCGAGCTACTGGGAGGATGACAACCTGCAAAATTGTTTGATATGAAGAAGGGATACTAAGAAAACGAACAGCAAGGCATTTGCTAACAGAAAGAAGTACGAACATATATTCTAATATTCATTTAAATTTCCTATCGAAATTTCGCTCATTGTGTAATAACATATGTTCTTACATAAAACTATAAACTTTTTTCATTTCTGTAATGTTTCAATGTACCTATATCTTCATTTTGTTTGCTGTTCATTAAGTACATTAATGATGCCATGCAAATTTCAAACTAATGATTTTGCTAAAAATACATTGTGACGATCCGTGATGTTGGTTGATTTTTTTCTTTCTAAAAACTATATTTAGGTCTAGTCTGAAACTCTTCTACCATTAGCATCACTCACTATAAATTACACGATAAAATTTCATTTCAAAATTCTCATAATTCTTTCGATCGAATATAGCTTTTATTCCCTGAGTTCAGAGAATACGTTTTAATCAATAAAATTTAATATTATATTTTAAATATATTTACTTATCGCCTGAAACAAAATACCGTACCCAACTTCTATTACCGGAATAATTAACTAAGAATGTATTTGAAGAATAAATAATTAAGAAAGGCAAAAACATCAAAGTTCATTTGACATTAAAAATAACTCTTTACAATCAGTAGAACCAAAAAGTCTAAACGACAGGTTTTCAAAACGTAAATAAAAACTTGGTGCTACAACAGCACATACTTTCGCACACTATAGAAAGTAGTTACATAATATTGAAATATATCATTGCTTTTAATATGGCAGAAATTGTAATTTCTACGATACTAAAAGCAATTTATGTAACACATTATGCATATATTAAATAATAATATTTTACACAATCTTAGCTTGATTACATAGAAGTGAGCTTATAATTTCTAAACACCATAATCAGCGATCAAAACTTCTTAAATAAAAGAAATGTATTTGTTAGTTCTACATTAAATATATTGCATTCCTTAAAACTACAATTTACTTCCATAAAAATTTTATTTATACCATGCAATTATTGCGACCGGTGATAGAGAAGCATTCGCATGTAATTGAGCATGTCCTTATTTGAAGATCTATTTTTGATGAACACATTTCATTAAGAAGAAAATCTTCATAATTGTAGTTTTAGTTAGTTGCTAAAAAATTTGAATATTTGCAATTTTCGAAAAATTAGGGAAATGAGAGCTACTCCATTCTCTTAAGCGTTCTATACGATATCCGAACTCAAATTTAATGAAACAATTATGTGCCATAGTGTTGAAAATTTTGAAAATGATCTAGGAGTTTCATGTAAAATATACTCCAAAATTGAAATATCTATTTCAAATTCAAGTGGCCGCGATATCAGCCAGAACAATTGGGGAATATCAATGTTGGGGAAAGTACTTCTTACGATTTAGCCGCTAGTGTTGTTCACAGAGACACAGACGTGTTGCCGTCAATCAATTTTTCGGTATCAAAAACTCCCAAAACATGGATTCTGACTACACAACGAGTTACGGAGAGTAATTTACAATACGTAGTAAGTAAAGTAAAGTAAATAAGAGCGTTTTCCACTTTTACGTTTCTAGGGCCCAGCAATAAGTTTTTCTGCCGAAAATTTGCAGTTTTTCCCGCATCATTACAATACTTTCTCTAGACTACATAAGTAGTAGCGAGAAAGAAAAAAAAACATCACTTTCGGCTAAACGTGATGAATGAATAATATTCGCCAATTTCAGGGTCGTTATAATATTTAGATCTATGGGGAGTAACTTAATGAACGATGAAAAATCTTGCGGTTATTTTTAATGCAAATGAGTGTATTTTCTATGAAACTTCCCCAAATAGTTTTGTCATTACATGTTACACAGCATTTTTAATTTTGAGAAAATAATTAAATTAATTAATAAAATTGGAGGTCTTGACTGATAAAGATAAGTTTGCCAAAATACGCGGAGCCTTCGTTTGTATGTCTTTGTTATAAACTTTTGCTGAAATTTGAGATAGATGTGAAAGTAAAAGTTCGGGGTATATGGTCGCCATTATATATATAAAAACATTATAAGTAACACTTACATGTACTGTGAAAAGGCCTAAGCTCTCCTCTGTCAAGACATTTTTGATTTTTAAGTCAAGTTCATCTACCTAACTTTGTTGAACGAATTTTTTGGGGAGTTCTTGTAAGAAGCAGAGGATTTACATTTTTTACTTTATTGTTGGAGGGATGCGTAAATTTTGAATTCCGTTATCAATTATGATTTCGTCAGTTTTATTTACTAGTGCGCGGTTTCACGTAAGACGGACCCTCAATGCAACATTCCGCGCCATCTCTCCGCATCTCTGCAAACTACGGGCTCGACCCGTCCGTACGTTGCCTCTCCCGCGCTATCTTTCAGCGTTATAAGTACTCATTCTGACATTTCGATTCGATATGTCAATAAAGTGGCCCATAAACGCGCGTGACTCGAAAAGATCTTTCGTGAAGTAAAAATTTACGTAATTTGAATGATATTCAATTACTTGAATTTTAAATTTTTCACCAGACTTCCTACCCTATTTTTTCATTGTTTGAAACGGTATTCTTGGGTGTTGACCCTTTTTTAGTGCACGGAAAAGTTTCGGATCTAATTATGTTGTGTGTTCGGAAATTTGAGCATAGAAATATTTCCAGTAGTTAAAAAGATGGAGAGGAGTTTGTAGACTTAAGTCTAAATCTTTTCAAGGAACATTTGCCCGGTTACTCTCTAAGCTGTCTTTCCCTTCTCACCTTACACATAGTCGAGAAATTATCTGCAGAGAAAAGAAGCTCAATTTAAAGAACTAGGTTTTCAATCATTGTAAAATACTGGCAGAGAATCTTGACCAATTTTCTTTTTCACTCCACTACCTAAAATTGGTGAGAATAAGGTTGTTAATTTTTACTTCCTTGTATAACATTTATAGGGAGTATTGTAGATAGAAGAAAGAAAGTTATGTAATGCTGGGAAAAATCGATTTACGGATTTCAAGGGAAATATACGTTGTTATTTTTTTCAAAACTTCGTCCGTCAGTCAGTCCGTCTGTCTGTCTGTGTGAGTGTCTGTGTCAGTCCATCTGTGGACAACATTAGAGTCTAAATTATTTGTAGTTTTTTCCCCAAATTAATATTCCCTGACCGTTCTCTCCCGATTCGAATTTTGCGACTTTGAAAAACATTCTTTAAATTTTTGAGGGAATTTATATGAACCTCGTGACATTTTCAAAAATTTCTCAAAAATGGCAATTTTTATTAAACTGTAAAAAATATTAATAAAACACCAGTAAGTAGTAAATTATTCTTTAATAAAAAATAATAAAATATTATTTCCTTAAAATTGCAATAAACTGATGTTCGAGGAAATGGTCAAAGAGGCTATTTGCCAAGAGTGAGGCGTTTACTCTTTTAAGTGCTCTGGCTGAAACTCGCTAAAGAGTAATTTCTTGTATTTTCCGAATAAACGCTGTAATGTTGTGAAGTACATCTACAAGAAATGAAATTTTATTTTCATAAAAAATACTTTTAAGAACACCCCACAGAAAAGGTTCAATAGAGTAAGATCCAGGAACATGTTGAACATAGACCGTGTGAAAAAAAATCGTAAAAAATTGTGATATTTTGTTTTAAACTAAGCAATTACCTTCCCTTGTGAAATACGGTTACAGTCTCTAAATCTGGACAAGGGTCTACCATAACACGTTATGGTTACCTCGTTGTTGAGAATTGCTAGTCGGTCTTTCCGTTGTATTTGCCCCGGTTTGCGCACGCCTGATGACACCTTGGGGGAGAGAAGGCCATGCTAACCGGATAACGGGTACGACCTTGCGTCGAGTCAGCGTGGCCACTGGTCAGCAACGCGCGCCAGCCCCAGAGTTCGAGCCGCCCTCTCTCGTACCGATGTTAATGACGATTTTACTCCGGGTAAATCCGTCTCACCTCACCTTCTCGGGTCACGTTACACTTCACAGTAGGCAGCACACCGTTGTCGGTGTTTTCGGACTGTTCTTTTTTAAAATTTCGTCCACTGAGCGAAATAAATTCTGGGAGATGTAGATCTTCTCTCGATAAAATTGTTATAAATGTTCTACCAGTTCCGATGAAGATTTCTTCCGGTACAACGAAATGTATATATGTCCCAAGATATCTCTGTCAAAGACTGATTACTGATGGACGTGTCGATCGGCTCGTGTGCGGAGAGTTTATTAGGTGTCGACGCGTTGAAGTTCAGAAAGCGTCTTTTTTTTCATTCTCTGACTCTCTACTCTCTTGCCCTGCATCTTACTGTTCCCTGCGGGAGCGTCGCTGGTTGGATACGTGCGTACCGCCTGTTTCGCCATTGCTTCCCTTAGAATTTCCTAGGATGTTCTACACTGTAGGGTTGTCTATTGGTCGGGGATATCCCTACTCTTACGTCCTACTCTCTTAGATAGTTCTAATTGGTCATGATTGGTTTCTGTTGACAAAGGATGACCGGGTGACAGCACCTGCTAGCAATCGCTGCAGAGGACGAATGTATGGCTGGTCCTGGAGGATTAGAGGGGGCATTTCTTGAACAAAGCTAATCTGGCGCTTCACGGCATCGAGAATGTCAAGTGCGCGTTGCGCGTTGATGAGTGGCGGATGTCCTTACGGGTTGGAGGAGGGTGCCCCGCCGTTCGACAATCCAAATCCCTCCAGACAATGTCTTTCTTTAAATAATTATAACAATTGTTTCGATTGAATTTACTAGGTCCGGTGCTCTTGAAATTGTGACTTATAAATTAAACTTCGTCAAAAGACGAGAACAGTCTTTATAAAAAAGGCAGGTTATTCTTATTGAAAAAGTCAGTAACTGCTAAGAATTTAAATGTCATAAAAGTTAATTATTAATGTTTGTGCTCATACATTTCTAGATAATTTATTGAAAAATAGTATTTAGAAATTATCTTTGAAGGAAAGAATGCGAAAAGTTCATCTTCAGTACAAAAATACAAAAGACGTGGAAACAATATCGGAGGGTCTTGCAGATCCAATTGTACCAGGTAAGACATAAAACGGTTAAAGCTTAGAAATAAGATATAGATTCTTAAAGTGAGGTAGGTAATTTCGCAACCATTCTCTTAAGCATACCTTACGCTATCTGAAGACAAAATTTGATCAAAAAATTTGGTGCCATTTTTGAAAAAATTTTGAAAATGTTTTAAGGCTTCAGGTAGAGAACCCTCCAAAATGAAAATATTCGTTTGAAACTTCCAGAACCCTGAGTTTATTCAGGTTGAACGAGGAATATCAATTTTTGCAAAAATCGGCAGAAGGGTTGAGGCACTATTGTTAACCGGAGGCAGGCGTTTTGCCGTCAATCGATTTTTCGGCATCGATGAACCACAAAACATGAATTTTGGCCTCTCAAGAGATTTTTTCCCTATATTTCGAAAAGATTATTCACCTTTTCGTTATTAAGGTCGGCAATAAAGAGTTTTTTTCTACTAAATATTTTTCGTTTTCCGATGCACAATTACATAACTTTCTCTTCTTATGAAGTACCTTTGTAAGTGCAAGAAAATAATAAATTATCACTTTCACCACTCGTAGAATAAATATTTTTGTGCAGTTGATTTCTCTCGAAACAATTTTAATACCGGTAATCATTCTGAAAAAATGCTAGTTTAGGCTGTACGATTCGCGGCGCTCGAGGAGAGATTCTAAAACGCAGTGGCTGCCACCATGACCTCAACAGCAGCCAATATAGAAGTTCCACAACGCTGAGTACACTCATACCCAGACACAGCCCCAGCAATCCACCACAGTTAGCTAGAACACAAAAAAGATGTGTTAGTTTTAGCTTTGCGTTTTACGTTATAAAAAACGCTGAATTTTATTTACAGGAAATCTAGGCAACATTGGTTCTTCATTTGATGAAATATGTTACCAACCTAACAATAGTGCATTTCATTTTACCAACAGTCCAGCGATTGAGGTGTTCAATACAGTGTATAATGGCGATGCTTCGGGTGTATTGTGGGAAACTTTACCAGAGGCGGCAGTTCAGGAGAAAAGTAGGTGAAGAGGTACTTAATAGTTACACAGGCACACAAAAAAGGTGTCAGACCCGACACATGTTTCTCTATGTATTTCGATGCGATGAATCCGCATTTCTGCCCAGAATTGCGCCACCATCTTTCAATTTACTTGTATTGTATATTGTAAATTACACGGTAGTTTTTTTGCGATTAAAAAAAAGAGTATGAATATCGAGTCCTTTATATGTTAGGACAGTTTCCGTAAAGTTACTTTTCAAAGTATTTTTTTCTGTTAGGTATCATTTAAATGTAAACTGTGAAATATTGAAAAATATCATTAAATATTACTTACCAATCATGTCGAACAATGTGTAGAGTTCTGTTCGGCGTTTAGGAATATAGTTGGTGTCCTTGAAGTAAATGAACATCAGTACTCCAAAGATATCCTGGTCGCTGCCGAAAATAATAAGATAAACATTTTTTTACATATAGTAAGCCTTGTTATTGCCACTTAATAATATATAAAACTTAGAGTTAGTTTTTAATTATCATTAAAGAAATGAAATTAATTATAATATAAGAACCTCGTAAACGTGTAATTGCTAGATAGCCAATTGTCCTCCCAGACCTGCATCAAAGAGATTTAGGATGAAAACTAGAGGCACAAGATTTCTCGTACAAGTTAATTCGTAGATCTCTTAGTCTGGGCTAACATTTTGGTTACGCCCTACCAGATGTCACTGATCGGTGTCTAAAATATATTTCTCTTATTTTCTCAATTTTTTGATCCCCTAATTGTAGATTAAAAATTGATATTATGAATATTTTAGAAGAAAAAATGGCCTCATATTCTAATTTTCATTCAATTTTCATTTCCGTCTGACCCGCTGTGAGGAAAACATAACATAAATAAATAAAAATAAATTTTAAAAATCGCAAGATTAACAATTTTTGAAAACTAGTCAGTTAAAAAGTACAACTAGCCAAGGGTACAACACCTTCCCTATACAAATACACTAGCTTAAATTTCGGATTTCGTACTATTTATTTATGCTGTCCATGGGAATTAGAGATCCCTGGCTAGCGTAGTCAACCTGTACACAGCTCTGCAAACAGGAACACGGCAGGTTAGAAGAGCTCAGCAATCCTGTTTGGATCCTCTGCAATCTCTCTGCAAACATTTTATTGTGGAGTTCAGATCTCTGAGGAAACATCTGCTATGAAACAAAAGCTAGCAGTTACAATTAAACAATTTACACATATAAATGCTTCCTAAAAATCAACGTCAATTAGCACTACTATAAATGTGTACAATTCCGTTAAATGCGATGTTTCACTTTAGGTGAATAAAGAAATTAGACACATCATGAGGCTCAATTATGGGTCAGCACCATATTGGCTGATTGCAGTGAAATACTTAGAGTTCGAAGCCAGGTTCTTAAAGAATAGATTTAAGTGCGACTCTTTTATAAATTAAAAGAATTTTGGATAAAAATTAACTGAGCTGTGACCATTTGAAAAGGGTTTATTTCTATGTTTTAACTGGAAATTTGCCATATCCGGACTAATGCGGCACACTGAGTCAAATAAGAAAAATCTGTGATGCTCCGAAAATTGTTGTGAGAAAATGTGAGCACCACTTCAGCAGAAAATCTTTTGAAAAAGTGTCATTATATGTCATAATATATATTCAGAATTGCATTATTGGCTATCCGGGATGAGCAGCGTCTCAGTTAATTGGACTGAGACGCGGCTCATCCCGGATAGCCAAGAATACATTGACTTAGGCGCGGAAGCCTACGAACCCATATGTTCAGTATTTTTTAAAGTAACGAAAAAGGCCGAAAATGTGATGTTTATTGAGTTTATGGCAGCCCATAAACCTCACAAACCTATTTCAAAAACGGTTTTATTATTTTCGATGATTAAGTATTTGACAATATTTCCGTGTTAAATCTCCGCCGCTTGAGCTCGGGTGGGGCGCGTGGCACATCGGCGTGCATGATGATACGGGCACTGTTGCACACACTGAAACGAAGAGAAAAAAACATATCTTGGCCTTTCAATTGCCATGTAGTGTCTTTCGAAGCCTAGTAACTTCCAAACCCGATTGATGTCTCAAAAACGGTCAATGCATTATAACAACGAGTAAAGAAATCAGACACAAGCAGTTCGGCTCAATTGTGGATCGTTAACAGTGAAGACAAGCGGCGCGATTCAAGCCGATTGCAGTGAAATAGTTTAATTGTTTGAAGCAAAGTCCATAAAGTAAAGATTTCAAGCATTAATTTTATCTAATTAAAAGTCTTTTGAATAAACATTTATGGAGCTAATGGCCTTTTGAAAAATGACTATTTCTATGTTTTTAATAGGAAATTGGCCATGTTCGGACTAATATGGCTCACTGAGTCAAATAAGTTATATTTGATGATCCTAAAATTGTTGTGGGATAATGTGGGCATCATATCAGTAGAAAATCCTTTGATAAAAATACCGTGAAATAATATTTCTTCATATTTTCTAAAAAGTAGTGAAAAGGGGCCAAAAACGAGATTTTATGGAGTATGTGGCACCCATAAAACATTTTTAAAAGCAGCTTTATACATGTATTCTTTAACTTTACTTTCTTTAACTCTATCTTTAACTTTACTCGCAACCCTTGTCTGAGAGCACTTGTTCTTGTTTTGGTAATTTGGCAAGCGTGTATCTATGCCACCTTTCTAGACAGCCGTTGCTGGCAAGTCGAGACAACAGAGGGAGAGGTAATAAGGTCAGGTAATAAGCTGCGACTTCTTTCTTGTTTGCGTTTTTTCCCATTCGAGAGCTTAGGCGGCAGGTTCGCTGATCTCTTCGCGCTGTACGAGGTAGGTGGGGTGTAGTGTAGCTGTAGGTGGGGTGGAGTGAGCTGAGGCATGACGGGGAAACAAAACATCTCTGAAAGCGATTCTGTCCAGTATGCCTAAGAAACAAAATTCTATTACTGAAGATGTAGAAGGAAATTATGATTGATTTAGCGATTTGTTTACAGCAACGTAACAATCATTATTTAATGAGAGCCAGATCACAGAGAAATCAGAAAGATATCTCGTGAAACATTACCACTAATCTAATTATTTATAACAAAGCTATTGTATTAACATTATTATTATTATTATTATTATTATTATTATCATTATTGAATCTGTATATTAGTAAGCAAATAAGAATAGCTTAATAAACTATTAAAAATACTAATATAGTACAAATAAGTAGTAAATTAATAACTATTGAAAATAATTAATAAAAATAATAGAATATAATTTCCTTAAAATTACAAGAAAAACTAATCTCCGGGCAAATGCGCAAAGTGACCACTATTTAGCAAGAGACAGGCTTTGCAGTGCAGTGGCTGCAGTACTTTCAAGAGTAACAAGGACAAAATAAGTGCTTTCTCTTTCTTCCATCTAAAATCAGACATATTCTCTCAGTCTGAAATATGAGGGCACGCGACTATATTCGCCAGGCGTGAAAGGGATGACGAAGATGATTCAAGGGGTGTCAAATTGCTAAAAACAAGTTGTGGTGTTTCCAGGCAAGTTACGATGAAGACCCGCTATATATACAGGGCTTGATTTTTGACGGAACTCTTCGAAACGGCGTTCCGGTACCTCGGGAATAATTATTAAATTATAATATAAATATTCAACTATTTCTATTACATTAATCATTAATTTGGGACGCGTCCCAGAACTGAAAAATTTTAATCAAGCACGGTTTATGTACAGGAGTCCAGGGTGAAACCGTCGAAACTTCGAAAATAAGGTCTTAAGACAAGTTTAAGCATATTTTTTCTAATAAACTACCGGGATATGCCGAATGGTTGAGCCGCAAAAAGCACTCAAAAGTTGCTTTGGAAAAATGTTTTCTGCGCAAACATTTGCATTGCAGAAGCATAGAAACGCTCTGGAAAGATGTAAATTGTTTATTATTTACAAAAGAAATCAATATATTTGTTCAGAAAGAAGAATTAACAGAAAAATAAAAAAGCACTTAATTTAAACATTTGGACTGCTTTTTTATTTCTAGGTCAATTTTTCTTTCTGAACCCTAAACATTTACATTTAATTGAATGTACGAACTTCTACAAGCGTTATGCCTTTTGTGAGGTGTGTTGAGTTGGATTGAATTGAATGTTGCAACAATAATTTTAAAATTACTTGAACATACCTGCTGCGAGTTTGCTGCACCTATTCTTGTTGTATGCACATATCAGAGTAGAGAGATTTCCTGAAAAACATGGGTAGATTATATTCATATGATTATGTAAATATAATTATATTCATACATTTTTTCATCATTCACTTCACTTGTTTCCTGATAATTTTTAAAATAATGGTACCCGTCTTCTAAAACTTCATTAAAATGGCAAAATAAGCAAATTTTGTTATTTCGGAATATATTTATTTTGTTCTTATTCACGCTTCCAACTGAGTTTATTGATGTGTGATTTTTCCAACCCACGACGTCACGTTATCCTTCTGTCTGTATGATGCTGTGTTGGCTCGGTCTCTTTCATACGACACGCATCCAGCATTGTATTTGAATTCTTTCGTTGCACTACTTTCTAAAAAGGTAACTTTCTTGACACAAAGCCTTAAAAAACTAATAATTGGTTTACTTACGAGGCATGTAAAATGGAACGCATCCGCACTCGCTCAGAGTGAAGTTGGCAAGGCACTCCAGCCTGCAGTTGGACTGCGTGTATTGCTGAAAGAAGCGTAGGGGCCGTTCTCCAGGGAAGTAGCATTGACGCTGCTCAATGGTGAACCGCTCTCTCATGCTCGCATCTGCCAGAATCTGAAGAAAAGAAAGTATGCGTTTTGGTAGTAGCTGTTAGCGTATGTATTCGTGAGTGCTTTTATATTGAAATTTTCTTGGAATAACAGTTAAATAAATTAAAATATTATTTTTGAAATTAGCAAACCTTGCATATAAAGTGTTATTTCGGTACCAAGAACCAACAATAAATAGATTCTGGCTACACCACGAGTTAGAGGGTTTTTTCTAAATTTAGCACCAGAATTTATCCACTTTTGGGTTACCAGAACACGGCATTATGTTTTTTTCCTGGCAAAATTTCGGTATTTTCGGGCGCACGATTGAATAACCTTCTCTTCTTACGAAGAATTCGTAAGGCGAGAAGGATGAGAGTTTTTTTGAGGATTATTACAATATTATATTTAATTATGACATTTTTGAATCCATTTTCATTTTCTTCAGAGGAGTTTCAACAATGCTAATTTGCAAAATGTTGTACCCATACGGATTAGCAGTCATTATTGCGTGTTGCAACACATTGTTGTAACGCCTTAAGAGTAGACGATAATGGCACCCGCAGTTCGTTCGCTTTAATATAAACTAATAATTTTATTTACGACTAAAAAGTGCGTCGCGCATCGTTAGTACATTTATGTCGAACATGAATACACTGAATTTAATGGCAAAAAGCTGTTTTAGTTTAAACGTTTGTATTGTATTTTTCACGTTTCGTGGCTTTGGTTAAGAATTTTTCAAATGGTAATTGAAGTATATGCGATAAATTGTCATATTATAATATTACATAACAATTAGCAATATCGCGAGAAAGTATATGCTGTCGCAGACCCACTAATTGTATTTGATTTATTTTAGATGGCTGTGCAACCCATAAGCAATCAAAACCTTGTTTACAATTGAGACGTCCTCACATATCTCAAGGGAATTATTGAGAGGAATAATATGAAATAATAACTCATTTGGAAGTATTGGTATCGGGAGGGGCGAAGGTAAAAGAGTATTATGTTACGTTTATAAAGAGAATATTGGATCGCTATGTTGGACATTTAAGTGTTTGATTCAAACATAAAAAGGGCCAAGGGAATGTAGTCCATACTATAGAGGTAAGGATATTAACTAAAACGAGAAAGTCTGTGCTTTTCTACAAGAATACTATGTTGGTAGGATTATAACTTTTCTGAATTTTATTATTTTTATAGTTCTTTTCAAAGTATCAACGTATAAACCTTCAGAAGGCTATTCTTTTATTGTACCCGAAAACTGATTGTGCTGTTTATTGATTCAATTTCGGCTGTTCAGTTAAGTCTTATTGCTTGTTACCTCGGAAGGAGATACGGCGACGCGCAAAATGCTGTCCTTGGGCACAATGAAGGAATGCTGGTCTGGACGGGGAAAGTCAGCTACCCCGTGAATTTGCACCTACAAAAGCAAGAAATGCACAGAAGTTACAAAAATAAAAGCTCAACACAGACACATATGTGTCGCAAATGATGTCAGGGACAACAACTCAAAGAATGTTTGCAACAAAACCTTTATTATTGTTATTTACTATTCTTTTTCCGAATTCCTCCTCTGGCATGCATGGAATTTACCCTTCTTTACATCTTAATTTAGAAATAATTAATTTAATTCGAAAATTGATTTTCATACATTCATAGAACTTAACATGTCCCCCTTTCTAAAACTTTCCTTTGGCGTTCCTCAGCCCTCTTGATAGTCGTTCCGCGTCCCCTCAAAGTTCCAGTTGAAATCCGATCTTCTTCTCTCACATACGCAATTTTAGTTTTTTTTTTTCTTCTTATAACTTTTTCCCGATAATTACTAATTGACATAAGAATACCGAATTGTAAACGCGTCTCTGCCATCCGAACGTCATAACATCTGCTTCCGCACCTCACCGCGTCGAAATATCGTCTCCCCGTTTGTTTGACTTACCCGCTCTTCTTCTGTTTTCATCCCCGCGCGGGATCTTACCCAAATGCATTTATCCTTCGTCCCAGTGCGCAGGTTATGCACATATTCCATTTTTGGATTGGTCGACATTCTAGCACTTTTTTGTTCATTCTTTGCTTATCAATTCCTAATTTACTTCTTGACTTATGGAAATTTGCTCTCCTGTCCATACATTGTTTTATTTATCACTGCATTCCCTACTTTCCTCTATATTAGTTATGTCGTTAAAAAACTTAACATATTTTTCGATCTAGCTTGACGAGCGTAAAAAGATTAATCCAATGATATACATGTTATATGTTACACATGATAATAATATACATTTTATATACATATCATCTGTTCCATAAGCATTTTTTTAGTAATTTTGATTTGTTGCGACTAGTATTTAACGGATGTTTTGATTATAAATGTCCGCCACACAAGCAACAGGGGGAGCGTTGCGTGGCCTTGTGAGGTGGACAGTTACATTCAAATTATCCGGTAAACACTTCCAACTCCAAATTTTTCAAAGGAAATTGCCATTTAGGACGAGCCTTTACAGTTTTTTTAATATTCTCAGAATAACATTTCCGTTCTCCTATTAGAAAAACAAAAAATTAAGAAAATTTCAAAAAATTGTAATTTGGGCGGCGATAGATGGCAGCTGGCAGAATATGTGGCAAGTCTGACTACCTAGCCGAGAAAGAAGGAAATAGAAAACTAATACTGGAAAGTCTGTGCCATTCTACGTCACCGCTAATTTTTAATATATTGTTGAAAAGAACGAAGTAAGCGATTAAAAAAATAAAATCTATGATACCATTTTTTTAATACTGAAAATATTTAGGCTAAATGACTTGGCTATCAGTATATTATATTAATTAGAGTCTAAGATGTGTGATAAGTTTCTTTTTGTAATCCATGGGTGTGATATCTGTCCCTTCCCGCTTCACACGAAGTGAGAAAGGCAGTGCAAACTTAATAATACTCCGTCATCATGACTAGCCGGTTTCACAGCGAATGGATTAGAATCCAAGGGGGTATTCTTATTGTAGAAAAAGAACTGAAATTCAATTGATGATCCAGTTCAATTTTTAAAAAAATATGATATGCTTCATTATTTGCATAAAAATATTTTTTAACAAGTACCTTGAATCCTTGGGTCATATTATGAACGTAAAGTAACAAGTATCTACCTTGAATCCCTGACTCATATATTTGCAGAATTTATCGTCGTGTAAAATCTCTAGGCGGAATCCGTATCCTGCATCTTTTCCAGCGCCAACTCCCCTGTACGGATACGCCGACAAATTGGCGTTTGAATCGTATCCGTCAATGATGCTCCATTGAACATGAACATTCTCGTAATTTAGATAGTCTCTTGTTCCATGGAATCTAGAACGACAGTAAGTGATAAATACTACGGAACTTCTTAAATATTGTGAAACAGTATAATAAAGAATTTTTTTACTTACGTGTTTTTGGAAAAAAATGACTCTCTAGGAAGCATGTTGAAAGAAAAGCATATGCCTTCCTCTGTCAGAATGGGCTTAAAGTAATATTTGTATTCGTTGTCTGCAACGGATTTGCTGAGATAAAAAATATCTTCTGTTCGCAGAGCGTACTGAAAGATTTTTCGCTGTTTTATTCATTTAATGGAAAATTTTGCATTCTATTGAATTTTGAATATAAGAGGAATAGAAAAATGAAACTACGCAGATGTGTTTCGAAGAATTTAAATAAATTTACTTGAACTGCAAATGGGCATAACCCAGTGGCAGCTAATTACATAAATAAAATAATACAGCTAACATGCAAATTATATAATAATATTAATAATAATAAAATAATAATAAAAATAAAATAACATTTATAATAGAAATAATAATGATGTCAAACTGTCTAATTCATAAAACATTTAAAATTACCTTAAAAAAAGAAACATAATCAATCTCCGCACTGAATTTTTGTTCAACTGCACTTCACTTCACTACACTTCACTATGACCCTTTAATCACTTCTTACATTATTTCTCTGTTCTACACTGCACAACACCTCACTTCACAATATATTACTAACGCATCGCTCTATAAACTACTATTGTCAGCTAATTCTCTCATTTATATAGTAATACCCTAAATTAATTTCCTTATTTACTTAAATAATATTTAAATGAAAGAAAATGAATGACCATAAATGTTTTTTTAAATTTCTACGATCAATTTTTGTTTTTATATCATAATAAAAAATGTGATTTAAAGAACTTCTTTCAAAATTTATTATAAAATTTAAGAACACAAGCAACAATTATCTACAAAGGCAAGGAATCAAAAGATATAAATCCATACACAAATAACTTCATTTTGATTTTTTACTTTTGATTTAGCACTTAAATTTTCTTCTTACCTTTTCTATTACATCTATAGCGGAAGAGTTCATGAAATCCATGTCATTACGAACTCGTCGCCAGTCACATAGCAATGAAAGACGCGTGAGTTCATAGTCCCTGCAATACAACTACAATCAATTTAATTTTCACTCATCGAACATGAAACAGTTGTTGGTAAATAAGAAGATGAGAAAATAATGATATCCAATTTATTAAAGTAGGAGCTGTATGGGGCCTGTTAAACCATGAGTTAGTTAGACTTCCCCCAGTCGTATCTTTACTATGATAAATTCTTTTCTTATTAAATTTTCACGAAATTAGCAACTAGTAGTTCATCTGAAAAACTAGTGGCGCTACAGCAGCACATAATTAATCGCTTTATTTGAAACGGCTCAGCCATATTATAGTACTAAATGAACCTGCAAAAGTGTTTCCACCCAACATTTTTGTCCGCGTCGAAACGATCTCAGGGCATTAGAACACTCCGGCACACGCAATGGATCTCTCAGATGACCACATTGTTCTCGCAGTGATAGAGCGTTTTGATTGTAACGCCTGTTAAGCAGAATAAACTGTTTATGTAGGGCCTGATAATTCTAATTTTCTTATTAACACATGCACCTACATTAGTCATTATTGTGCCCATTACTATTACAGAAATCGTAGTCCTATGACAGATTTTGTCCAAAAGTTATATGTAAAGCTGTGTGGCCTGCAGGCATAAAACTTGTGTTCTTGTAAAGAGTGTTAAATATTGGAGAACAGAAGAGTATTACAGTACTTTCAGATGTAGATTCCTAATAGTTTTATGTTCAAGTTCCATTTTGCCGTAAAAATAATTTTTGCATAAAACGGTGTAGTACTGTGTTCTTCCAAGCCCTTCAATGCATGCTCAAATTCAGCCAAATACATGCATGCGCATTCACAGGTACAATTAGCGGAATGCAAAAGAATAACTCAACCACTGGCATTGACAGATCAATTTCTCAAGGTGTAAAAGATAGCACCACCCATTATGTATCCGCCAATACCTCAAGTAGAAGGAAGACATCATACTTGTAGTCGAAAATTCTCTACAAGGCGTAGTGACGAAAACAACCCTGTGCCGTGAAAAGTGATGCCAGTTAATGGCATTTACAAATTACAAAACTGATAATTTAACTTTTTAAACAATATCTATTTTACAAAATCAGCTCTTTAGAAAAGTAATATACATTGTTTTGAAAAAATGAATAGTGTTTATAAAATTTGTTATTCAAATTAATGTAATTTATAAAAAACAATTTCCTCAAAAAAACTCGTTATTTTCTTGATTTTCTCTTCCACGGGTAGAACAAGGAACTTAAAAGAATGTCGCAGGTCCTATTGTCATCGCTAAAAGCTTGCTGACAAGACTTTTAATTCTATTCTCGACACTTACTGACCCTTTTGCGACACTAAGTAGCTGTTGAAACACTAAAAAGTAGCCAATGATTGCTCTTACTCTTCCTCCGAGATTTCGCTCATTCTATAACGCGAGTACACATCTGTATAGTTGAACCTCGTGACGTCCATCTTGGTCTCAGAACAGATTGTTACAGCAGGAAAGGGTATCTCCCAGACAGCACGCTGCCGCTTGTCCATAGCCAGGATGACAGGAGAAGCCTGGTAGCGCTCCAGCGACTTCCAGAAGAGGAAGAGGAACGCCACCACAGCTCCCAGGACGGCCATCAGCCACAGAGACCTGCAAACGAATCTCTTTCAGGCAGAGAACGAGACTTCCCAAGAGGTACCGGGTTTCCGCGAGCGCTCCGAGTTTGGCCACCAACCACAGAGCCCTGCGAACGAATCTCTTTCAGGCAGAGAACGCGACTTCCTAAGAGGTACCGGGTCTTCGCAATCGCTCCGAGGTCGGCCGCCAGCCATAGAGGAGAGATATAGGAGAGATATCTCTCCTCTATGCCGCCAGCTACAGAGACCTGCAAACGAATCTCATTCAGGCAAAGAACGAGTCCGCCCAGAAGACGCGCTGGCGCGTGTCTATGGCCATGGTGACAGATGGTGATTGACAGTGCGAGTTCATAAGAGGAACATGATCGCCGATAGCGCTCTGAGGTCGGCATCCAGCCACAGAGACCTGCAAACGAATCTCGTTCAGGCAGCGAAGAGGATCGTCCAGATAGTGTGTGGCCGCATGTCTATGGCCAAGATGACAGGGCAAGCCTGAAGCGATTCCGGCGAGATGAAGAACAGGAACGTTGCCAGCGCCCCCAACGCGACCATTAACCACAGTGCCCTGCGAACGAATCCCCTTCAACCAAGGAACGGGATCTCACAGAAGGCACACTGTCGCTTGTGTATGACCACGATGGCAGGAGAATCCTGATATCGATCCGGCAAATTCCAGAAAAAGAAAACAACCGCCTACAGCCGCCCCCCCCCCCCAAACGCGACCACTAACCACAGGACCCTGCGAACGAAACTCCTTTAGTGATCTGACAGGCAGCGCCCTGTCACTTGTATATGACCACGATAACAGGGAACACTTGGTAGCTCTTCAGCGACTTCCAGAAGGGGAGCAAAAATCGTCAGTAGCCCCCATTTCTATCTCGACTTCCTACCACAGCTCCCTGCGAACAAATCTGCTTCTGGCGGAGAAAGGGATCTAACAGACAGCGCGCAATCACTTCTATTTGACCACGACGACAGGTGACGACGGCAGCCCCTACTAACGTGGCCACCAACCACAGAGCCTTGCGAACGAATCTTCTTCAGGCAAGGAACGAGAACTCCCGGACGGCGCGGTGTCGATTGTGTATGGTCACGATGATCGTTACGTTTGATAGCGCTTCAGCAACTTCCAGACAAGGAACATGATCGTCGGCAGAGCCCCCACCATGGGCACCCGCCAGAGTTCTGCGAATAGATCTCATTCAGGCAGAGAACGAGGTCTCTGAGAAGACCCGTTCATATATAAAACAAAGTCGGGTTAGTTACACAATTTATAACTCGAACGGCTGAACCAATTTAATTTATTTTTGATCTGTTGATCTGATTTTTGATTTATTTTTGATCCCCCTGAATAGCATAATAACTATTAAAATATCGAAAAAATCCGAAAAATAACAAAACTATTAAGTATTCACCTCAAATGCAACTCGCAGCACACCGCAAGATTTTTTGACTCTAAATCGTTAAATGACTTCTAAATGAAGCGTTCTAGGGCATTAAAAACTGCATCAGAGAAATATTTCTCACACCCCAATCTGCAGGGTGAGATCTTGAACATTCTATTAAATTTATGTCGTTTCGACGCTATCCTTGAATCAATAGGAAATCATCTAAAAGAAAGATTCATATAACTTGGCATGGCCGCTCTTTGGCCTTTTAACTTGTTTTTAAAGTAATAAGAATGTAATCCTAAATTAATCTCAATACTTATTCAGTTAATTTGAACAAGTTTTTTTCTTTCTCCTACTTAAATATTTGAACAATTATTATACTGAACTAAGGTATCCCGTAGAACCTGAGCTAGCTGGCGCACCAAATAGACGTCGACGTCATAAAAGACTGTCACAAACGTGAAACTGATAAATATTTAAAATTCAAGTGACTACTTGCAATCACAGTATACACATGTCTATGATATCACTTATTACCCGCGACAAGTCACGTACCCCAACATTCATATCAGATTTCTTATTGAAAACACTAGTGATACTTCATTGTTCTCATATAATTGAACTTTAAGTGGCCCGGCACAATGCCGGGCGGCGATCAAAATGTGTTGAACATTACTTATTACTTTATTGTTAAAATCGAAGGGTAACATCACAGAAATGTAACGTGAATAAAGTATGAAATAATGACAAGAAAATTATTGCAATTTGCAGATATGATATTGATAGTTGAAGATTGAGAAAATCATTGCAATTTAAGATATCTCTTCTAGATCAATTTATGACAAGAACATCCTGAAATGTACTCCTTAGGGGCGTGAAAATGCACTGCGGATTTTTAGGTGGCGTCTGCAAGATAAAAAAATGCGATTTTGATGATATTCACGCATTATGACTCACCTTTTTTTCTATTATTATAAAAGTATTTACAGGGGTTAAGATAAAGGCCTCATCTATGCTACGACTGAAGTGAAGTGGTTGAGAAAGTTGGATGTGCACATTTAAACATAGTTGTATACATCTATCTTACATTTAGTACTTTTTTAATTGTATTTTATTTTGAGGCTGCTTTGAGTACTCTACAGTATATTTTTATACATTTTCTGATAGTTTGAAAACATAAAGTGTATACGTAAGCTTCCGCGGCTCGAATCCATGAATTCTCGACTATCCGGGAGACGCCGCGTCGTTGGCCGAGAGGTCGACGTTTCACCTGACACGTCGCAGGCTTCCTCAGGGCAGTGAGTGGACAGTTCGTCACTGCCCTGAGGAAGCCTGCGACATGTCAGGCGAAACGTTGGCACCCCAGCCAACGACGCGGCGTCTCCCGGATAGCCGAGAAAACATAAAGTGTAAACAGTCCTGATCCTTGAATACAGCTAACAAACATCGATTCTTTTGCGTACCTTTCCAAATAAGATCTTTGTCGTTCCATAATATACTTTAGTCCATGAATACTTGTGCCTTCACAGAAGTCAAAAATATTTTTCTTGCAGTTTTTAGGTTCTTTCGGAATATATCCAACCGATTTGCTCCACTTCATTTTTTATTACTAATTATTTAAAATATTACTTGTAGATTTCTAACAAAACTTTTCAAACAATCTTTTGAACGTCTTTAGTCGTTTCTACGAAATTGTGTGGATTTGTGATACGATCCAAATGCGTGCCAAAATGACGTTTTATGATACATTAACAATGCGTGCTATTCACAAGTCAATCGATAGTAATTATTCAAGAGGGAATTGAGACAAAGTTAAGTCATTTCATCTGAGGAACATTATAAATGTTTATCACATTAAGAGTCTAATGGCTTACTTAATAACCGAGATCACAGTTCTTAAAATAAGAAATATTAAGATATTGTAATGTTTGTTGAAATGTAAAAGAGAGCATACTTTGCGTCAAAACACTGAAAAAACGAGGTATTCACAAGCCAATCGATAGTAATTATTCAAGGGGGAAATTGAGACAATGCTAAGTCATTTCTTCTGAGGGATATTATAAATGTTTACCAAATGAAGATACTAATATCTACTTTATAACTAAGGTCACAGTACTTAAAAAAATAAATATTTAGAAATATTAAAATATTTTAATGTTTGTTGAAATGTAAAATAAATAATACTTAAACATCTTTTTTTGTGAATAATCTTTCTGATTATCAAAATGAAATAATCATACGATATATTATTCGATATTTAAGAATATTATTAATACTACTTGTTGAATGTGGATTCGCCGACTCTGTAAACAGTTTTAAAAGTACTTTCATGTAATGAAAATGTAATTTTTACTTCATTTCTTTTATGCATAGGTTTGTTCAAATGTTATTACTGTATATGGAATTGGACTTGCCAATGAATCGTAGTAGCTTTTAATATTAGACTCCCGTTAAAAAATCACCAACACCCGATGGCCTTGCATATTACCTCCATGCGGGATATGAACAGGTAATATTGCAATTTCAAAATTATAATCCTCGTAAAAATACTTGTAGGTATGAATGATGGGAATAGTTAAAATTTAGTACATCTATATTTTTTAATTTTTGTTTTCTAATATGAACATAAATGATCAACTTTAATATGTTCTTCTGCGTTATGCTAACATACGACCATTCTCATTTAGTTGTAAAATTCTGTCGCAAAATCTTCTGGTTCCTACACGGCTCTGGCCCTCGACTAAGATTTACGGACTATTTAAAAGTAAACTATCAACAATAGTATGAACTAATCAACGAAATTTTAATGGATTCAAAGAAACACAACTCCACGCAATGCGATACATACAGCATTTTTTTCAATTGAAATGCTAAAAATGTAATTTGAAGGTTAAGGCATTGTAGGACGTACACCACAACATGGACTTCTATAAAATTAACAATTATGTAATGACTACATGAATAAAGGCAAACGACTAAAATCTTGAAAATACAACAAACGATCATCATCATCATCATCATCATCATGATCCTAGAGGTCAAAAGTGCCATGCATTATGAAAATGAAGGTATTCATTTTATTCGATTCCGAGCTTTTGGAATCGATTCCATCAAGAATCGGAAGCAGGAATTCCATCACGAATCCAATACATACTAGAGGAGAGATCATAGAGGAGAGATACAACTAGACAATACATACTAGACCAATACATACGCGAGGAGAGATCATAGAGGAGAGATACACCCAGACAAACATACTAGACCAATACATACGAGAGGAGAGATCTCTACTCTATGGGTATAATCTGAACGGAACGTTCCTCCCACGGAAACACCCAGAAAAACCCGGGAATCACGTACCGCACAGATGATCCGATTTTGGTACTTGATTCTCTTCTTTGACATGTCTTATATTGGACCAATACATATTATAATATATTATATACTTTTATACTCCAGACGTCTGTGAGTTAAGTGTTCGCCTGTTCATGGTTTAATTTCCTGTAGAATTGTCTCCATTCCTTCCGTTGTAAAACAATATTTTTAAGTGTTCTTCATTTATATTTTATGTGTAATTAATGTGGCATTTTATTCCTGTTTTTATATTTTTAACTCTATATATTTAATTTCATTTTATACTTGTTTGAGCCTTGATAATGAGACTAAATGTGTTTCGAAACGTTAGCTGTAACTTTTCATATTAACAAATCTGAAACGAAAAAATAAATTAGACTATCTACAGCAATTCCTGGACCATTCTTGTTAGTTCAATTCTACAATATTTCTAGTGTGATGCATAGCACAAATTTTTTCTTGAATTATAACTGTAGCTTGACTGATATTTTCACAAATATCAATATTGTTGTGACTATTATTTTCGAACTTCGAGAAATTAAATTATTTATATTTCTTCCCTTTCCCACCTCCAAACAAATCGATGTATCATATTTTAAGGAAGTCATGAAGAAACAAATAGTTTTTGCTTTCTATCTGAATAAAATGATGTAGGTAAACCATTGGTAAATACACTATTATAACTTTTTTGTTGTTTTCTTCTTCATATGGAGATGTGCCGTCAGTTTGGTTACAAGTCTGGAAAGAAGAGAGCGTGAATAATGTTACTGAGCAAAATTTGAATGCAAAGTGAAGAGAGTTTTGTGGAAATGAAATGTATCGTTTTAAAGAAAATTGTTGCAACGGATTCACTGACAGATAAAATTCACTGACATCAAAATTTAAAATGGAATTTGGAAATCTTGTCCTGATCACATATGCTGTTTTTGCAATGGGCTTTATTTAAAATCTTTGTTTAGTCGAAATCAACACAGAACCATTAAATAGTTGATTTGATTCAAATTTGATTAATTTTAGTTCTGGTGTTTCATGGACAACATGATTTTGTAAGTGTAAAAAAGGTAAAATCTTCCATAGTTGTTTGGAATGGTTTAAATATGTAGATATTTTTCAATGAATAGAAGTTTTATTTAATTTAATTATTTTATTTATTTGAGGAAAACATGGCACCACACTTCATTAATTTTATGCAATCTAGAGAGTTGACACCATACCCCCTAAAGGCAAAAATGGATATGAAGGATAATGTAAAATTCATTCCATAGGTATCAATAATTAATTGCAAATTCTACCTAGAAATTTTAATAAAATATCCATGATAAAATAAAATTGAAAATATGTTTTTATGCCCTGAAGAAAGTTATTTTTATGAATCAGTATGCCCAGCTACAGTTTGGGTTACCTCTCGATATTTATCACAAACACCACTCTTTAAAAGTACAATATTAATACTGAAAAGAAAAGAATTGAAAAGCACCAATCAGATTATAACAAAAAAAATTGATTTTGTTGTAGATGATACTGATAAAATAAACTCATGACAGCAATATCAATGAATGTAATATATCTGAATGTATTATTAATTATTCTGTATATTTTAATGATGTAATGATATTGAGGAGAAAACCAAAAAGTTTTTCTTTTTTTTTTTTGTCTTCAACTGGTGAAAAAGTTTCTTATTCAGACAGGATGAAATCAGAAGAAAGTGATAAGGTAGAAGATTGTAGAATTTAAGATACAGTTTTCCTCATACATGTATTTCTGTGGCTAAAAGATTCTTCAAATTATAAGTCAGATGATGCAAATTAGGTTAATAACTGTGTTCAATTTATTGATAAATTGATTACATGTAATTATGATTCCTACAATTCTTAAATTATTCTATTTCACCGTCACGATGCTCAGTCATGCAACAAAGGGAAGAGAAATGCATTTAAATATAGGTTTAATTTCTCAATTCCAGTTATGCCACGAACAATGTCTCTAGAACCACTACCTGCAAAAACTATTACCTCTCAATTAAAAGAAATTGCCCAAAAAATTATGAAATTGATACATTTCTTTTTTATGAAGAGACAGATAGGATTTTGAAAATATTCTTGAAAAATTACAAATAATGGAAATTGAATACATTCGTGCTGTACAAAGTACCATGACTTCAACTCAAGTCTTCCTTAACAGGCAGGCCATTGATGTAGTGATAAATTCATATAATATTGATGTATTAAATGTATTTCAGGCACAATTTAATGTACAGTTCATCCTTGATTGTAGTGTTGCATTGTGTGTGATAACTGAAGCTGCAAAGGACGCAAAAGAAGATTATCAAAATATTAAGCAAAAATTTAGGGAAATTACAAATATATTTTTAAATCAATTTTATGACTGCTTAAGGAAGCAGCATATCGTGTTCTATCACTACCACTGTCAAAAAGTAGTAGAACAACAGAATTTATAAACACTTGTCCTTGCAAAGAATGAATTATGATGCTGAAGTTGGAAAAGGAATTGCAGAGAATATATCATGATTCATGTGACATTTTCATGACTGCTCTAATTAGTAAATAGAGTGAAAGGACAAACCAGTTAAATATCTTCCTAGCAGATTTTGCTGCAATATATTAAAAAATCAACTATTGTGATTTTAATGAAAATTATGATTGTGAAAAGAGTGAAGTTTTGCTTGATGAAATAAAACAAAGATTATTATTTTAGATGTTATAAATTAACTGATGGTGAGTTTGTGAACTAATTCTTATATTCTTGCAATGGAGAAATGAAATTGATGAGATTGAAAAAGTGGGTTGTAAATTAATGTACATTTTAAATAAAGATACTATGTCATGTAATAGATCCAAGAACTGCTTTATTCCCCATGAAGCAAAGGATGAGATATTACTTTTAATTTATACTGAAAGTAATTATATAATTAACTCCTGTATTGCAGTTGCAATTGATAATCAAAAATTGATATTTTGAGGCAACGTTGAATTGAAGTTTCAAAACTCAGTGGTTAAATACATTTACTTGTCCTCAGAGTGTAGATAAATCAGTATTGTATGAAAACCTTAGAAAACTTATTCTTCAATGAGAGTTTTTAGTGCATATACAAATTTGCTTGATATCAGAAGAAAAATGTCCTTTGTATGTATTTTTGAATGGATCTGCCGTTGTGGGTAAATCTTTGTTATTGGATTCATTTTGCAGACAAGAGTAATCATCTATGGCAAAGTACTCAGTTCTTGGAAGGACATGTTATTCCGAAGAAATTGAAATAATTAACTTTCTTAAGAAGAAAAAACATATCTGAAGATGGTGGTTTTAGTATAAAATTATGTTTAAAAATTGGAATTAAGTATGTTGTAACAAGTAATATCAATATTGCAGATATTGTCTAGTTAAAGGATCTTGCAGAATTCAGAAATGCAAATCTTTTAAATCTAATGCTAATGATATTGATGGTAGGAAATAATTGTCTTTACAGATTTCACAATGAACTGTAATATTGATTCCAACCTTCTTCCTATTCGTTTGGATGGAAACTGGATCATTTAATCTATTTAGAACAATTGCTCCTCAAATTGTTAGAAAACAATATCCTTTTGTTCTTTCCGATGCTTTAACAATTCATAAAAACAAAGGACAAACTTACGATAAAGAATGAGTGGATTTTAGAAATAGCTTAAAAATTACAATAAGGAATGTTAACATGTTCCTTTAAGTAGAGTCACAAATTTCAATGGGGTGTACATTCTTGGTGAATTTTAAGTTCCATGAAAACCTTCACCAAATGATTTGTTAATGAATTGCAAAACTTATAAATAAATAAAAGATTAAATTTTTCTTTCAATAATTTAGAAAAACTTAATAATTTTGTTTGTTATTTGAACATCTCTGGCACAGATGTTAGATATTTAGTGGAAGAGGAATTTCTATTAATCTTCATTGTCAACTTATAGAAAAAGCTAATTATTTTTACTGTAACTGTGTATATTTTAATGTGAATGGAACTCAAATTGTGTCAGAATAAAATTCTCCCTCAAAACTGAATGAAATTTTAATAATATTAGATTATGTAAATCTAAACATTTTTTTTGTTAACAAGAGACTTTAATTTCAATGTTTTAAATTATTCATGAATTTTGTTACATAAAAATATAAAAATTTAATATGAAATCTCTGCTGAATAATAATACTTTTATGACTAACAATAAAACACAAATTGATGTGATATTTTGCAATAGGCAATTAAATGATGGACTTAATGAAGTTATTTTCAATATCATAAATATGTATTTTGCCAAAATATTTTCAGTTAAAATAAAATATGTATTTGGAATTTCTTTTGACGATATACTATCTTTGACAATTTGAAGACCAAGTTATATAAATGACAGGTTTGGGAAATTGAAATAATATAAAAGTGTTTTTAAGAAATTAATAAATGCAGGAAATGGAGCTGTTGATAATTGTGTGGTATTTGCATTTGGTGCCATTTTTACATGTTGCTCAGTGATGTCATCAGCATTCCTTTTATAACCGTGTGCATTTGGGTTATATTTGGCATAAACATTATGTTTCATTAAAATATCTGGTTGCATTACCTTCACTCAATGCTTAATATCCAGTGATATTATTAAAACTACTATTAATACTACAGCGATACTATTAATACACCTAAAACATTAAAGGCATTGATAAATGCTAAGACTGATAACACACAATATTAAATTTTTATATATCCAATCCTACATCAGTTTCTGATAAACTTTTATCTACCTATTTAAATTTTTATTGAAGTTTTTATAGTAAAAGTAAATTTACTATAGTAATGCAATAATAACAATAATAAATTAAAGTGCAATTAAAGAATATTTTTTAAAATGAAAATTAGCCTATTTTATTCATTTTGCTGGGGATAGTGTATATAAAGTAAAGTTGTTGAAATAGCAGAGCAGGTTTTTTTACTGCTTAAATTATCAACATCTTCTGTATAGTCCACTCTGGTCTTAGTGAGCTTCTAGGGACTAAGATTCTTTGTTCCGTACATCAGATGTTCTCTATATCTGATGATGACAAAATTAAATAGAATTTTTCTACAAAGGTTAATTTTATTAAGGGGTAGATACAGCAAAATACATTAGGAGCATAACTGAAAATTTCAATATCTTTATTAAACCTTAAAAAATCAATTATTTTCAATTCTTTGCTTCATTTTTCATTAATTATTTCTCTAGTTGTTTTTCACAGTTCATGCTCTCTTGCACCATTGATTCTGCATTGTCCACTGTCTCAAAGTATCGTAATTCAGTCTTGACACCCTTCATTGTCTCTAACACTGTTCAAACATCATCTCAATGTACAACATATTAGATGCTTTCGGTAGCGGCATGCCGCAAGCTACTAAAGGTGAAATGAAACACATCAGGTCCGCTACCTCCATCTCAGGGGAGACTTCTTAGATTACAAACTTTGGCTGATGATATTTTTTGCAAGCTGCTTAATGGAAGTTGGAATTTGTGACATTGACACTCTATTTTTTTTTTTTCAGAATAGAATTAAATTCTTATATGCAATTCTCAATTCGCTATGTCTAATGTTCGGAGTTCACTATAACCGAAACATCTTGTGCTTATTTGTAATGTAAGTGAAAAGGAACCTGTTACTGTAACCGGAATGGACTGTATTTCACCCCAAATAATATTTTTTTACTAAACACACAATATTTATTATTCAATAAAGAAGATAAAATGTGGATTAGGTAGTTTGCAGACAAAATGTTAAAAAACATGCTAAGCATTCTATCTCATAAGTGGAGTGGAAATGAATGCATTAATTTGTCCATTGTATATTGTTTAGAATGAGTCATAAAACAGTGATTGATTTTGCTTTCAAAAAATTTCCAAATGTGAAATTTACTTCAAAATAAATAAACTTTTTTGCACTTGGAATTCAACATGATAAATATTAAATATTTTTCTTTAGCTTTTTAAATTTCTCTTTATTAAATTTCCGCTAACACAATTTCTTTGCAACACACGAAGATTGATTAATTTTGTTGTTATAAAATGGTTTCAAGTTAAGCATTTGAAATGTTAATTATGTATTTACTCAAAGAAGAATGAAAAAAATTATCACTCAGAATATTCATTTTAAAATATAAATCATGAAACAATATATTTAATACAAACACTACTCCTAGAAGATGATCTAGTAATTGCAAATCATTTTAATAATTTTTTAACGGAAGTAGGAGATAAAAAGGCAGAGAAATTTGAACAAGTAAATGCAATCGAGAGCAGACACTTGATACGCAACTCGATTTTTCTTTCATCTACTAACAAAGAGGAAATTTTAAAGATAATAAACAATATGAAAGTAAATAAATAAATGGACAGATAATATTCCAATAAATATTATGAAAAGAGTCTCTCCTTATATAGTTGAACCATTTGCACATATTATAAATAAAAGTATTGCTGAAGGCATTTCTCCAAATCATTTGAAAAAAAATAAAAGTTGAAATAATACTAGTATTTAAGATGAGAGATACTCAAAAGATGGCAAATAATAGGCCTGTATCACTGTCTTCAAACTTTGCTAAGATCTATGAAAAAGTGCTGAAAAATTGAATATCAGACTTTATCACCAAACACGGTATTAGACATATATTTCAGTTTGGTTTTCAGAAGAACGAAAGTACAGAAGATTCATTAAAGTATAAGGCAGATCAAATTTGTTACGCAGTAGATGAAAATTTTCCATGCTTATCGTTTTTTTTTTTTTTTTGACTTTGTGAAAGCATTTGAAATGGTGAACTGTAAGATGTTATTAGTTAAATTATACAACTATGAATTTAGAGGGATCATGCTTAAATTGAAAGAAAGCTACCTTACTGGTAGGAAAGAAGTAGTTAGAATCAATAAAATTATTTGTAGTGAGCATTTGTTAACATTTGGGGTGTCCGAAGAACCATCCTAGGCCCTATTTTATTCATATTGTTTATAAATGATCTACTTGAGGTTCTGCCAAAAGGCAAAATCATAGCTTTTGCAGATTATACTAGACTCTTCATAAAAGGTAACTCGTGGCTAGAAGTGAAAAACTTAGCTCAAGCTAATCTGATACAATTACAAAATGGTTGAGTGCAAATTATCTGACATTAAATACATCTAAAAGTGTTTTTGTTACTTTTGGTAGTTATGTAGATAGTATACCATTAAATATTGAGTTGCAACTTGACTCAAACTTTGTAGGAATAGTGATACCAGTGATTCTCCTCATATAGTTAGAGTAGAATATACCAAATACTTGGGTGTAATTATTGATTGTAATTTGAAATGAAGACATTTCTTATACTACTAACACATTACAATATCTGATCTGTGTCTTTTGTAATACTGCATTTTTGAAACAAAATCAATTGAAAATAATGTTCTGTGTGTTCTAGTCAATTGCTACATATGTCATAATTGTGTGGGTGGTATGAAAACACTTTAAAACAGTTTCAGAGTATTTAAAAGGGAATATTAAAGATGACTTATGAAAAAATTAAAATGTGTCCTTTGGTTATGCTCTTTAAAGAACATAGGGTGATTTCTGTTAGAAAATTCTTTTTGGAAAAATCTCTTTTGAAAAACTTTCTGGTACTTAAATAAAAATTCGAGGACCTTGCACCATAAGCAACTTGCATTAACCACCTATAGTTAAAAAAGAAATTGTTAGGCATAATCATAATTGTAATAGCTTTTAATTTTGTTGGGTGAGTACATACCTTGTTAGTCATACCTAACAAGTACATTTTCAAAAAAAATGGTGCCATTGTTTTTAATTAAATTTTATTGTTGAATAGTGTAAAGGACGTTTTAAGAGATTGGTACAGGTCTCATTTTTATTAAAAACATTAATTTTTCGAAAATTGAAAAAATTCAAAATTTTTCAATTCTCTCTAAATTCTCGCGTCTTCCTAAAACTAAAATATTAAATATAAAGATTTTCCCATAACAAAATCTGTTCCTTAAAGATAGATTTTGAAGTAGGGTCATATACAATTTTTCGAAAATTTGAGTAATTTTTGCGTAAATTTGTGTAAAATATAGGCAATTTTTAATTTTAGTTAAACAATTTTTTCTCATAAACAGCTCTGTCGTTTTTTATGGAATTTTGTTGTTGGGTAGATTGAAGGACATTTAAGAAAATGGTAAAGGTCTCATGTTGGTTGGTTATTTTTTGCGTTTCAATTTTTAAAGAATATTTCAAGTGGTAATTGTGTCCGAAAGAAATTTAGTATATTATTGAAATATGCTAAAAAAAACCTCATGATGTAAGAAGGGGTCTAACTATAGGTTATATGAATTTTATAACTAAAAAAAGAATTCAAATTAAAGATGAATAATATGGAATACACTTAGAGAACATAGTATTTTGAATTTTGTTCCGACTGAAAGCATGATTTCAGTTATAGTCATGTTTCTTGCCAGATATCTAAAAACATATTTTCAAGTTAATCAAGTCAGTTGCGCAATACAGGCTCACACGTAAACATATCATACACACATACACGCACCATATATGTGTGTGTATATATATATATATATATATATATATATATATATATATATATATATATATATATATATTGTTTTTTCTTTGTCTTTGTTACTGTTTATTGCTTAGGACTTTTATTATTAGTACCTTTGTTAACCCTAAGAGATATTTTTGTCTTTGAATGCTTTTCGGTTGTTGACAAAAACTTCGAAACAGTCACCTTACGTAATTGCTCTGTGAACACCAGCGAGGTCTTCTCAGAAGCACGTTATTTTATTTTCAATTGATGCTAACCGTTGTGCCTTCGAAGCAAAACAATGAATGCTGAACTAGCTCTTCCTTGCAGGGGGCGGGGATCATGACTACGTAGGTGGTCACAGTCTCTGGTGGAGAGTTGCAGACGACCACCCGAACCGTGAGTTTTACGGCGGCACTCACGTCGATAGCTTCGTGGTGATAGCGATTCAGTGAGTAGATTCTAAGCTCTTGGTTGGCGGCCAGTCCAGTAACTCACCAGTTGGGCCTATGTCACGCGCCCTTTGGCCAGTATTGGGTGAAGGAGATTCTTTTGGAATGCTCTGGAATCCACATATAGAAGTCCGGCGGGAACCTGATACCAGCCACCAGTTAGCCCAGGTTTTGGCGATACTCACGTCAATAGCCTAAAGGTGTAGGCAGTGAGGAGACGGGAAGGGGGCCCCGAGCCGCCCGAACCTTAGTTCGGTTGGGCTCTCGGGCTCTCGGTTTAGTCGTGGCCCGATACTCTGGACAAAGAGGAGGGACTTGTTCCGGCGCATGTGAGTGGTACACTGATTTGACTCCGATACTAACCTGGATAGCTAGTAGCATTGAGCTGGCAAGGCGACCCAACCCAGGCATTGAATGGGGAGGTCGCTGATTTCGAACCGACGGGATCTGGATATACCAGCCTAGCGGCGTACTTGTGCATTAGGGTAAAATCATAAATCTTAGGGTTCAACCCCGAGGACTTTGGCCCCTGGGAGAACAAGAATTGGTGTGGAGTTGTAGCGCATGCAGGGTCCAGCTCTGAACTAGTTCTTTAAGAAAAAGCACATTTTCATGTGTTCTCGGGACTACTAGTACAAAATAATTTCAAAATACTTATGTCCTTGCTGTAGCTGAAAGCCTGAAAATATTTATCACAAACTTACATAAACTATTGTAAAACTCTTCAAAATACATGTAACATTAGTTATTTATTATATAAATTGTTCTTATTTTTATATACAGATCTATTTGTACTGTCACAGATAATAGTTGAAGTAGCTCAGTAAATCTCCATGTTTTTTGTTTTGACAGACACCACAAACAATCAGTATAAACTTCTGAGCAAATAAACATTAGTTCGGTTTTCTCTCCATCATGAGCTTTGGCTGAAATTATACAAGGACCTTCAAAACCATGCCAAGCCATGCCATTATACAAGGACCTTCAAAACCAAGGACCATAATAAAAATTACAAGAAGAGAAGTCCACCTACTTTATGAAACGCAAAGTGTAATAATTTCTCTTAAAACGTTTTCACCGGTGATCCGAGTAACTGGTATTTGTATTCAACGCAATTTACTGTATTTGACACACTTCATCGGTGATAAATTAAATTATAAATTGTTCATGTTCACAACATATTAAGAGGTGATTTAGAAAAGCAAACATTCTGCTCGTGAGTCATTTCTTTCGCATGGGATGAGAACATACTCCACAATACTGTTGAATATGAGAAAATCCTTCTTTTACTTCTGGAAATCTATTTTCCATTTTGGGATATTTACCTATTTTAAATACCTTAAACCTTTCAATTAATTTGAATCGAATGCAGATGCAACGTCCCCACCAATTAAAGAGACTCAGTAATGAAACGCTCCTTTTAAATACCTCATTTTCTATCATTATGGCGCATTATTACTTATTAGTACTACTTTTATATTAATAATTTTATGATAAATAATGAACTTTAATGATCAACCAACAACATTTTCCGAAAAGAAGAGTATTCCTTTAGTAACTGAAGAGGACTCAGGAGGTGTTGGTTTTATGGATGCTCCATTTTAATATAAACAAATTATAAGAATTTAACTTTAAATTAAGCTGTGTTTTCAAAATATGAAAAAAAACTTTCTAATTGTGCTAAGAAGAAATGTCCAACGCAGAGTAATTCAATACATGTAGAGAGAGCGGCAATTCTGGGTCTCGTTCGCTCTCTCGACTGCCGGCATTGACAACGTTTTGATCTCAGAGGGCTGAGGAGGAATCTTCTTGGAACCCCAAAAAGGGCGCACCAGCAGCCAGTAGAGCAACTCCAAAATGCTCAAGTAGCTCATTCCCAGACACAGGCCTAGCAGGCCCCCGCAGTTGGCTGCAAAACAATCCATCACAATTTACCCGAAAGGCTTAGAAACAACATAAGTCAGCGAATATAACTTTACAGTACAGAAAAAATTCTAAAGTGGTTACTTGTGTCTTAAACATTTTGTCAATATTTTTAGATGTTTTGTTATATATTTGATATAAAACTAGCTGAACCCGTGCGATTACATCATACTGTAGAAAAGAACACGTGCACTCTACGGAAAATCAATACCTCTGCAAATACCTTTTTTCATATCGTTCTGAACGTACGACTAATGAAATGAAGTTTACCTAAGGTTCGAGTCTGGACGTTGGCAGGTTTTGCGACTCTAGCTAGAGTGCTAGGTCGAATTGTCGCTGTCTGGAGAAGAATTCCAACTGTCGGCTGCTCTGATTGGTAGTTTTTCGCGGATTCTCCGATCAATATCCAGCGAATGCCGGAGCAGTACCTTAACAAACGGGCCACGGACCGAGCGCGATCTTTCTTTAATCTTCCTTGTCATATCCTGACCCGTTACGTACATACACTTACACTGATATACACGACACTAGCACATATGCTGCGGTGGGTAGTTTAAATGTCGTGCCTGGGGCGGTTCCCCGTTGATGGGAGACTCCTGATTAGGGAAAACTCTGCTAGCCGATAGTAGGTGGGCACCGATCACAGCATTCAGAGGGGGAAGATCACCGCCACCTTCTAAGCAAAACACATGTACTACACTCACAGGACTGAGCAGTTGACGCGCCCGGAATCAATAATCAATCAATCAATCAATTCACATGGTTAAAGAGAAAGGCGTTCTTATTCCAGAATTCAACAGATTTTGGCAAACGCGAGCTAAGCGAGGCGTGTGTTGCCGTTAGGAGAAAGAGTCTCAAGAAAGCCTTTTCAGCTCATTGTCCAAGAGAATTAGATCCTAGCACAGTTCCTTTCATGATCCATAGTGTACAATGCAAGTGTTCTTGTGACAAGTGAGAATGTAGTGATTCGATGACTATTCAAATTAAAATATATCAATTTATCTTTGACTTTAGCTGACTGTAGATATAACTTCTATAAGTGAAGCAATTTCACTCGCCGAAATCTTGGATTCCAACTTTAAATGTTTAGTTCCAATTGAACTGAAGACGTTTTTTTCGAATATGTGTGTGAAATTTTGTTTTCTATATATTTTATAGTTTTGGGAAAGTGAGTGAGTTTGTATTGTTCTAAATATACAAAACGACAATGCTTACCGATAAAACTTCCTATTGCATAGAGTTCCATGCGTCGATATGGGATGAAGTGGGACTCCTTGTAGAATATCACCAACTGTGATATTTGTATTTCCTCAAGCTGTTGCCTCAACCTAAGGTGAAAATATTAAAACTACTTTGAAAAGTATGTATTTTGTTTGGTGGCGTACTGACAGTCTCAAACGAAGTGGCCGTACACCTACACTACACCTCAGTATAATTTATCCCGTGGCAAATGTATGTGACTCCTTTTTGGGGGGATCAGCATTAAGCAGAATCCGACTTTTATCCTCAGGGTTGCTAGTCCTGGGGGGCTGGAGGATGGAATAATGATGATAGTAATGAAGGATAATGGTCGTCACACACATACAGAAATACACAAACACACCCATGCCCGAGGCGGAACTCAAACTCGCGACCCTTACGTCTGAGATCGCCTCAGCCTGCCCACTACTGCCTTAGCGATCTCGGCTATCCGGACTGACGTTGAATAATAATAACAATAATAATAATAATAATAACAATAATAATAATAACAATAATAATAATAATAATAATAATAATAACAACAACAACAACAACAACAACAATAATAATAATAATAATAATAATAATTATTATTATTATTGTTTTCCTTGTGTTCCTTAATTTCCATTTTTGATTTGCCAACTCTCATTCAGTTTTATTGTTTTTTATTTGCTTTTTACTTTAGATTAAAAATTGATTGTAGTTTGTCAATTTGTAATTATGTCAATTGTTAATTGTTCACTGTATAGACTAATTTTTGTTATTGTGTCTTATTATTTAATTCTTAATTATTTAATTGTCTCATAATTTATATGGCTATAGCTTGTTCAATAACCAATGTGTAATGTAGATAATTTGACAATTTAATTTATGTTAATGTTAGTTGCTATTTGGCTTATACTTTTTATTCGTTCCTTGATTTGTTAATTTAGATAATAATTTTATATCGTTTTGCTTATTGTTTACAAGTTTTCAATATGTTAATTAAGTATAACTTAATTCTCATTTATGCCAGTTGCTAACTGCCATCTTGTTTCATTTATTTACAATTTACTTGATACTTTAGATAATAATTTGATGATTTTGATTTCTTTTTGCCTGCTGATTTCCTTGGAAAAAACCTAAATTTCAGAAGAAACGGTTCACGCAGCTTACAGTAACCGGCAAACAGTAGAGATTATGGGTGAACCGTAGTCAACAACGGTAATACGAAAAACCAAAACAAACAAACAAACAAACAAATGTACAATATAACACGCCCCCCTCATACAAGTACAAACAGTACTTAGAGAGGGTTTGGAGAGTACTGGATGAAATAAATTTGATAACGGGATTTTCGCTAACAGGTTAACAGAATGTTATGTAATCAACCAAATTAGTATTTTCTCTTCTTGTTTGTTGCTTTTATGGTGATGGTTTTTGTTGTTCTAAATTTGTTATGAAAATAACATCTGTTGTTGTTATTACTATCTGTTGTTAATAATAATAATAATAATAATAATAATAATAATAATAATAATAATAATAATAATAATTATTATTATTATTATTATTATTATTGTTATTATTGTCGTTATTATTAATATTAATTTGGGGGGTTAGAAAATAATTACATTCTTTCATATCACTTCGTAAAAGTTTTGAACACCATGTAAAACTATTTTCTCACCAATACACAATCTTTGAGCCTTGCCATTGTTTGGCATGTGATTTCGAGTACGTAGAGTACTGCAAGAAAAATAAGTTTGTTGTTCGCGCATTCAAATACTTCTGATTTTTTTCTGGGATATGATTGACTCCCTTTAATTTAACTTCCTTTCACGTCTGAGTTCTTTAAATTGTTCAGTAATGGACCTACAAATGTAGCTGTTCATTTGTTTATATATAAATACCCAGCTGTGGAGTAAATACTTACTCTTCACTGTTGTTGAGAAAGAGGATAGTTTTCCGGAAGTTATAATTCGCTAGTGAACGTTCTGTCTGATAACTGGCGAAACTGCAGCTTTGAAGGCAGTCGCATTGAAGGCTTAATTTCTCCATTTTATCTTCACTTAGATTGTAAGCTTTTAAATCTTCCTCCATTCCTGACTTTGATAACTGAAACTTATCTATGTACATGATATCAAGAAATATGAGTCATCAATAGTGTACAGTTGTACTTTGAAATAATTTTCAATTATTTTCATTTGTTTTGAGACAATGAGGTGCAATAAAGATTAATTAACTAAAGGACCTTACTGCTCAAATAGGCAGCCCACTTGCGGCCATGGCCCAGTGCTTATCTATGAGCTACCAGTGTGTCCCGCTACGTCACGGGAGGATCTCGACTAAGATCTGACTAAACACTTAATAATGAACTCCGAGACTAGAATTGATTTCTACATATTCACACAAATTGAATCATACTTACATGCTGCCTCATTCACACATTCTATGTTCTTTCCGCTACATATTGCTGTATCAGTTTTTCCTGAAAAAATCATAATATACTACTTGAAACTGATTACATCATTTTGAGCAAAAAGGCACATAGGGAAGGGTGTATTAGCGTAGCAGTCGTAGAGTATTTAATCTAACAACTTATTGACCGCTCGCAGTGTAGTGTAAGAAAGCCGTGTGTTAGTGTGTCAAAATGTCTTCGAAGCGTATATGCAAAATACTTCCGCTACAGAAGGAAGTGGAAGTAACTGATGAACACGAGAAGAAAAAACCTTATGCAAAAGATATAGTTCCGCAATTGAAAGCAAGTAGAATTAAAATATATGAAATTTTACAAAGTAAGGACAAAATTCAAAACAAATGGTTAAAAGGACAAAATTATATCGAAAGTACTACACTTAAGTTACATAGAGAAATTTTGATAGCCTTCTATAAGACGGAAACCTGCCAACCAGCAGGTTCCGTCTTAGACAGGTTTTACTGCATTGTGATACTAATGCAAGGAAAGAGGCGTGCGGGTGTGCACTCACGGGGCATGTAGAAGGCGACGCACTGGCACATGTGGAAGGTAACGTTGGCCAGGCACTCGAACTCGCAGTTGCTGCGCGTGTAGTGCTTGAAGAAGCGCAGGCGGCGCTCGTCGGGGAAGTAGCACTGGCGCTGCTTGGGCGAATAATTTTGGCGCAACTCGTCGCTTGTTGTGATAGTCTGCGGCATCACGGACACTTGCACCAGACTATTCAGCGGCACGAAGAACGAGTGTTCGTTCATTTGCGGAAACTCCCACGGATTGTGCAGCATCACCTACAACAGTGCAAGGGTATGCTGGTATTTCTAAATTTAAAAAAAATTCTTATTGTTAGACTTATGGCGGCTCTTCACCACAAACCTCGTGGCACGGAGCGAAATCGCTTATCTTTCACCAAGGAGGTCTTTTCAAGGAGGATGCCAAGGAGGAATTTCAAATCTCATTTGAAATCTGTTCCAACAAAACGAGCTTGGCTACTTCATAAGGGCTGCTTCAAAGGGGCCCCAACCCTGTCCTAATTCCTTTCCCATTCTGGTCGCTGGGTAGTAATCCAGGAGCGCGTGAAGTATGAGGCGCGTAGGCCGAGAGGTCACCTGACGGTCTTTTAGACAACTAATGGAGAGACATATAATGGATATTAATGGAGAATTACTCCCAAAAGCTCTCAATGCTCGACTAAAGGCTTAGAGACTCACAGCGTCGATTAATAGATTACGACGATTATGACCCAACAAATTCAAAATAAAAATTAAATAAAAGAACCGTGAGGAGTAGTCTACCTACCCCTAAAAATAGAACGTCCAACTTTTACCGGCAAACCCCAGAGCGTATTGAATATGTACAAACAAGAGTGCAACCCGTACAATATATTGAGTCTGTGCCACAATCGTACTTGTATTTTTAAAATTCCTTTAGAGCCCAATTAACGCTTCTCTACGAATTTCCTAGTTAGCAATGAGGCTGCAGTCTTGGGACTACCCGATTTGCGTGAAAGCCCCTTTATCCTGATCAATGCATAATTTCCCACGGTTTTATGTCAATGTACTTTTTTGTAGAGCAGTTTGTTAGAAAATTGAAACGAAACATTATTTAAAATACGCAATGTTCTAACTATGCGAAGTATTGCTTTCGTTCATTCTAGTTTTTCGTTTCCCGCGCTAACTGTGGATTCGTTTGTTGAATCCAGAAAGTGTCAAAACTAGGTTTTTCTAATTGTTAATCATAATTTACATATTTTAACTTACCTCAAATCCTTCAATAGAATATGTGCAGTAATCATCCATGTCTCGAGTTAAAGTGCGAAGTTGAACTCTCATTGCCCCTTCAGTGCCTGACTGGAGCGATCGAAAAGGATATGAATCCACCCTCGCCGAGGAAGTGTATCCATGTTCAAAGGTCCATTGTAAATCTACATTCTCGTATCTCAAGTAATTTCGTGAAGCATGAAAACTGTGGATAGAAATTTTCAACGACATTACGATATAAAATTATACCTTGCCCTCTTCGAAAAAATAGTAGTGCTACATCACTTACTACTATTTGTAACTGTTTTCATTTTCAAAAATTCAAAATTCAACCAAAATGGACGTATGCCATTTTTATTAGCTTACATAGTACTATAGAAAACAAACTTAAGGAAAATATTTGAACACATTTTTCATAAAATCTAATTTTTAAAATTGCCTTTGTTGCACGCAAAATTATGCGAAAATTACTTACATTTTAAAAACTTTGTACACTATTTTTTTAAAGATCTATTTTCGAAGAATTGTTTTTTTAGATATGTTTTGTTTAATATTTTCTTCAAATTTGCTGCATCTGTGCATTCTCGGATATGAGAAACGAATGAAATTTAGAATTTATTTAACTTCAGTCTGTACCAAACAATCATGTACAATAATAATATTGCCAATTTTCTCTTCGATGTCTTCAGTTAACTATAAAGTTTTCTTAGATGTAAATATTCAAAACTTTTTCGCGTCATAGATAAACGATCATATTTTGAGTTATTGGAAATATTCGAAAAAACAACAACGTATACTCACGTATCATTTCTGAATAATTCTTCATTTGGTAACATGTTAAACGTATAGCATGCGCCCTCTTCTGTCAGAAGCGGTTGAAATAAAGTATTCTCTATGCCAAGCAAACCAAAAGATACCTGACCTACTGTTACCAGATGTGATACCGAAACCTGCAACAGAAACATCGTAAAAATGTTAATTTTCTGGATAGTGTCAATGGTTGTGGATCTGGAAAATTGCAAACGTTTCTCTTTATTAAATGTCTTCTTGTTGGGACGATGTACTGATGGGCAATGGGCTTAAAGTTTACGATGTAACCTTTCACATTCCTACTCATTGCTCAGAGGTAGAATAATTAAAGTTCAAGGAGCTCTTACCCACGAAAGTGAGAAAAGAATTCTCACTGTCCATCAGGAGGCGACGTTCAAATCTGTAGGACGAATGAAGTCCCATGCCAGACCGCTGAGAGCAATAATTTTATCATTAAATTCCGTCGTGAAAACCAGTCATCCACACATTAAATACTCACGTTACAGTATAACATCACATAAGTGTTCATTAAATAATCAAAAGTTAAACGCACATTGCGTGTTATGAGTATATTTCGTGTGAACAAATGATACATTTTACCCGATACTTTTATGTAGTTCACTTGGTCAAAACTGTTAATATTTTTTGGGTAATTTTGATTTAAAATTTTGGGATGTCTCAGAACTGTTCCTTATGTGTTTTTCAAGTAATTGCTGTGGTGTCACGAAGTGTTAGTATGTCAGAAGTTACAAAATTATTATATCACGTAGCTAAGAAAGCGAGGATGTATGGGTTGCTGTAGATTTTTGTTTTTTTGGCAACCCGCAGAATTTTGTGGTAGAAGGACTGCGACGCAGGTTTCTATTCGGGCGGAAGATGATTAAAAATGATTTAAATCTGCAAATCTTAAATGAAGCTAATATTAAAATGGAATATAAAACACGTGAGAAATCTATAAATTCTTTCTTTATGAGAGGGTTTTATCTAACAAAAATATTTTTTTCCCAGCACAATTGCAGTTGTAGGAAGATGATGCTGATTTTTAAAATTTCTCTATAAATCAAGATTTTTAACGAACATGAGATCTGCACCATTCACTTTGCACTATTTAAGGTTCAAATTTAATCAAAATACTGTGTGTCGTTTTTAAGAAAAAGTGGCATAAAGATAACAACAAGATAAAGATAACAAACATTGCATATGTTTGACACAATATCTCGCACAAAATTGTAATGTTTTCGAAAAATTAAACATGACATTTTTATAACTGTTGTTGATAAGCACATTTCATTAAGAAAAAACAATTTTATCTTTATAATTGTAGTTGGAGGACCATTCAGAAAAAAAATGAATTTTTGAAAGTTCGTATATTATATACGGTTTTTAACGAATGCGAGATATGCGTCATTCTTTTAAATGCCTTTCTGCAATAAAAAAATAAACAAAAACGTTGGAGCAATTTTTTGAAAATGTTCCAGGGGCTTCATGTAAAGTACACCCCAAAATGAAAATATGTTTCAAATTCCAGGGGCCCGGACATCAGATCGATCAATTGGGGAATGTGGGGAATATCAATTTTGGAAAAAATCGGCAGAACGGTTTTGGCACTAGTGTTGTTCATAGAAGAACCGACGGACGGACAGACGTTTTGCCTTCAATCGATGTTTCAGTGTTAAAGACCCACCAATCATGGATTCTGGCTACAGCACGTGTTAGAGGAGTTTTTTTCTAAATTTAGCATGTGGATTTATCCACGTTTGCGAAGGCTCTATAATAATAGTTTTTCTGCTCAAAATTCTCGTTTTATTTTCGCGCAGCATTACATATCTTTCCCTCTACCGCGTTAACGGTAGCGAGAAATTAAAAATTAGAACTCGCTGAAAACGTAAATAATATGCAATGTCTTTCAAACACCAAAATAGAATTTCTCTCTTCTACCATTCTATAGAAATAAAGATGTCTTAGTAAAATTAGTAAATTTATTAGTCACAATGTACCGAAAGCGGTTTTACAGTGACGTGAAAGGAGGCATGTGCCGTGCAAAGAATGCGAGGTGTACGGCGTCGTCTTCACTTTCCCCAGATTGCCTTCGGGCTTACTAGATGGCCCAGGACAGCAACTGATGTCACCGTAGTGGCAATGGCCGGGAGACTCTAGGGTTCGAGTCCTGACGGTGACAGGATTTTCGACACTAGAGAGCTACGTCGAATTAAGCTGCTATCTGGCGGAGAACTCCAGCGGCCGGCTGCTCTCATCGACAATTTTTCGTTGTTCCTTCGGTCAGGAGAGAAGGACTACATCAACGGAGTGAATATGTAAAATAAAGTCACTCACGTAACACGACATAAGTTCGATATCCACATTTTGACGGAAAACACGTTTTGGGTATCCCCGATACCCATAATTGTTTTTTTTAAAAAACAAAATGGGATTTGACGTATGAGGAGGATGGTAAGAAAGAATGCAAGACATTCCCCTTACCGATTCCATACGGTCAATGGCTTCGTTGCTACGAAAATTTTGCCTTGATGTCGTTTTTTTCAAGCATTGGAGGGTGATATCTGCGAGAATTTGTTTCCTGAAACAAAAATGACGTATGTTATTTATCTTATTTTTATAATTTGGCCAATAACAGTTTTTGGCTGAGCCAGCAATTTTGTTTCTGCCTTTTTAAGCTTACACTTAATTCAATAATATATTTAAACCATTGAAAATAAATGAAGCTTGAGTTACTGAAACAATCAAATAATTCACTGGATTAGTAACAAGTGTTCTTAAAAACTGTTATTTGAATATTTCCCTATCAATTTGTTTCCAGCTTCTTACATTTAATTAATCGAGCTGTTCATTCTTGTTTTCCTCACCTTTTTCTTGATCTACATTATTCACTTAGCTTGCTTTCTTGACTCAAAAATGCTCTTCACGATAAAAATTAAACTAGTGATGCTACAGTAGCACACACTTTCTCGTATTATCTTACTACTTCGCTATATTATACTACCACATAAATCTACAAACAAATGTTTCCAACCAGTAAATATTTTTTTACACACCGAGACTAAAACTCAGACCCTCACAGTTAACTCGTCGTCACCCACACAGCCTCGCTACTGAAGCGCCGTGGTGATCGAACTCTGGTCGCCGCTTAAAAATCTCAACTCGAAATTTTTCTTAACATGCAAATTTTCGTAAATACGAGTTGGCCGAAACTGGGTCTAGCAGCATATTTTTTGCTGTCCATTGTTACGTACAAGAAGAAAATTTAATGACAAAAGTTGTTCAGTTTTTCAGAAAATATTTTTTTAGAAATCGCATAAATTTCTGACTCAAATTACGAGAAATCAACTTTTCTTTTTGAAAAAAAGTACATGACCCATTTTCTAAAAAATCTGATTTTTTTCAACAGACTTTGTAGAAGGCTAATATCTCTGTCTTCAATTTTGTAGTTTTAAAATATTAACTTTTCGCATTTTCCGAAAATAAGGATAGCACTAAAAATTGAAATAGCAACTTATTTTTTACCGTCCCTAGGTACATACGAGGCAAAAATCGAAAGAAAAAAATAGTACAGTTTTAAAGAAAAAAATGTTTAAACAAATTAAAAATTGTGTAAATTCGCGCAATATCACGGAAAAACGACTCATAATTTGGAAAAATTGAACATAAACTCATTTGAAGATACTGCAAATCTGTAAAGAACAGATTTCATTAAGGAAAAATAAATATCGCCAGTATTGTACTTCTATGAAGACGCCTCAAAAACTGTACTTTTGCAATTTTCGAAAAACCTGGGATTTCAGCGAACATTGGACCTGCACCATTCTCTTAACTGTTCACTTAAGCTATCGAGGTCCTCGGACAAAGTTTAATAAAAAAATGGTGCCATTTTTAAGAAAATTTTGAAAATTGTTTTGAGGCGTCATGTGATACACACTCAAAAATCCAAATATCCCGTTGAAACTCCCAAAGCCTGGAGTCAAATCGATCGGAGAGTATCAATTTATAAGAAAATTGGCGAAACGATTTAGGCACAAGCGACGGACGGACGGACGGACGGACGGACGGACGGACGGACGGACGGACGGACGGACGGACGGACTCTTTATGCCATCAATCGATTTTTTGGAATTATGTGGATTTTAACCACACCACGTGTTAGAGGATGTAATTTACTTTATATAGTAACAGTATTTATCCATTTTTTCGGTACAAGGGCCAGGTAATAAGTTGTTCAACGCTTTCTCGCGCACGATTACGTAATTTTATCTTATTACGAAGTAAGTACGAGAGACAAAAAAGAAAGTTTACAGCTTTCAATCTTATTTAGTGTCATGTGCGTTAATTACATCAATTGACATCCGAAATAAGAGGTATCTACATGCACTCACTTGCTTATGGCTATATTCATCGAATATTAATTTTAATTGTTTTGAATTAGAGGAAGAAAAGGCCTTGCTTACATAAACAATTTTGACTAATATTAAAAATAACAATTTCGGAAAGAACAGTTGTTTGTGTGCCAAGGACATTATAAGGGTTCTCGAGGGGCGGCAAAACCGGCGGCCTTTGCCGCTCAGGCGTTTTGTCGTCCGAGGTCATTAAAGCCGTTAACGCCAGTGTTTACCTAATTTTTTACCTAATTTTATTGATTCATATTGAATTATTTACTAATTTACTATATGTTAACTTGACTAGATTTGTCTTTTCATATTTACTTCCTATAATTCCTTTTTACAATTTCCTCTCATAATCCACTCCCTAAGAGAACATGTAGCATCATTAAACTGTTTTAATATTTCCTTAGTAACCACAGTTCTCTCGATCAAGGTACGTTACAAAGCGTATATCAAACTTCCTATCGAAGGCAATAACATGCTATAACGTATCTGTAAAAAATATTAGTTATTTATCTTATGTATCAATCCTCAAATTTGGCATTCGGCGAGTGATGAGCGATCGCTTGCCGATTCCCAAGTAGTGGTGTAGGTTGCTTTTTATTTTCCATGTGCCAAACATACGTTTTTCATCCTATCCGCAGTGTTATATACCTTTCCGCACATAAGGAAAGCGAACTTTGGTTGAGCACCTTGGATATTCAAGACAACTATCGCTCGCTACTCTCCAAATGCCGAAAGTTTGGAGCCTCCTTAATCTACGTCCTCTAGGATGCGTACAAAGTGAATGATTTTACTTACTGCTCATCAGAGAGGGAGTCGTAGTTATTTACGGCTTCGGAGAGGTTGTACTTGGTCGAATCAATCCGAGCGAAAGGGCAAACAGTGACGGCCGGGAAAGGGATCTGCCAGACCGGATGCAGGCGTTCGCCCATGGCCACGAACACCGGGGACGCTGCCCATCGACTCCACGCGTTGTACGCGAGGTCCACGAAGACCCCGAAGCCCACTGCGATGCCCACTGCCCAAAGGACCCTGTGGACCAAGGGGTTTACAAGTGAGAAACACTGTAACCATGTAAACGTTCAATTTGAGGGTGGGGATGACAACGATAATGTATCATCTTTTCCTCAAAATTGAGCATTTTCCTTTTCTCTGAAAGGGTTTTCGCCAGGTACGATAGATGAGTAAGCCCACTTGCCCCGGTCCTTTTAAAACCGACAGCTGTTGGTTTTATTTGGACGTAAAATAATTTTATTTCAATGTGTTTAGAATACTTTAGTGTCTCAAAAGTGAAACTGCAATCTAAAATATTAATTAAATACAGAATACGATGGCCCAACACCCAGCTTCATTACTACTCTCTCAGTTTGCTAGAAGAATAAAATATATCGGAGATAATAGATTGTAAATCAAATATAATAAAAATAAGTTGCTCTGCTTACTGAATTATAATAGATATTTTCAAGACCGTATATGATTTAATATAATATACTGTATTTACGTTTTCAACAATTCTTTTTCTATAATAATAAAAAAAAACTCTAGAAAGAAACGTTCGAGTCACGTTACATTGTGTTAAAGTGTTGACAACTAGATGCTACCGCTCAGTTAACTTATTTTCCACTTATTTGAGCATTTAGGAAGAAATATGGCTGCAATGAAATATAACTATATTGTATTCAATATACTCGTACACAGGGCATATCGATCTTAAAATATGTGTTAGTACCAATAAAACTGTGAATTTAATAAACTCATTCCCATTTCAAAGACAGGTAATTACCTTTTCAAATATATTAGACAGTTTTTCATAGAAAGTAATTCACTAATGGTTCAATACCCTTTGCATAAGTCACAAATGTCTCTCGATGACGAACGATCTATTTTAATTTACGATATGTTTTTGATTTCGCTAAAAATATAATTTTTAAAAACTTTGTAGAGTGGCCATAATCTATAAGTATTGCTTTCACCAACGTGTACAAATATAATATTTCAAGATCTAGATGCCTCCTATCTCTTATTCTAATTTCTGATAATTAAAGGTAAACTGAAGTTTAGTGAAGTTGCAATTAGAGTTTTGAAATACGTTTTAGATTGCAACAATGATTTTTATAGAAAATATTATTTTGATATTAAACGTTTATTTACTATCTACACACATGAAAAGTAGGTAAATTTGTTGACTTTAATTAACTAAGATTGGTTTAAGAAGATTGTCATTATTTTCTCTCCCTTAGCGCAGTTGATACGCGTAAACAGCACTTAGAAAATAGAAAATATTAATTGAAACCAACTTTCTGGGAGTTACTCTGATTACGATGAAGGTCGAACGGACGAAACGATGCCTTACGATGAGGTTCGAAGGGAATTCATAAGATAATTCAACAAAAGTAATTGCTGTAATTATAGATGATTATAAGTAGTAATGAGTTACTTTACCCTTAGTTTGCAATTTACTTCACACTTTCCGAATCTGCTTCAATAATATCGAAAAGGTGTCCATAAATGTTTAAATTTCTATTTCGTTGGGTTGAATAGCCGTAATTATTTCCATGTTCATTAATTCAAAAACATGCATTTTTTCAATCTTACGTATTATTAAATATCAAACTGTCGAACTAAGCCACATTTTAATAAAACACAATTGTTATATTTTTCACAACTTGTAACTTACCTCTCGTACCACGGTCGATTATCTTCTGTAATGTACCTGAAGCCAGCTACGCTCGTCTGGCTGCAATATTCTGTAAAGTGATCTCGAAGCTTCCGCACTCTCAAACGGGAGAAACATATTTTTTGGTAAAACCTGTGTTCAAAATACATTTAAATTATTCATTCAAAATTTCATTATTTTTTGTGTTTTTCTGGTGGAGGTGTTTAATTTCTGCCAAGATCTTTATTAGTATGAAGGAATATAAACGCGAATATCACGATGTGTATTATTGTTGTTGAATAACTGTGTATCATTTCTTGTTTTATACCCTAAAATGATTCAAATATCTTCAATTTGTCCAAACATTTCTTTTGATTTGTTTTGTTGACAACTCGAGAAATACTGTTCGCCAAAGTAATCAACTGTGCATGTTAAATTACTATTCATCTTTTTTTGTTAAAATTGTCCATTTAAATGAAAACAAACTAGAAATTAGATAAAAATGTAGATTGAAACTTTACTGCAATGGGCATATGCTTTACTGCCCGGCGGTAGATTAAGAGCCGTCCATAAATAACGTAATGCAAATTTGGGGTAATTTGAATCCCCCTCTCTCCACTGTAATGCACCCGTAGCGCGCACTTCAACCCCTAAATAATTACGCAACGCCTGTAGCAACAGCCCCATTGTAAATGCAAAAAGTGAAAATGAATTATAGTACAATAAAAACAATTTTTATTTATTTTGTACGTTATGAATGAAAGTGCATGATAATTGAAGTCAGAATTAGTTGGCGATGCTGACTACACCTAACAATAAGATTGGGGGAAAGTTTAGGATGAAGGAAGGACGCATACACGAACAAAATTTCCGATTATGACTTCGTGGATGGCGCATGGGCGAGAGTCACTTATTCTTTAACAGGATCCGGTATTAAGAGATTTTCTGTGGAAAAAGTCGTGTTTTCCGGAAAGATTACAATACTTTCTGTTCTAGCAAAGATAGAAACAGTATAATTATAAAGTATTTTGCAGATCTCTTGATTCTACTCTCAATGCGGAAGTGTTACTTATGCCGCCCGAACACGAGCTCCAGCAAAGATCAAATCGATAATTAAATAAATGAAATGAATCCAATTACTGAAATAAATAAATGTAATAATTGAAATTAACGAAACAGTAAAGAAAATTAAGAGAATGAGCTTCCTTCATATCAACAAATGTTTATTATATTGGTTACAGACGAACAGGAGGAGATATAGTAAAGAAAGACGCGTCTATCTTGTGACAAAAGGAGCACATTTAGCAAGTAGTTATACATGCGGTGTATGTTACACACACAAATACATTCACTTTTAGATATTACAATCTAATTTTCTACACAGGAAAAAGTTTACTACGTTGACTACACAAAGTAATCCCGAAATACTACTAAACTATTGCCATAAATTGTTTCAATGCTATTAAAAGTTAATTGAATTCTGCAAGGAGATAAATAAACCAGAGAAATAATAGAGACTTACGTTTTGTGTGACTTACTGAAAACCAAGTCTTCTTCGTGTCCTTTTCGAATCTTGTTCATTGTGTTTGAAAAGCGGAAACAGGATGTGTTCTAAATAATCACTACTTTATCCAAAATTATGACAGTCCAGAACCTCTTGCGCACTAAGGTACGCGTACATATGCGTTTCTATCGATCCAAGAGATCTCCAGTGAATTCTCTGTTCAACACACATGGACGCGTGGATAGTTGACTTTTTGTGATGCTTCAATTGATTAACTTGTTTAACTGACCCGAATAATGAAGTCTCATCACGAACGCGTTCGTGCACCTTGAAACGCGAGCACGCGATTTTATCCTTTACATTCACGTCTATTTATATTTGGAAATTAAAAGTTAGAGAATAATATTTAGACATTTATTAAAGTTATTAATATTAAAAGTAATGTTGTTTATGATAGTTAATAGTATTATAGTATAATAGTATTGAATATGCAAATAAAAACTCTTCCTTGTTTTCGTAATTTATAATTCTATTCAGAATGTTTCCACTCACTCCAACCATAGAAGTAAGCTAAATAATAAAACATACGAATTTTTATTGTTCAAGTAAGTAGTCTACATAGGTTTTGACATAAAATGTAAAGAGTGAAACAACTGTTGATTTCATAAGAAATAGGCAGTATTTTGTTTAACAGGAGCCCTCGAAACAAACTTAATTCGTTGCAGATAGCGTGAACTGGGTTGAAGTTGTGACTAATGGAGTTTTCACTGATAATAATAAAAAATACAACAGATGTCTCAGGGCAAGTCACTGCAGTGTCTCTGAGTGGTAGGTCGTGGGGTTCGAGACCCGTCGGTGTCATATTTTCGACACTAGCTAGAGAGCTCAGTCGAATCTGGCTGCTCTGATAGGTAGCTTTCTGTGAATTCTCCGCAGACAGTGGGGACATTTCTTCGCAGAAAGTGAGACGATGCTCATATGTTGAATTTGTAATTTTGAATGTGTTTTAAAAGAATACATTTCTTATAAGCATTGACAATGTATTCCATATGTAATATTTAAATGATATTAGGCAATACATTTGTAATCTTATTTGTACGCATTGATAAGGAAGTATATGCGATGACCTTCATTTCTAAACTTATCTGTATAATATGCTGCAAATATCGTAATTGATTTTTTCAGATTTGTTTCTTGTGTAGAAGTAAGGAACCATTACTGTTATTGATTACAAATATTTTAGATAAGCACTGCAAACAATTTGTATGAATTTCTTTGGACTTATTCAAGTGATGGCTGATGTGTTAGTAATTGTGGCAAAAAATGCAATAATACATTTTGACTTCGCCGATAACAAAGCGAGAAAGTGTGTAGTTTTGTATCATCCCTAGTTTGTTTATTCAGAACAACTTTGCAATTCACGTGACAGAAAACGGCTCTATAACAGAAGAACGGTAGGCGATATCAACATTTTATAAGGACATTTTTTAAACAATACTTTATTACGATTTCAAAAAAAAAAAGGATCATGGGTTACAGAGATAATGGAGTGTACATTGTTATCATCCACCAATTTAGGCCGTCTCAAGATAAACACGACTAAAACATTGGTGACACTCTGAACTTTGACAAACACTAAGGTGTCATAATAATAATAATAATAATAATAATAATAATGACATTTTACTGTGTCTTAATACATCCCCGACCCCATTTGATCCTGAAACTTTTACATATACTAAGGTATCATGCAGACTAGCGTACACACGTTAATCCGTATAGTACACAAAGTCATTTTTGGGTGAAAAAAGTCTACCACGGTCTTCTTCTCAAATAGATGAAAAAATGTTTTTCAAGTAATTTTACTGGGAAAACTGCATTTCTGTAGAGCGTATTTTTAATTTTTCTACTCGTTAACACCAAAAAGGTTCTTCTTTATGGGAGTATTTATCTCTAAGCATTACCGGTGAAGAAAAACACTTTACCTACTTACTACGTAAAAACTACTTTCAAGTATTCCGGGTACAAACGAAAAAATACGGTTGAAAATGAAGATGTATTTTACGTCAGGCCTGTATCGCAAGCAGTCCTCCGATACTACCCGATCTCGTCAACCGGTCGTCAGAGTTGCAGTGAACTCACTGTTTGGAAATTATGCAATCACTTCCCAAGACGTCAACTGAGCTTTGACTTTAGAAATACGCATAACGTTCTGTGACAAAAAAGATGCAAAAAGGAAAAAAGATGCAACAAAATAGTCTATACCAAATGCAAGAATTTTTTTCGCGTACTTATAAATGTTTCGCACACGCTTTACTGTTGTTCAGCTAACTCTTTCTAATGGTTTGCTGGAAGAAACAATTGTTTCGCACACAGGTTCACAAGCACAAGTCACTACATAGTTTGCGTACGTATTAAAAATACTTTCTTCGGAAATCTCTACATCTACGTCTAAAACCATAAAAAATGCTGGTTTGAAGAACTCTGTGTTGTGTTTCTTGATTGTAAACTGGCTCACTCTGTATTGAGTCCCATTGGTATAAATAGGAAGTATGGACCCAAACATTTGCATTGCTTTTCCACGAAAATTGGGTGCTACTGCTGCACTTTCTTTTTGTAGAGTGCTGGGAGTGTCAGCGTAATTATTTCAACGGACTGAGGGGCGACCTTCTTCGATAGCCGAAAAGGGCGCACCAGCAACCAGTAGAGCACCTCCAGGATGCTCAGGAAGCTCATTCCCAGGCACAGCCCCAGCAGGCCCCCACAGTTGGCTGCAACACAATCAGCGCTCTCTTACATTTTGTCACTATATCAATCATGAAATTTCAGCCAGTAGAGCAGCTCCAGAAAGCCCAGGAACCTCGTTTCCAGCAAGACCCCTCAGCTGGCTGCAATACAATCAGCGCTCTCTTACATTTTCTCACTATACAACTCATGAAATTTCAGCCAGTAGAGCAGCTCTGGAATGCTCAGGAAGCTCATTTCCAGCAAGCCCCCTCAGCTGGCTGCAATACAATCAGTGCTCTCTTACATTTTGCCACTATACCAATCATGAAATTTCAGCCAGTAGAGCAGCTTCAGAAAGCTCAGGAACCTCATTCCCAACAGGTCCCCTCAGCTGACTGCAATACAATCTGTGCTTTCTTATATTTTGTTACTATACAACTCATGAAATTTCAGCTGATCTCTGCATTTTCTTTTCCTTCCTTAATGCTGTTGAATAATTTCGAAATTATGGCAAATGATATCGTTTAATTAATTACCTAATGCATCAAATTATAACGTAAATACATTGAAGTTTTGTGCGTCCGGGTGACGTGTGTCGCCGCTGGGAGCGCGTAGATTGCAGCGCGCAGGTAGCCAAATTGCACGCATCCGTGCCGGCGTGACGGCAGCGTGGCCACCAGGGAGGAAATTGCCTGCCAATTCTTAACGTTCGGCAGTTTATGCAAATTTGCGTGATCTGGTGTTGGAAAAGTGCGTTCGGAAGCTTTCCGCAACGCTCTTGTCATATTATTAAACAAAGTTTACTCTTCATCGATAAAATAGCAAGTAAAACTTTAAGTGGTTAAGAAATAGAATATTTTAACATGTTGTTTTGCTAATTTCAAAGAAAATTTGTTAAAACTTATAATTTGACAAATAATATATAACATTATTAATATTATATATAACTTTATTTAACTTGAAGGGACGTATTTTTTGAAAAAAATCCAAAATATTTAATGTAATTTTCAAAATTTTTAATATCAATTTATACAAGTCTTTATCTTTAATAGTGACAATGCTTACCTATGAAGGTCCCAATTCCATGAAGCTCCATCCGACGTAATGGGAGAAACTGGCTCTCCTTGAAGAATATCATCAGGAAAGAGAGATGAACCTTTTCAATTATTTCTCTCTTGCTATTCAAAAACAAAAAACAACAACATCGAAGTATTACACAGAAATGAAGTTGACAGCGCTGGAAATCACCAGTGGACAGCTAATGGAAACACCAGTGTCAGCTTACGTCGTTTGTCATAATAGGGAGAACATTTTCCGTTTGAATGTTGGGGAAATTTGTTTCAATGTATAAATTAATTGGGGAAATTTAGTATTAGTGCTGGGGAAAGAGTTCGCAGCAGATGGCAACCTTTTTTTAAATAAAAATTGGCATTTTGTTAATGCCTACTTCAAATATTAATGAACCTTCCAAGAATTAAATGTATCCAAAAAGACAGTCGTAAATTCTTTCCAAATTAATTTATTTTCAACCTTCGTAACGAATACCAAGATTAGCTTTGGTACCTCCCATCATTTCAACAAGGGCATGAGAGACCTATAAATAGTTTACACTTTTTTGACAATACGTTGAAAAAATACCATTCGTGTTTTTTCCATTCGTTGACAATTTGTGTTTTTTTCTTAAACAATTTTTACAGATTTTATTCCTGTTTTAGATTCTTCTTGCTTGTATTTGACATTCCTGTGATTGCATCATCTCTGTGTTTGATTTTTTCTTGTGATTTAGGAATACATTTTAACATCCACAATTACTACATCCCTTTCCATTTCATCAAAGAGTGTAGTTTTTTACAGAATTATTCCATTTTTTACAAAATGTGCAAGAGTCACGTGTTGATTCCATTTTTCTCCTTGAAAATATTCTTGCATTACATGAATTATTACTATATATATATATATATATATATATATATATATATATATATATATATTATAACAATTCATCTAAATCAAAATATATATTCTTTTGTCACAATATAATATGTCTGACGATATGTAGTTTGTAAATAACTATTATAGAATTTGAAAAAGTATTATCGAAACGAAATATTACTTTTCTCTATCAATATTAAGTGTTAAGAATTACATCTCTTGATACAATTTTAATTTTTATGTAGGAATAAACTTACTCTGCAGGTAAATTCTTCGTTAGTTCGATGAGATATTTCTTAACTTTTGCAGGAGTGCTAGAGCGCTCTGCGCGATATTTTACAGATAGACACGTCTGCAGACAGTTGCATTTGAAGCCTAATGCTTCCATCTCATCTTCAGTGGCGTTGAAAATATTTAGGTCGTCTTTTAATCCCGACCTCAGCAACTGAAACATATCTGTGCAATCCCCGAGTGAACAAATCAGAACCACAATTTATATTATTTCTAATTACTTCGTATAGTCTGCAACAAGAGGTACACGTTTCAATTTCAAACGATAGCTGTTGCCTTTCTAATATACGAAATAATTAGTTATTAATATCCCCAGTAATTGTTTGAGAAATAATACTGCTATACGGGGCGGATCATTTATATTGAGACAGCAAAATATTTAAAAGAAAAAGCTTGGGACAGAATATTGTCTGAAATAAAATGTAAATAAATGGTAACCTGTCAAAATTTGACGGTAAATGAGTGATAAGAAAACTAGAGGAGTGGAATAAATATTGATCTTCACCCTTATAAAACACGCTCTCTACTGCTTGCTTGCTAAACACGCACATTTGCTCGCATCAGTTGCTCGCACCAACGATGACTAAGTTCGATAGGTAAATAGATGGACAGATATATATTTATTATTTCTGCAGGTAGGTTTATGCAACCTGGTGGCGGATCACTATAATTTACAAGCATTATAATAAGGAATATTAATGCAATATAACTTGAATTAAAATAATAACAACAGAGGTAATAATATCAATAACAATAATAGAATTAACCCTACGTTTTATGGCTATACAGATATGTTTAAGTAATAAATTTACGACTTTTTACAACTATGTACTCCACTTCATAATATTTTACATCTCTTTCTACTTCTATATTGCACGACAATTCACAACACGTCACCCCACTTCAATACAAATACTCTATTGAATATAGTATTGTGTATTTAGTAAAGCAATGCATTTAATAATAATAATAATAATAATAATAATAATAATAATGTGCTTGAAAGTAGTGAGCACACACTCTACTGCGATCGTTCCATTATCACTGACAGACATGTCGGCGGCAATAGACCAGATATAGCGTACATTGATAGAAACCAACAGCAGGTTTTCCTTATCGATATATCAATACCCAATACCCACAACATATCGGGAAAATATCAAGAGAAGATCCAGAAGTATACCAATCTCTCCTATGAAGTCGCAACTCAGTGGAACTTCAGTAAAGTGACGACTGTGCCTACAATATTATCAGCTACGGGAGTGATCCCGAAAATGACACTTCGGGCACTGGAGTGTCTTCACTTGGATACCAGGAATGTATATAATATGCAAAAGACAGTAATTTTGAATACATGCCGTATTGTCAGAAGCCATCTGAACCTTCAGTAAAGCAACCACACCACACCTGGTCATCGTACCTGTGTGTGGTTGACATACCGACCAGTAGATACTGTGAATAATGTAAGACATAATAATAATAATAATAATAATAATAATAATAATAATAATAATAATAATAATAATAATAAAATAATGACTGTTTTAATAAGTTTAACTACTTCATAAAGTTTACAAAAATCATTACTTATTTTACTTTTAATTCTTTGAACACTTAGAGGAAAGTGTGCCAAAGCTGTCGCAGGCAATTTATTCCAGTCAGTTATTGTTCTATTTGTGAAGGAAACTTTTCCAACATCTGTTCTCTGTGGCCTGAACTGAAGTTTGTGCTTGTGATCACCTCTACTCAAGTACGTGGGTCTAGTGAGTCGGATGCAGATATATTTTCAAGCTGGATACCGACAACGCTTTGTGATTGACACAGTCTTGCCTTTACCCTCCTGCTTTCTAGGGTCTTCCATTCTAATTCCTTCCTTTTTGTTTCGGTAAACAAGTTTACTCTTTTCTGTATTCTATTCAAATGTTTCTTTGGTACATTTCTATGAAGGTCCTGACAAACCTCTCCCTATTCCATTAATGGACAAACTAGGGATAACTGAGCTAATTCTCTCGCTTTCCCAGTACTACTATCAGTACAGTGTCCGCATAGCAAAATGCAAAAACTTCCAAACGACAAAGTTTACATGATTTCCACAACTCGATTGGCTATCAAAAATTATTCCCAGTTTCTTACAAGACAAGACTCTTGGAATATTTTCGTTGCCTAAACGGTATTGAGTTTTACTATAGTATCTATTCCGTGCCCGAAATTTTTTGATTAATTTTCTTTAACTCTCGTAGTTCTCGCATACAGCTCTGGGGATCCCTTGGAACTTTTCTTGGTAAGGAGGGCCGGCAATGTCAGTGGCTGATGTGATGTTTCTTTCTGAACATACTGTATACGTATACTCAACTGAGTTAAGGAGAATGCGTTATAATTGGAGAAGAAAATTAAATATAGAATTTTGGAAAATTTACATTTATTGCAACTCCAACTACAGATGCATCCTCAATTGTTACAACCCTTGCAGCAATGTTCTTTTCAGCAGTACGACCTCCAAAGGGGTGTTGTCCTTCAGCTGTGTTGTAATTTCTTCGCTAAGTATTTTCCGTCATATTCGTTAATTTATTAATACTTTATACCCAGTGTAGGCAAGTTTGTCGACTCCACATGAAAACTACAAATTTTCAACGAACCGCGAAGAGGCAGAGGCAGGAGAAGTAAGCCTAGCCCTAACCTGAGCCTGAGCTAGAGGCAAGAGAAGTAAATATTTAAATGATAGAAATTAAATGAAGATAGTAAAAGTAAAGAATAAAAGAAACGGACGATTTCCAGCTTCACGCTACACAAATACTCCACAAGCATGTTTTCGAAAGTATTGAAATTTTTACTGTGTAATTTTAATGTAAAATTCTGAAAATAAAAATATAAATAAATGTTTATAAATATATTTATATTTATTGGTATTTTGATGTTTCCATTTAAACAGAAGACGTGATATTTAGAATTATTTTAAAAATAAGACCTTCTTAAATGTTCCATGAACGTTTTTGTAGAGTAGGAAGTCAAGAAGTTATAAAATGAAATGGGTAATCTGGGCAAATGTACGAGGCTAATGTCCTTGCTCAATGTCTCTGATTGGATTGTCAACTTATACGATGTACAAGCAAACACGAATGCATTACGTCTGTAAGAATGGACAAAATAATTTTGTATTTGACTCAAGATATTTGCTTATTGCGGTTTGAAATCGGTTTTATTCACATACCCATTGCAGCCGTAGTCAGTTTCCTGCTTATAAGTGCTGCCTACGCATATTTTTTGCAATTCAAACTGTACACCTTTTGCTCTATATTTGAGACATTGTCATAATACGCACTTCCAGCTTCCACATCTTAAACGAACTATCATATTTTATTAAAGACAGTTTCACCACTTTCACTAGCCACTGATGTTTTGAGCGTGCGTCAAAAAATGAAGAGTCATTTTTTGGACATGTATTGAAAAATAATTCTCAAATATAATTTTTTTCTACGCGCAGTGAATAATTGGTTGTGTGAATGTTGTTACTTTTCAGGACTAGGCTTTTAAAAGTTTGTATAATTATGTAAAATCGAGATTATGTAATAAATCGATGGCAGTCGCACTTTGACCGCCATGGTGGTCAGACGATCCGTCCGCTCCGTGCAAAATCACGTTGTGCGTGCGTTCACCGCCTCAGTACTGGTCAGTCTTACGTAAAACGTGGTAGAAGTGGAGTTATTGTGAAGTGAAGGGATACTGTGTTCAACTAAGTGAAAAGTTATTTTTATGGCCATCATGGAACTCTCTCAGGTTCATCAAACTACAGATCATAACAGTAAGACAACTATTAATTACGTTAAAATTACTTTGCAATCTATCTTTCTCAAGAAAGAAAATGCTAACATCGCAGACCCTGCAAATAGTGTGCCAATTGACGAATTACACCCCCTTAAGTTTGCTTCAAAAATATCGAACAACAGACTGTGACTTCATCTATCCAGCAAGAAAATTGCAGATGATCTAGTCTACAACCATACACAAGAGAATCGTTGTGTCTAATTCATTTTTTACAATGAGAACATTAATTTCTAGCAACAAAAGAATTATTCTATGAAATATTTGCTCAAGTATCCCATATCAAATCATTAAATAAAACTTAACATTCAGTGTCAGAACTGTAGTACCATGAACTTTCCTTCGTGCGGTATTTAAAACTCCCAATTTGAGCAACATCCTTAGTTTTCGGCCCCCCCCAAACATTTGTTTTTCCGAGTGATGCACATAAATTTCCTGAATCATTTCCAGTGTTTATAGATAATGTTCCTCATTGGATATATGTAACTCCTAATGTTCCTATTGGTTTTTGTGTAAAAATCAGGATCACACATCTAAAAACTGCCCAAATCCATGTAACTCCCAATTAACTAAAGCCCTACCTCATCTTACGGAAGTAGAAATCACAGAATCAACTAAAAGTATTGTTGATAGATGCAAGTTCTAATATGTGTCTCCCAAATACTGAATTATTTTAAAAAAACTTAATGCATATATGAATTAAAAACGCAATGTTAGGGAACAAGATTACGAAGAACAATTATCCAATCCTCCCCTTTCTTGCCATTCTTGCTTAAGATAAAGATAAAATTATAAATTAATCTATTTACAATGGACGTTGTACAATGGAATTGTAATCTATTTTTGCAAGAAAATCGTTTCTCAACACGTAACGTTTATCAGTACGTAACCAAAAACTTACATTCTGCTTTATATACACAATTATCGTGGATATCGGTGCATATTAATGTTTCCAGTTCTCCTGAAACAAAAAAATACGATTAGATAAATACTTCAGTTAACAGAAATATACGCTTTATGTAAAGTACACCCCAAAATTAAAATATCGGTTTCAAATTCAAGAAATCGCGGTATCGGTCAGACCAATCTGGTGAATATCAATTTTGGAGAAAATCGACAGACACAAATGTTTTGTCGATTTTTTTGTTTAAAGAACTCACAAAACGGATTCTTACTAAATCACTTGATAAAGGATTTTCCCACTTAATTTAGCAACTTGCTTTATAAACATTTTCGTTACCAGAACTGTGTAATAAGAGTTTTTATTTCGATATTTCGTCGTTTTTTCGCTCAGCATTACATAACTTTCTCTCCACTATGTGGCGAAAAAGTAAAAAGTACTGTAGTTAAGTTACATGGAGAAATTTTGATAACCTTCTATAAGTGTACACGTAGGCTTCCGGGGCTCGAGTTCATTACTTCTAGGCTGTCCGGGTGACCTCACGTCGTTTACAGATAGGCCGACGTTTCGCCTGTCATGTCCCAGTCTTCTTCAGGGTAGTGACATTCTTGCTTAAGCCTACTATCCTTAAGTCACTATCCTGAAGACGCCTGCGACATGACAGGCGAAACGTCGGTCTATCTGCCGACGACGCGGCGTCACCCGGACAGCCTAGAAGTAACCTTCTATAAGACGGATACCTGCCAACCCTCAGGTTCCGTCTTAGACAGGTTTTACTGCATTATGTTACTAATGCAAGGAAAGAAGCGTGCGGGTGTGCACTCACGGGGCATGTAGAAGGCGACGCACTGGCACATGTGGAAGGTGACGTTGGCCAGGCACTCGAACTCGCAGTTGCTGCGCGTGTAGTGCTTGAAGTAGCGCAGGCGGCGCTCGTCGGGGAAGTAGCACTGGCGCTGCGCGGGCGAATAATTCCGGCGCAACTCGTCGCTCGTGAGCATCGTGTAGGGCGTCACCGCCACCTCCACGAGTCTGCCCAGCGGCACGAAGAAGGAGCTCTTGCTCATCCGCGGGAACTCCCACGGATTGTGCAGCATCACCTGCAACCGCAACACCGCACATCTTGGCCGCGCCCGCCGCATCCACCGGCTGAGATGGCTCAAGGCAACGGCTGTCGCCACAGAATTGATTGCTTGTTAGTGATTCCGAACGCGTTAACTGCTTAGGTCATTACTCCCGTAAGTGTAGCGCATGTTATTATCACGAGAGGTGACGGTGACCTTCTCTCGGTGGATGGCGAGATTCCATGCCGTCCTGCTAGCTGGTTTTTCCTCAACCAGGTATCTTCTACAGCGGGCCACGACCCCAACCGGGACAAGCTCTAGGCTCTCGAACGGTCTCCCGGCATGTGTGGTAGTGTAGGGCATGTGAAGTAAGAGGTGAAGATAGGACAAGGAAGAGGTGAGAAAGATCGCACGTGGTCCGTGGCCCGTTTGTTACGGTACTGCTCCAGCATTCGCCCCGTGTTGATCGAATGTTTCGATACTAATTAAAATATGAGGTCGAATTCACTCCGTTTCTGGAGGAGAATTCTAGATGTCAGCTGTTGTGATAGGGAGTTTTCCCTGTTTTTCCGATCAATTCCAGAACAATGTCGGAGAACTATCTTAATGAACGGATCACGGACTGCGCACGTTCTTTCTTTCCCTTCCCGTTTTATCCCCTCTCACAATACACACACACACACACACATACACATACACACACGCATACTTACAAATTCATTCACTACACTACCACACATGTCGGGAGATCAGGTGACAAAATAGATCATGTCTCAGGTGGGTTGTATCTCATTGGGGAGGTACATGGGGAAAGAAACCACCCGCAAGCCGGCATATAAGTCGCCGCCGGATTCCACGTACGTGCTTGGGCAAATACCGCTTTCGTCCGGGGTGTAACATGTACAATATCTAGAGGACTAATGATCATATCATTTTCGCGCTCAGAATCTTAAAGTAATCAGCAAAAGCGTTGAAATTGTGATGAAGGGTTCATCTGAACTTTGCGACCACACTATTGAAGCTACCCTTTTACTGCATTGTTCCTATTTTACAATTTGCCGCTAAGAGGAAGCGATATGATCACTTAAAGAAGATGTACCCCAGATCACATTCTACATTGTTGGCGAGGAAGACAACCGACCCTTTTTAATGTTGTGCAATCTCGGGATAATATTAAAACCACCTATAAATCTAAGTTCTATGTAGTACGTACAGTTTTGGCTAAGCTATTCAAGTAGCAATTGAATTGGGTGATAGTAGAGATGAAGAGGCAAAACGAGTGAGGCTGTAGAAGTTCAGAATAATGAGGACACAATCAAATGTCATAGAGATTTTGTCCAAAGCTCTCACCTCCAACCATAGGATCGTCCAAAATCTTATAACATAAGGTACTAAATCGTATAAAACAAGTAATGGCAGTTTGTCCACCCAGGAAAAGCGGGAGTTGTTGCGTCACCAGCATGATCCACTCGTCTAGACGTGGTTAAACAGACAAATTTGTCAACTACTTAATTGTTTTTCGTCAAAAGTTTCATAATCTTGTTTGTGAATTACGTTAATGGTCGCTGCGAGATTCTTCACGTAATACTAAAAGGTAGATCGAGGCTGAATGGCCGGCGTTTTATTCAAAGAAATTTTCATGAAGAAAATGCTTCTATTTCTGAGTCGGACACCATAACTACTTGCCTGCCATTGTACCGTCTACATATATTACGCCAGTAACTGTGAAATCTAATAAAATTCTCGCGATTTAAAATTCAAAATTATTCTAAAGTAAGTAATAATTCGAAAAAAACTATGTATAGTAACTTCATCAAATATTGAGCAAACGGTTTCATCAAGAAACAAATATGTAGCTTGAAAATATAAGATGTCATCACGAAATTTCCGCGAAAAGTTCAAAGAATACACGTAGAACAGAAAAGATAGCGGTGACGTCAAAATGCGCTATAATTAACAACATATTTTCAACCGCGTAAAGAAACTGTATTTTCTTACTACTTTTATTATTGATTTTTTTATAAAAACATTACACAGATGACTTTTAAATGAAAAATGTAAATATTAAAGTTTTAAAAAGTGAAAAGTTCCTAATCTTATAAAAAACCAAATACGCATTGAGCAAGGAAAATATTTCTTATTATTTAAGTTATACTTTCTTCATTCCAAAATATTAAAGGCGTTTAGAAAGAGAGTGAGTATCCCAATACTCAGGACAATCTGTGATAATGTCTATAACTCACTGTACTATAACCAGCTGAAAGGTTGGTCTTTGGCCCGGACTTGCTTAGTTCTGGCTTGTACTTGCTACTATTAGAGCGAGCTTTTAAGCCACTCTCTTTTTCGGGAGGAAAGCGCGACATAGCTCCATAAAAATGAGGGCTGACCAACACTATTTCTAAGCGCCTCAATTACTGTGTAATCTTTAACATACCTGAAATCCCTCAAAGGAGCCACTGCAGAAATATTCCATATCCCAAGAAAAAGCCTGAAGTACTACTGACAATCCTTCTACCCTGCCTGATTCTAGGGATCTATAAGGGTATGCATTGCTTCTCGCCGATGAGGAGTATCCTTCACCCATAATCCATTGTATGTTCACGTTTCCATAGTGTAGGTAGTTCCTCGACGAATGGAACCTAAGAAATAAGATTTATCAATATATTTCAATAGAGATGGCATTATCAGTTACTAACATTATCTCAGTGCCAAGATACCCTGACGCCTGTCAATCATTTTCAAAAGTTTGCGATCTATGCTTTCGTCTTGCCGTATATTCGTGAATAAAACTAGCGCCTATATCGTTCACGAGATTTCAATTCCTGCGAGTCTCACAACTCATATTTTCAAATTGAGTCATTACCTAAAGATTTAATGTTGAAGAAAATATTTAATTAACAAAAAATCTTTATCATCAATAATTCAGTTGTTGGTTGACTTATGAAATTTAAACTTCTCTTGAAACATTTCTTCACGTGTAAATTAAACCAATTTGATGAAATAAAAATTTTCGTATTCCATAAATTACGAATTCCTATGCATAGTACAAGTATTTAACTAAGATCATTCTGTACCCTTTGAAATATATATGCTTAGAAATATGTATTAGAATGGGAAAGATACTCACGTGTTGTTAGTAAATAACACTTCATTTGGTAGCATATTAAATGTACGGCAGAGACCAGCTTCTGTTAGTAGTGGTTGAAATACATCAATACTTGTTCTGTGATCGTTGAACATTACTTTTGTTATTACATTGTTAAGAGGTAAGGCCACCTGTATTAGAAAAAGCAAGGTTGTACTCTATGCCAACATATTTGAAAGATAAAATATACTGTGATGAAATTTATTATTATTACGTTGTAAAGTTATTAACAGTGTAAGAAAGTAGAATTTTTTTTTCTGGATAACAGGATGAAATCCGTTCGCCTCTAAGGAACATAATGGATATTTCTCAGAACATTAATGTATAATATATCAAGAAAATAAATAAATAGTTAGATAAGAAATAACAATGGTTTAAAACCTCGGTGTATCTTTTTATAGCCCACATTGGCCCTTCTTAAACAATCGAAATGACAAAACAATCATAGGCCAATGTAAAGATCGAATGTGAAATCATAAGATAGAATCGACTTTTGACTTTGCCCTTTCTTGCTCTGGAATAAAGATCTTTTACTCGGACAATGGCCATACAAACGGAAAATAACTAAAAACTGACAGTGATCCTTGTCAAGGCGTTGCCCCGCCAGGATGTTGGGCGTGCGTCAGCTCTGAAGAAGACCAAGACATGTTGGTCGAAACGTCGGCACCTCAGCCTTCGACGCGGCGTCGCCCGGAGACGCTAGCCACCGGCGGCGGAAGCCTACGACATGATTGATCTTCCTTGCATCAAGCCACAGATATATTGGTAGTCATCCTACTTACCGACTCTAGGTAGTCGATAGCTATGCTAGGTCGTTTTGGTTCAATAGATGGTAATGGATTGATGCACTGAATGGTGCAATCTGCAAGTATTTGTTTCCTGTGGGAAAGAATTTACACCATTATTCCTGGAAACATTTGTACTGTGTTGAAAAGCCACGGCGGCATTTTCTCATTTTTACGGGCCGCTACAAGTAAAATGAAAATAGAACATGATTTTAAGAATATCATAGACAAAATCTGGTTCTGCATGCAAATTTTCATTAAACATTTTAAAGCCTTTATTGAAATATAATTTTAACGTTTTGTACATGTGTAATATTTTAAGCACATTTTCAGAGAAATTATTTGATTTTTTCAGAAACTTCACAAGAAATAATATCAAGAATATGTACTCACAAAAGTAATAATAATAAATCGCCTGTAATGTAAATATTAACGACGTGAGAGGTATTTCAAAACAATTACATTTATCTAATTTTAACTTTCTCGCCCTCTCTCATACTAAGTTATGTAATGCTGCAAGATAAAACGACAAATTTTAGGCAGAAAAACTCTCATTACAGGACCTAGGCAAAGATAAAAAGGAAACATCCATATGCTAAATTTAGAAAAAAATCCTTTAACACGTGGTGTAGACAGAATCCATGTTTGTCGCTCCTCGACACCTACAAATTGATAGACGGCAAAACGTCTGTCAATCTGTGAATAACGCTAGCGGCCGATTTTCTCCAAAACTGATATTCTGTATATTTACCCCTTGTTATTTAGTGCATTATGCATTATTCATAGAAACATTTTAAAGAAAAATATGTAGCCGTTTTTTTTAGAAAACTTTGTCCTTAATATTTCCGTATTTTGTGAAAAAAGAGTGCGAAAACTACTAATTTGTTTAAAAAATGTACATGACAATGATGAAAGAACCAATTGTGCGAAAAAATTCATTTCAAGAAAAAGATCGTTAGTTCAGTAATATAGTAGTGTGAAGAGTACTAAACTAATAACAATAACGAAATTTTTACAATTTTTCGAAACTTCAGAGATAAAAGTGAAAATATCATGTTCGGCCCTAAGCCGCCATCCTGATTGAGGTTTTCTGGGATTAATCATTTGCTTCAGGTGTATGACGGAATGATCCCTAGATTTTTTCTCCCAGACGTAAATATGCAGTTTGTCCTCTCCTCTTAAAATGTTACTACTCAATATGTATGTAAATTCAGTTGTTAGGCGGAAGAGCAGGCTCTATGGCCCGAGCCTCGCCATTAATAAAGGTATTATTGTTATTATTATTATTATTATTGTTATTATTGTTATTATTGTTATTATTGTTATTATTGTTATTATTGTTATTATTGTTATTATTGTTGTTATTGTTGTTATTGTTGTTATTGTTGTTATTGTTGTTATTGTTGTTATTGTTGTTATTGTTGTTATTATTATTATTATTATTATTATTATTATTATTATTACTATTATTACTCCTACGCCATGATCTTGGCTGTCCGGAAGATGCCACAGAAACCAACGTTTCGAACGTCGTACTGCAACTTTCCTCAGAGCGAAATGCATTTCCCAGCCAAGTAGATACTGTCTCTGGCCGTGGACGCTTGCATTTAAACCGCATTTATAAGAACGAACAACCTAATTGTGCTAATTTCAAATAAGGTTTGGGGGCTGCTTGAAAGAAAATACATCAATACATGAGGAATGCAAATGCATTCCTCGCAACATGGATAAAAAATATGGATTACCAAATAGGTTATCAATAATTTCTAGAAGATTGAATTGTAAACGTATAACAAAAGCTTGCATATAAGAAATGAAGAAACAAATTGAATTCATATACAAATTCCCAATTACCTAGCATCCAACTGCTTCCAAACACATATCAAATTACGTTCACAATGCGCAGGAAATTCAAAGCTAGCGAATAAGTTTGACGCCAAATTACACAACAAAGTGACCTTGTTTAAAGATCAGTTTGTGATTAACACATTTCATATTTTTTTTAAAATTCAATCGCCCCAATAATTGGCAAAATATGACAATTCTTTCTTAATGGAATGAACTACTACAATTATTGTATTAGTAGGAAGACGCCGAAAGATTTATGAACTTTTGTAATTTTCGAAAAATCAACTAAAATGAGTCCTGTACTATTCTGTTAAATCTCCTTCACACTCTCCAACAACAAAATTTAATCAAAATCCTTGAAGCGGTTTTGTTTGAAAATTTTGAAAATGTTTCATGAGCTTAATATAAAATTCCCCTCAAAATTAAGATATCGGTTTCAAATTCAAGGAGCCGCGACATCAACCGATTGGGGAATACGATCGAGGAATATCAATTTTAAAGAAAATTGGCTGAACGGTTTAGATGCTAAAGTTGTTCAAAAGCAGACAGACGTACAGACGTTTGGCCGTCAAACGAGTTTTCAGTATCAAGGACCCACAAAACATGGATTCTGGTTACACCGCGTGTTAGTTTTTTTTCTCTAGATTTAGCAATTTTATTTACCCTTCGATACCCGATCTCTGTAATAAGAGTTTTTATCCCGAAAATTTACCGTTTTCGCCAGTGTATTACATAATTTTCTACTAGCGAGGATGTAAAAATACCCGATTTGTGATACATTTTTAAACAGTTTGGTTCGGTGTTATTGTTTAAATCGTTTTATTATATCACAATTTAGATCAAATGATTTTAATATTTGCCATAATAAATTAAAATAATATAGAGAAACATATTTGGGCTAAGATTAGCGACCGCAATTACTGGAGTTAGATAGTACTCTGAGTTCACGCAGTTCCGGCTGCTCGGCAAAGAAACAAACAGAAAATAACAACATTAAAACATTTACGAGATGCGAAGCTAGTTCTATCATTCTCATTGTCTCTCTCATTCACTAACTTGCAATTTTATAATATATTTTTGTGTGAAAATAATTAAAACAACTGTGTAGTTTAGAACTATTAATGCATTTTTAAACATTTCAGAAATGTTCATAGTTTTCTAAGGAGAAGTAAACTTTATTAACGTTGTGAACTACTAATGACTTGAAAAAAACGTAATAAAACAGAATAAAAGTACTGAGGCAAATAAATAAACTTACTGCGCAACGTTTAAGGCCTTGTACTTCAACATGTATTCTGTGATGTTCAGTTGTGCAAAGTGAATTCGAGAGTAAGGGCAAATAGTAACTGCAGGAAATGGCACCTTCCATATTGGTTGTAGACTCTCTCCCATGGTGACGATGACTGGGGATTTCTTCCACCCACTCCAAGCGTTGCACGCGAGGATTATGCAGACTACAAAGCCAACGGCGATGCCCACCATCCACAGAATCCTGTCGGATAGAGGATGCAGCTAACGTTTGTACATGAGAACGTGATCAAGGTTAATAACTTGCGCTCCCTGCTTTCTAAGTTCCACTGCACTTTTAACACTCTAGACTTCTTCAACTGAGCATTCTTCAACTAGAGTAAAGACCTCCACTCCTGAACTCCACTGTGACTCCTTGCGTGTGAAGCCAATTGGGGCTACGATTGCCAAGTTGGGGCTACGGTTGCCAAATAGGGGAATTTTGTCCCCAAATTGGGAATTTTTTTCGTTATGAGGAAAGAATGGCAAATAGCCATTAAACAGTACACATTATTCTCTCTCATTTTTATGTATCAAAAATAGGAAAATAAACAACAGACATAGAGAAAGAAAAAAACGAAAGTAACATAGTGCTTCGACCAGCTCAAAGTACGATGATTGATTTATTTGAATTTTTGAATTTAATGCGACAGTCAATGCATTTTTTAACATTCTAGGGTAACTTCAACTAGAATAAAGACCTCCACTCCTGAACTCCACTGTGACTCCTTGCGTGTGAAGCCAATTGGGGCTACGGTTGCCAAATTGGGGAATTTTGTCCCCAAAATAGGATTTTTTTCGTTATGGGGAAAGAATGGCAAATATAAATGCTCGAGGAAATGTTTGCAGATTATTTGGGGAAATTATTTTCATTCGGAGTCGAGATAGAAATATTGTTCTCTCAATTATCATGAATAAAAATGAAACAGTAGACATTATTCTCCCCATTTTTATGTATCAAAATAGGAAAATAAACAACAGACATAGAGAAAGAAAAAGACATGAGAAAAACGAAAGTAACATAGTTCTTCGACCAACTCAGAATACGATGATTGATTTATTTGAATTTTTGAATTTAATGCGACAGTGAATGGAAACGTAAGGGTAGGTTATGTCGTTGGTCTATTATTTGGAGAATATTTTTCGTTTCAAAGTTTTGGAATTTTGTCTCATTGGAGAGTATATTTGCGGAAACTCCTTGGTAGTTTTGGGGAAAGAGCTCACAAACACATCTGGAAACCCTGCTTGCAGTCAAGAGAATTTCCTGCCTCATTAGTTCACGAGGGCGATTGCCATCTTGTTAGAGAAAGGAATGTTTGGTGGCGGCCATGTATTCCTCACTTTAACGACCTGTAGACTAGACATGAGAAATCTATGCCGATATTTTCATAAAATTGATGTATCTATAAAAGTATCAGTTTTGAACATCGACATCAAAGCCAATATTTTTTTAACATCGATGTTTTGTGCTCGTTATTTTTATGATTACGATATTTCATTCGAGGATGAAAAATTCTCATAATATAGATTTTGTAAAAGTCAAAATGTGAAATAAAAACTCTTAGTACTTTTCTGTCAATTAATGTGTTCAAATCAAACGAACGCAGCTTATACTTCCTTTATTGAGGAGACTATTCCTCACTCGAGATAATCCTGATATCGTGATCTTTCCTTCACCGTTCTTAGTATTTCCCAAATAGAGGCGTTTTATATCTTTTTCAGTTAAATTTTAATTATAAATTAATATGCATGGCTACTGTGAAATTAAAATTTGTTGTGCATGAATTTAATCATTGGAGGTTACAAAACCTTAATGAATTTTGGGGTTGATGTATTATTAATATCGATGTTTTAATTTTGAACATCGATGTTTGTCAACACCGATGTTTTAATGTAATGCCGTATCGTTGCCATAGACCCCTCGTGGCACGCAGGTAGTCACAGTCCTTTCCACCAAAAATGGATTGTCACGAAGTGCAAATATTTGGTTCCACTGGTATCCAAGCACGGGGTCTTCTTTTTCGGACAGATATTCTACTCACTACAGTACGTCACATGGTACGTAACACACAGTTTTTATCAGTTTTTGACATTAAATAAATAAATAAATAAATATATGAAATCAAACATTGCATTTGCGAGAATTGGATGATTTTATAGCCATTGGCCATCTTCTGAATGTAACAACTGGTATGAAGAGTGAAGACCCTTCTTGTCAGTTGTGGACCCATTCCCAAACAATAACATAATAGTGCATTGTTGGTGAAAGTGATTGTCTTTTCATGAACTTCTCAATCCCATGTAATTTCAGAAATTTCATGTTATTTCTGAAGATTTCGTATACAACTCAAGAGTTAAGTACAACTGTACTGTAATTGCTTTGTATTTTTTAAACTTTCTTCAAATATAACCATGTTCTCAAAATTGATGAAACTCATCCTATGTTTTTCTTTTATGTCAACTATTCTGCCATATTCCAATCATGACATACTGGAAAAAGTATTTCTTTCTCCTATTTAATCAGTCCTGAAGTTATGTTACCAGCTAATTAGTAAAAGTAGAAAGCCAGTTATTAAAGGAAGGTTTTGCGAAAGACCCATTTGGAATTACTTACGAAATATAAGCAAGTGGACATTTTTGGTGGAAGGGGTTTAAATGGGCTTTTTAAAGATGGTAACAAGTTAGGGACAACTATGCCCCATAATTTGGACTATTTGAGAATTACAGCACATGGTCAGTAGATGAAAGCATTCAACAATTTTAATATCACAAAAACTATAATTTTGATGGTTATCGTCTTTTGCTTCCGAGCCCTTAAAATATTAAGTCATTGCAGTACGGAGCATAGAGATACGTATTATATATTATGACGTGCTTGCCATTTATCTTACCGCTCATGCCAAGGGCGATGATCTTCTGATATATATTTAAAACCCGCGATACTCGTCTCATTACAATAAGTTGAGAAAACATCACCAAGTTTCCATTTCTTGAGCCAGGACAGGAAGCCTTTTTGAAAGCTTCTGCATCTAAAACAAATTATGTGAATATTTATGATGAATCTTCATAAATATTTTTTATTCGTGTTCGTGCTGGTTCTTATCTGGCTTACACATTTTTCTTATATTAATTTTTAATTAATTTTGGAGTTTTCAGAAACTATTTTCATTTGAGAGATGCATATGCATTAACCGGGAATAACCCGTTAAATACGATGTGATAAAAAATATCACATTAATAATGAAAATAGAAATGTTATTTAAATATTATGTTTTACGATTGTTAAATATTTAACTATTAATATTTCTTAAAATGCAGAGCGATTTTTTATATCATTTAAGGGTTCTTAAATATAACTTTAAGATTAGAGACTGATTCAAATATTGTGAACTGTTGTGGCCCGTAGTTTGTGGGACACTCGATAGTATATATTATACGTGGACATTCTGTCACTCACCCAAAATGTTCCTACGATGTAGCAAGTGGCAGCGGTATAGTGATATTCTCTCTCAGGTCTCTGTATTGCATAACTCAATTTACTTTCAGGACTAAAATGAATGGAAATAACGATTTCCAGGAATAAAATGAATTGAAACAAATTAAAAAATAAGTATTTTGTTGTCTTACCTTGGAAAGTTATTTCTGGAAATTATGCCTACCATTTTCTCTCTTGGAATTTGCTTCTGTTCAAAACTTCTGTTCAAAACTTCCAGAGTTCTCATTTGCTTAGAAAATGTCTCTTACTAAACCTACGTCATAAGGATGAAGAAAGAATGTGAATTGTTATCAACGCAACCAATCCTCTTTGTGGTGGGTATGAAATTAACAGGACGAGCTTATCATTGCCTTTGTTTTGTGATGGGAACAAATGATTCGCGTGTTCAACGCAGCAATGGGAGTATCTCACGAACTCTGTGCGTGCAAGTAGCAGAGCAGGCACGTGAGGGGTTTTCGAATTCAGGGCGGCTGATGGAATAAAATTATCGAAATACCTAAAATACTTTTTTTGCGAATTGCTTTCATATAAACTGAAATTAAAAATAAAGTTATTTTAAAACATCTTGTGATATAAAACAAACGGCAGTAATTTAACTATTGTTACAAGATACAAAAACTCAACGGTTCTTTGAGCATTTTGAACATATTTGTGATGTTTGATCTTAAAGTTTGAGTACAATAGGTAGATAAAACATAAAAAAAAACGTTTTTACAGGTACTACAAATGTCGAATTTTATCTCAAATCTAACATGACATGTAAACAAAGAAAATTTGAATTTCCTGCAATTTGCATTTGTTTATTGCTAATAAAAACTTTTTACTACAATTTGACATGTTTTTTCGTTTATAACATGCATTCTTTTGTCAATATTTGTTTTTATGTAGGCCTCTGGAAGTATTTGAAAAATAGAGCAAAAAGAGCACCATACAAAGGTAATAATGAAAATTGTATTTTTAATATGCAAGTTTATACTTTGTGAAGTTTATTTACATACAGTGATATTGATTTTATTAACCTTGGAACCACCGAAGTTGAATTATGACGGTGAACTCAAAAGTCTTCCGTCCATATGATTGAGGTTAGGTTGCAACATTACGAAAAAAATTACATTGTTTCTTTTGAAAAGTGAAATCTTCAAAGTTCTCTTTTGTTGCATTCTTCTAATAGATGCGATCACTAAACACTCTTCTTCTCGAGTTCAGAATCCTGGCCCGATGAGCATTGTCTTGAAATTCTTCCATATGTCTAAAAAACTCCATTTTCTACTATTTGAGCGAATGACCCACGGTTTCAAATCACCCTTCGCCAAGTTCTGGGAATTTCAAGCCGCGGCTCGAGCCGCGGTCTCAAAACATCGCCAAAGCCGAGTCTAACCAAGCGAAAATAGGGTTTTAAGCCGCTGTTCAGACCTCATCTTAGAAATCCACCTCAAGTCTCGAAGGAAAGGCTTCCTGCCATTAAATTCTTGCTATTCACTTGTTACGTTATGGAACAGCAAATCTTTTCATCTTTTTGTTATGTGATTGTCGTTCTGTGTATCCGTATATTCTATACGTTTTTTATTTTATCGTTCGTAAAGAATTTTTTTGTAAAATATTTAATGTATTGCATTATTTACGACAAACTTTATTAGTTACTTTGAGCACTGTGTGCGCTACTGTTTGGAAAACTATTTTGTGCGGAGTTGTTCAACAGCAGTTTGCAGGCTGTGATTTTTAGCACAATCGGAGAGTCGAATTAATAACAGTGACATGATGAACTTCATAAAAGAAGTTCAACATGGTATCAACCTAATCAATGGAATACATGAAATATTATGACTCGTTTACAAAAGATTTATACAGTGAAGTTTGTAAAATTCATTACTAACATTTGAAAGATGAATAGGAAAATATTAAAAATGTAAAGAATTTCTATTCAAGAAAGATTTTTTATTGTTTTAGAAGTTTTTGTGATGAATATACAATATTTATTTACTACAAAATATTAATTTGTATCATCAAGCATTTCTGAGTCTGCCATCTTCTTGTTTACAATAGAAACCAGAAAAAGAACATGAGGAAATTATGTCTTGAGACTATTAGTAGAATTGTAATTTAAATAACTTGCTGAAACTAACTGAAATATGTCATCAGCTATAAGGTAAGTAAAACTTTTCTTGAACCACAAATTACAATAAATGAAATCGTAGAAGATGAGATGAGAGGTGAGTTATCATTCGAAACACAATGCACGGAGAAATTTACTGTACTTTTAAAGCGTTTTATAAATATAATTATAATTTAAAAGACACAAGCGACCTAAAAACATAAGGCTAAAATTAAGACTTTTTTACCTTTTTGTGAGTCAACTATTAACACGTTTTCTTTAGATAACTAAACTTTTTTCTAATTTCCTTTCTACATTTACCGAAATGTCGTAAAAAACCGTGAGTGATGAAAACAGTTTTTGAGTCACAAATATTTTATTTTTATTTTTACGAAATATCTATCTATATATCTTTCTACGTATCTAGTTATTGATCTATATCTACCTAGGGTAGAACATTGGATTGCGAGTAAATTGGTTTGCTAGTGTTTTGCAAGACGAGCAAAAATTCTGAATTTGTAGTATAATTCCATATACGAGCGATGCTATGCAACAGGAGTAGAACTGGTTAGCTTCGCCTCCCCATCCCTCGCTAAGGAATTAGATTAGATTGTATTAATAATTTTGCAATTAAGTGTGAGAACTTGGTGGCAGAATACACTAACTTAACATTACAGAACTTAACAACTATACAAACTCTACAAACGTTACAAATTTCATGAACATTTCACCGTTCACCTTTCATAAAACTCCACTTCACAAAACTTCACTTCAACACACTTCACCGCACTGCGATACAGCGAGCTGTAATGTCTTTCTTACTCACTCGTTTCTCTCAGTTGCACGTCACTGCACTTCACGCCACTGCACTGCACATAATAATAATTATAATAATAATGATGATAATAATAATATTAATAATAATTATTATAATAATAATGATAATAATATTAATAATAATAATGATAATAACATTAATAGTAATAACAACAATAATAATACTTAATTACAAAGAAGACATAGGTAATTGCACTGAATTTTATTAAATATATTTATAACATATCCACATTCAAGAAACTAATTTATTTTTAAATTGTGCGTACAGTGATTTTCTCACACTCGGTTTTATAGTTCAATGAACTTTGCAATACGCATGCCAGAAAAATAGCGGAGGAGAACTTTCTCCCATCCTTTCCGCCTGAGAAATTGTTTCTCCTTCCCACTGTCGACGTGATAGGGAGGGGAGCCCTTGACTTGCCCTTCACTACACTTCTTTTTTTAAAAATGTGTTGCCCCCCGATCAGTGTATACACCACTTTACAGGTTTGAAATAAGACGCAACACTAAAACAAGTTGAACAATGTCAACTCAAAAGCACCGAGGTACTTGCCATTAAACCAACTCAACCCAATTTTATTTGTGAGAGGGAATCCCCTCTTGGAAACTCATTTCTATGGATTTTATGCTCAGGGCAGATGTGTGATGGGAGTGGAAATGGGAAAGTGAGATTAGGGTTACGTATTCATGATGGTTACGGCGGTCTGAATTGATCTGCATTGAAGTATACTTCTCATGTTCCAATGGGTTTTGAAGGTTACATATTTGCAAGCACTGCTCCCTAGAGGACAACTACGTCTGTCCCAAACAGTAACTTCATAATGTCTGCTGTTGCAAGTCCTGTCCTCGTAGTTACAAATGTTTTCAAAATTCTTGACTTATAGTTAGCGTTATAGTTTGGAAATGAGGAAGAATCATCTGCATTTCAATTATGTATTGTAAAATTCGCTTCGATACGCGAGTGTTTTGGGTTACGAGCACCTTTTTTTGGATCGGATTATACTCGCAATTGAAGGCTCTACTGTATAACTATTTGTAATTCAGAAATTCGTATTAAAATACTTAGTCTAATACGTATTGTATTAATTATTTGTGAAATAAATGTCACAAGACATATTATTAAGTATATTGTAAGACATACAAGATTGGAGAATTATCAAACGAGACCATTATGCCGAGTGTGATAATTGCAATTGAGTATAGAAATAACGTTACAAACTCCATGCCACATTTATCCACTATGTAAAAAATGTATTGCTTACCATAAATTTTGTTTAAATATGACTGTTCGTTTTTTCAAACAGTGACAGACCGATGTTAATGGTGGTTAATATGTGAGAATGAACTAATAGAACACTTCTGTTTTAATATTTCTAATTACAAATGCAATCTCGGTTTCATAGTTTGACAATATGCGACCATAGTGGATAAAATATATTAAATAATATGACATATTATGATCTATACTGTCTACCACGTGTGCTATTTTTTACAACATAAAAAAGTTTTCCATTTAAGAACGAAATTCTCTAAGTGTTAATTCTCTAGCCTTTGTTATGGGTGTCTGGATTATTCTATAATAAGTTCACTAAAATGCAAAATAATGGCTATAATTCTCATTCTCCTATGTTTTTATATTAAGAATGTGATACCTCACTTCTGTTATTGAAAAAATCTTGCTCAACGTTTAAATTTATGTTATTGTGAAATATTTGATTCCTCTTGAAAGTGCTTAGTTCTGATAATAATTCTGAAAAAAGGTTAGATGAGGGTACACAATTCTTGGGGCTGGGGGAGAGATTCTAACACCTCTTGGGTGCCACCATGATCTCAATAGAAGCCAATAAAAAAGTTCGACGATGCTGAGTACACTCATACCCAGGCAGAGCCCTAGCAATCCGCCACAATTGGCTAGAACACAAAAAGAAACATTAGTTTTAGCATTGACTTTTAAGATTTGTTCTAAAATATTATCTCCAGCAAGACCACACGTGCATTCATTCAGAGAATATTTAATGTTAAGACAGTTTCCGGATAGTTTATGTTTTGAAATATCATTTGTGCTACCGTTTAAATCTGAGAAACAACGTAATATTGTAAAAATGTGTTAATAATTTTTGTGACTGTAACTTACCAATCATGTCGTTTAATGTGTAAAGCTCTGTTCGGCGTTGCGGGACGTAGTCTGTGTTCTTAAAGGAAATGTATATAACTGCTCCATTTACAGATGTAACGCTAGATAGTGAAAATTCTTAATTAGAAGTAACAAAATAAATATTGTCATCCATGCAATTTGTTATTATTGTCACTAATAATAAGTTATTATTGTAATTGCCATTGCCACTGTTACTTTACTTCTAACATTTTCATAATTTCATTAGAACAGATATTACGTCATTTATATTATATTCAAACATTCCTGATCCACCTACGAAGGTTCGAATACCATATAATTTTGTATTCGTGATGAGGCAAGAAGATTCAGGAATTCTTGCAAAACGTTTGAAACAGTTTTTACTGCTTCATATACTAATCTACTAGTATACGAATACTCGTGTACTAAAATGTAACTCTGTTGCTACTATTTCCCCTTCCGTCTGTCCTACGGTGTGCAGCGCTAAGGCCTAATACTTTTAGTCAATTTTCTCCAAAATCGACGTACCCCAATCTATCAGGCTCAACAAGAAGATATATTTTGACTTTTAGCTTTAAAAGTTTAAAAATCAACAGTTTCAAACTTTTCAGAACTATCTAATTTTTAATGATGTTTTCCTCGAATAGAGCAAAAGACTCTTAATAAAAGTGTAGGTTGCATTTCCCTTCAAGTCACTGAATATTCGAAAATTGCAAAAAATTAACATAGCAAAAGTACAATGTCAGTGATAAAAAATTCCTTGGGGATTCTGTTCTAAAAATGCAGATCATTCAAGAATGCACAATTGCACTCATGCACAATCTTTCAAAAGCCAAAATGGCACAAGAGTTCTCAGGTAAGAAAATGTGGTGGAAATACGAGATGACTACAAACTATGCACTGCAATAGGAAAGCTTCGGCTCAACACGGCGTTTCTACGGGACCACGACAATTTTGGCGCGTCTTAGCACATGTTTTGGACTTTAGCACGACATGGTCGCACCTCGGTACATCCTCTGGAAGAAGACGGGTTGGCGATGAGTTTGAATTTTTTCTCCGGTACACGACAAGAAATAAACACCTACACTACCAACGAACAGGTGGCTCAAATGATTATGCCAATGCAGCAAACAAATACAGCAGCAGGAACAACAGATGCAGTTACTACAAATACAGTTGAAGCGTCAAAAAACATGAGCAACAGTAGCAGGTACTAGAAGAGTTACTTGAGGTATTGCAAAATAGACAGCAATCGCAGACGACATTATTTCCAGCACCTGAAGCGGAATTGAAGAATGGGTTACATGCGGAGCACCATTGGAACAACATGTAACGTGATCCTGAACTGTGCCTGATGAAGATGTCACATTTTTGTTTCTGTAGTTGCGACGACAATTCAAAATGATCTACTTAAAAAATTATGTAACAGAGATCAGAATGATTTAAAATTTCTGCAGGTGGTAAAAAATCTGACATAATTACTATTACAGTTGCTAATTCACCATAAACAACCCTCTTGGAATATCTGACAAAGAAGGAACACTCACTGCCTCGATAGAAGCGCCAACTTCCAGAACGACGTGTGAGGCTCGTCTCAAACAATGCTTTTTGTAGAACATAACTCCTCATTCAATTTTGCATACACAATGCGGGCATGCAGCAATTACACTGTATCACGATAGTTTCCTGACAGTAAATGTCATTTAAACACTGGCACGTTCGTGTTCCTGGCGTCTGATGTTAATGTTACGTGTGTAAAAACTAGTTATGACTAGAAGACCAAGTCAACATAATTTTACAAGCAGGGACTTAAGAATGTTATTTTGGAATACTAGAAGTAACCTCAGAAGAATAGAGGAACTGAAGAAGATCTTAGAAAATTTAGGCATTATTATTTGCATTGAAACTTGGATTTTATAATATGGAAGTGAGAGTACTATCGACTTTCCAGGCTTTGTAATACTAAGAAAATATAGGGTTCAACAAAGAGGTGGAAGAATAATCTTCATTGTGAAGAAAAATATCGCTTTTGTAGAGATAAACTATTTAATGCCCATACAATTCGTGTGAACTATGTGGAATTAATATCACTAATATGAAAGAGAACCTGAATATCATTGCTTGTTATGAACTTCCAAAATATAATTTAAATCAGGAAGGTTGGGACTCAATAATGGGAAATGTTTATCTAAACAAGTAAAAGAATAATGATGGGAGACTTTAATGCGCATAATAAGTTATGGGACTGCCGTCTTAATAAAACATGTTGAACAATAGTGTTAACACACATTATCTGTTTCTGCGTAATTCTAGTACCCAAAATTATGTAGACTTCACTACAAGAGATAAATCTAACATTGATTTAGTATTTTCTAAAAACTTATATTGCCCATCTAATCCAAGTGAAAGTAGAAAATGAAAACTGGGGATGAGGCCACTTCTCAGTATGTATAAATGCGAATGAGGAAAAAATGTATTAACACAAGAAAACATTTAAAATCCATGCAAAGAAAACAGACTGAGATAAAGTAAGAAAACATTTTCAAGAAAATTACTATCAATTTAGAATGTCAGAGTATGTTGATTCCTCTGGTACTGGTAAATATAATATTCATGTAATTAGAAAGAGGAATCCATATACACCAATTTTTACAGGAGAATGCATAGCCATTAGAGGCGCAATTGACATAGCTTTGAAAGAGACAGATACAGAGGGATATTGATATTTACAGTGATTCCCTTAGTATGCTATTAACTTTAGAAAAAAAGAAAGTAAATATAAGGTATAACTATTATTTGTTGGACATTAGAAAGAAGTTATAGGCATTGCATGCAGATAATAACTTTAAGGTTATTATTATATTCATACCTCCATACAAAATAATTATTGGAAATGAAATGGATGACATTTTGGCAAAAAATGCTGCATCTAATATACCTTCAAAACTAAAAATAACTCGTACTGACTTACATAATACTTTTAAGGGTATTGTTAGGAAGGAAATTAAAAGTATTAAGCAAGCATTTAACACCAAAGGCAAGGAATATTTGGCATAGTTTTAGAAAGAAGCAGAGAGACCTTGGTTTCATGGTAAATCTATTGAGAGAGACGTTTCTTCAAGGGTGATGTAGAGCTGGGAATTACAGTTTAAATTCATTATTGAGAGTTAAATTGACATCTGATCCAACATTCCGTGCTGATGCTATAATCAGGATCTTAATAATGTAATATGACAATGTACATTATAAAAGATGAAATGGAATGTCTAATTAAAAGGCTGAAAAAGATTAAGATATTTTGACCATTACATATCAAAATTTTCCTTGGCCAACCCAATAGTATAGGTAAGACATTTATTTATGCATTTCTGATATCTTGTAAAATACAACTATAAGATTAATACAAGGAATTCTTGTAACGCTAAGAAGTTGCTCGCTTCTTTTTGAATGAAAAAGCTTTAATGTAATGAAAAATACAAAATCAAAGTGTATATAAATGTGTTGTAATGTGCAAGTGAAAAAAACCAATAATTTCCTTAAAGAATTTGAAAACTTTAATAAATAAAAAAAATATTGACTGTGACAAAATACACTTTGTTGTAGTTTCCTCCATTATTGTGTGCAGCCATTTCTGTCTTCGTCGCTCTTAGTCTCAAACTAAGTATAGATTGTAAGTTTAGTATATAAGGTTAGTGTAGTAAGAACTACTCCCCCATATAAGAGTGTAACGCATTAAAGGGATTTCGTGAAATTACATTTGCAATACGTACTTTCGTCGTAGGAGTTTTAACACTTTTTCTCTATCACGTCGAGTTTGAGATCTTTGGCTATCGTACTGAACGTACACACAGCTCTGCAAACAGGAACACGTCGATTCGGAAGAGTTCAGTAATCCTGTCTCGAGCTGCTCCAGTTCCTCTGAAAACATTTTATTGAAGAATTCCTTTATTATAGGTGATACCACACGTGCATTGGTACCAGGAAATTTCCGTGTCGTGTATTGACGAGGCAATTTATCTGACAATTTACAACGCACGAGTGGTGTTTAACAAGACTTTTCCACGAATGAAAAAAAAGATTACTGCCACCTCCCGCCATAAAACATGCTTTTCATTTACGGAATTAATGAGTCCTTATCAAAGACCATCCAGAAACTCGAATTACTAAAGCCATGACACTTCAATTATTTTCTTAATTTATCCTTCAATACGGTAACATGATCCTTATGCTCTACAACATGTCTGAGAGTAACACAAAACTATTGGTTTAGTTCAGCAAAGAACGATAATCTATTTTATTAAAATTTCTTTTCACATTGATTCCTAGAAATGTTCCCTCTGCATAATAAAATGTTTAATACAATACAATTTCTGGCTATAGTTATATGTTTATTATAGGTACGCCAAGTAGATATGAAAAGAAAATGGTGTTAGAAGAGGAATGAGGGGAAAAAGAAGGTATTTTAAAGAAGAACACATAAAGAAGACAATTAGAACGATAAAAAATTATGAAGCAAAAAAAGGGGGAATGCTTAAAATCTAAGCCTTCCCCAGGAACTCAAAGCCCTTCAGATAAAAAGCTGATGCCAGAAAGGAAGCTGAAGGAAAGAAAAAAAAGGAAAGCAAACTTTGAGGAAGGAACAACCTGACCAAGAATCTACTAACGTGGAAAAACTTATAAGGGAAATAATTATTCAACTACCAAAGGAGAAACTACAGGAACATTATCCCTTGACCTAAGAAGATGTACTTCCTCACAAGATGGTTCACTTACAAATAAAAATTGTGTGATAGAATCGGAAAATCAATGAGCGAAGCTTTCAGGTTGTGTTCTCTAATTTATAAAATTATTTATTTGTATAATTTTGTGTATACTTTACTTCGTTCTGTTACTAATCATTTTGTCGCTAATGATCTCCCAGTTCATGTGACCTTTAAAAACAGTAAATAAAAAATGTTGGGTGAGAACGATTTCTTTCGTTTCATTCTTAACATTTACATTGAATTAACTAAGGTTCGAGTCCCGACGCTGGTAGGATTTTGGACACTAGCTAGATAGCTAGGTCGAGTTCATCCGTTGCGCTGTCTGGAGGAGAATTGTAGCGGCTGGCTACTTTGATCGGTAGTTTTCCGTGGTTTCTCCGGTCAACATCAGGCGAACACCCGAGCAGTACACTAACACAGAGACCCCGGACTGCGCGCGATCTTTCCTTCCTCATCCTTGTTCTATCCTCACACCCTTACTTACACTCGCATCACGCTCTACACTACTATATATGTCGAAAGACCACTTAGGAGCTCAAAGATTGTCACGCTTAAGGCGGTGAGGGAAGAATCTCCGTAAGCCGACGTAGGTCAGCCCCGGATCTCGTCATCCAGCAGAGGAAAATCACCCCTCATCTCACCCAATTAAAAATCATGCACCACACTTACGGGAACAATCCCTTTCAGCATTTGAAGCGCTGGGAATCACCAATCAAACAATCAACATTGAATTGGGTTTTGCAAGAATAATTTCAAAATTTTGTTAACTTACGTTCTGCATCCAAACTGCAAAAAATTTTGAAATATGTGCAGATCTGAGTTTCGAGTTCTCCTGAAAATAAGTATACAAATTAATTGTTATTTTTAAAAAGTTTTCCATAAAATCAGTTACTTCTTTCTTTTAAAATGCATTATGCTAATTTATGAATTAACGTATGTATTATAGCAAATAATGCTCTAAATTTTGAACTGTTGAACATAGATTGTGGCTATTTTAAAAATTTCTTAAACACGAAAGTACCACAATTTGAAATTTTTATAATTATTGTATCATTTGTTTTCGAAAGAAAAGTACGTAGGTAAACCAAATGCAAATATAATTAATCCATTTCCCTGTATTCATTTTCTTTAATTTATTTGTTAAAGCTTTAAAGTTGTGCAAATGACTTTTTGAAAAATAATACAATATAATATGTAGTTGGTTCAGCCATGTGATCAATTATTTTGACACACATTCACATCGATCTAATTTGGGAGAAGAGCTTGATCAGTGTGTAACTTGTAGAAATTATTCGCACTCATTTCGCATACGTTTTCAAACTTTTGCTGGGTCTGTGGTGTTCTCCATTATTGAGATTCCGCCAAATGAAGACTTTGAGAATTTCACCAAATGTTATATTTCAACGAAAATACGATCTGAGCTATTCTCTTAAAGGCCCTTCATACTATCCTAAAACAAAATTTGATCAAACATTTGCTGCCATTATTTTGAAAATGTCCCAAGGGCTTCATTGAACGTACCTTCCAAAATTAAAATTTCGGTTTCAAATTCATGAGGACGCGACTTCAGTCAGATCAATTGAGAAGTGTCATTTTGTAGGAAAAACGGCTGAACGGTTTCGCCGCTATCGTTGTTCACAGACGGACGGACATTTTGACATTTTGCCGTCAATCACCCACGCAGTAGTGCGGCGTAGGGTTCAACAAGTCCGATCGGTTAAGAGTTGTGTGGTGCCACTCATGCCACGGATGATCGCGTGTTCGGTTGCAATATATACAATTAAGTAAATAACTATGAATGGAAAACTCTCCCTATCATCCAAATGCACGCATTAAACTGACGCTTTTCGACATGATCAGCTGTCGATCTGTGCATCAGGCTGCCGAAATATTAATATTTCACAGAACGCAGCGGACTTTGGCTCAACTGTTTAAACCTACCAAAAATATCGACCGCTGTCCGGAAACAACTACATATTATAAATTTGTATAAAGAATCTGTTCTATACGAAGTGAAATTCGTTATTATAAGTGTAAACGAAATGTACAAAAATGCGTGACTTGAAATAATGGTTTATCACTATTTGGACCGACGAATGAATTTGAAGAAAATTTCTAAATTTTATTTCACACAATTTAGGTTGTTTATTCAACAACATTCTTGAAAGAACATCAGTGTCACAAAGCGTTGAAAGTACTATTTTACGAAGAATTACTTACGAGGCATGTAAAATGGAACGCATCCGCACTTTTTCAAAGTGAAGTTGGCAAGGCACTCCAGCCTGCAGTTGGACTGCGTGTATTGCAGAAAGAAGCGTAGGGGTCGTTCTCCAGGGAAGTAGCATTGGCGCTGTTCTATGGAAAATCGGTCTCTCATGCTCGCATCTGCCAGAATCTGAAGACAAAAGGTATCTTTTGCTAAGAGCAGTTTGTGTCGCTGCAAGATGGAATAAGGATATAGTTCGTTGTTGCTTTTTTTAGGTCAAGAAGTAAAATAAATTCATTTAGCCTTATTTGTTATGATGAGGACTTATTTATTAAGTCTCCACTAAAGCAAATGAAACCCATGACTTGTGGAGAACGGAGGTGGAGCCCTGCACCACCTCATCCGGTGTATACATGTACACCGAATGAATGTGCTGTTGTAGTACCACTTGTTAGTTGTCGAGCTAAAGGTCTGCTTGTTTGTTACCTCGGATGGAAATACTGTGACGTGCGTGACGCTCTCAAAGGGCACCAGGAAGGAATGGACGAAGTCTAGTTGGGGGAAGTCCGCCACCCCGTGGAGTGCTACCTGCAAAGAAATTCACAGGAGATATCACAAATGCATATTAACCTTCAATGCAGACAGTGACATGTGTTGCAAATTGTCGTTGAACAACCGTATTAGGTGGGAAATTTGTCAATTAAAGCATTGCATAAGTGAATATTTTAATGAAAATGTTTTCTGCTCGTGTAGCAAACAGTTCTTTTTACTTTCACGTATACATAAGAATACACGGAGTAATATTCTTCTACGTAATATAGAGGAAGTTATGAAATGCTCTGCAAAAAACGAAGAATTTTTGCAGAAAATAATTAACTGCTAGGCCCTGATTACGAAAAAGTGGATAAATCCAGTTGCCAAATTAAGAAAAAAATAGTGGTGCTTCAGAATGGCCCTGACTTTCGTGAAATAAAGTTTTCTAATTTTCTTAGTGTGAAGTGGATTTACGGTCTGGCTCCATCCTCTTGACAGCTGTCATCTATCGCCGTCGAAAGTATTATTTCCTAATAGTAGAACCGAAATATTTTATTAATATTAAAGAAGAGTAAAACCTTGTCCTAAGAGACAATTTTCATTGAAAAATTGGAACCGTTTATACAAAAATGGCGTTTAAACGTGAAAGCTGAAAATGCGAAATTAGAAGCTCTTTGCAAAAATATTTTTTCGAAAAATCTCATTTTAAGTTATTTGAGGTATATCAACTCGCATATACAGAAGTGTTTACAAATGTCTGGAAATGTGTATATTAATGTCGCGAGAGATATTTAAAAAATTCATTTGTGTAATTTTTCAAAAACAAAAGAATACCCTAATGTATACATTACTTTCCTGTATACATTCGTGTATATGGAGCAATAAACGTAGTATTGAGAAAGTTAAGTAATACTATGGAAAATGGATTTTGAGATTTCAACGAAAATTCACGTTTTGGGGACCCATAATATCCAAAAAGTGTTGTTTTCAAAACGTCTGTCCGTCTGTCAGTCTGTGAACAATACTGGCGCCTAAAGCGTGCGTACGATTTTTTCCAAAATGGACATTCCCCGGTCAATCTAGCTCCACTCGAGGTGCCACTATTTCGAAAAATTGAAGGTAATGCTTAAACACCTTTTCTTCAAAACAGCTGTAAATTTTCAATACAAAGTTCCGTATAGGACGAGGTTTTACTCTTCTTTAATATTCGTAAATTAATAATTCCATTGTACTATTTGGAAACCGAAAAATTGAGAAAATATAAACAAAATGTACGAGAGCTGAATAGCTAGCCGAGACCAAAGCTCCACCAACTCCAAAACAAAAAGAACGTATGTGCCATTTTGCCGCACCATTAGTTCTTTCATGAAATGTGTTCATAAAAAATATCATGTTGAATTTTTCGAAAATTAGTTTTTTTTGTGTAATTTCGTGTCAACAATAATCGCCCGCTGCGAATTTACTGTGCTTCGGGAACGTATTTCCAGACAGTTGGAACTAGAACCTGACCATAAATTAGTTATTGTAACATGTATACTAGTATGGATATTGGAAACTAATACTGTAACATAAAAAATACATATAATGTCTGTCTTCACGTATTTATATATACTGGAATATATTGTAAAGTCACCATATTACTATTGTAAAAGTGCATTTAAAGTAGTAAGTAACGACCTCAGTTGTTGATGCGACTATAAGAAACTAAAAAAACGCAATATTCAATATATATTTAGTTGTAGGAAGACACCAAAAAATGTACTTTTGCAATTTAAAAAAATCAGTGATTTCAACGAAAAACATACCTACATCATTTATTTAAATGTTTATTAAGCTATCAGACAACCAAATTTAATCAAAACATTTTTTTGTAGTCATTTTTTGAAAATGTCCCAAGGGTTTTTAATATAAAGTACCCCCCCTAAAATTAATGTATCGATTTCAAATTTAAGGGGCCGCGACATTAGCCACGTGCATACATGAATATCAATTAGGGAGAAAATCGGCTGAACGGTTTAACCGCTAGCGTTGTTCACAGACAGACACACAGACGGACTGTCTAGGACCAAAAAAGGAAGGATTCTGGCAACACCACGTGTTGGGGGATTTCTTTTTATTTCGCAAGTAGAGTTTTTGTGTCGAAAATTTGCCATTTTCACCTACAGTCTTGTCTATACTCAGTAATCAGTAGTGAGAAAGTAAATATTGTTGTGAATGTAGCACTCTTTGGTATCTCATGCACAGCATAGGGCATTCCCTTTACCGCTATTCTACGAGTAAAATTTGCCTTTCTATCTCATTATTAGTAAAAATGATGTGATCCTTCAGTGGAAAAGTTTTAGTAATGCAATCACTAAATATATTCAAATATGTAGTCGCTCAAGCATGGATTTCAAAATAGAATGTAATAGGCATCACGTGATAGAAATATTTTGGGTGAAAAAGTAAATTTTTTCTACACGTACCTTGAATCCCTGGTGCATTTGCTGGCAAAGATAATCGATGTGCAGGACGCTGATGTCGACCTTCAAGGCAGCACTTCTTCCAGCCCCGACTCCTCTATTAGGATACGCGTCTAGATCAGCTTTCGGATGGTATCCATCCAGAATACTCCAACGAACATTAACGTCCTCGTAATTTAGATAGTCTCTTGTTGCGTGGAATCTGAAACGAAAACGATAGTTTCAAGCACCTTGTAACTTCTCAAAGAGATTTCTAATATTCATAAAAAATTTTACGTACGTGTCTTCGGGGAATAGCAACTCTCTGGGAAGCATGTTGAAAGAAAAACATATTCCTTCTTCTGTTAGAATTTTCTTGAATGCATTAGGTTTGTAATAATCAAAATATTCACAATCAACAGTTTCTTCTACATTTAGAGCAAACTGAAATAATTTTTACTCTGATAATTCAATGGAAGATTTTAGTTATGTTATGTTGCATGTAGAATACAAGATGAAAACAAAAATAAAAAATAACATATTTTGAAGTATGAATTGATATAATATTGAAAGAAAAAACATCCAAAAATGAAGTCATAAAAGCATTTTCAGAAATGTGTAGGAGAGACTATTATAGTTCCTAAGTCAAAATCTATTAAAATTCCAAAATAACGTTTTAAAGAAACTATCTTTTAATTGAATAACCATTTATATTTCTACTTCTTACAGATACATTATAGCTTGTTATTGCCGTCGATATGAAGTTCGATATACGCTCCATACCTTACCTGGATCGAGAGGTCCATGGTTACTAGGGAAATATGAAAACAGTTGAATGATGCTACATATTTCCTTATGGAGGGAATTAGGAGAGGGAATTTGGAATGGGAATTATGGGAAGGAAATATGAAAAGGCAAACTGAGGCAAGTTAGCATCCAGTTAATTAAAAAATAAGTAAATCGGAATAAATAAAATTAGGTAAAATATAAAATCATGTAAGTATCACGGGCGTTAGCCAGTACAAATGACCTCGGGCGACCAAACGCCCTCTGGCCAAAGGACCTTTGGCGGTTTGTCGCCGCTCGGTCTTTAGAACCCTTATTACACCTTTGATACATAAATAACTATTATACTTACCTTTTCTATTCTGTCTATAGTGGAAGAGTTTCTATAGTAATTACTGGAGTACATGTAGTAGTCGCATTGAAGTGTGAGATCCTGGAGTATATCTATCCTATAATAAATGAATAATCAAAAGAGTTAAACAATTTGTCATCTAAAGGGTAAATATTTATAAAAAAGTGGGAAATTAAAAAAATAAACAACCATTTAAGACAAAGCAGTTATGAATTATCCAGGTGCTTATCTATCCTATTCATATGTAAAAAGCGCTTTACGAAAAATTTCCAAAAATGATCGATTAGTTCTTCGCCTAGAAGAATAAAATATGCAGTGTCTGAAGAATTACTATTAATTGGTACATGAACGTGATGTCACTCTGCAAACGAGTTTCAGGTTTAATGTCACACAGAAGGATATTCTGAATTGGAAAATTGGATCCTTGTCAAAACTGGAATAAAATAAAGGTTATTCATATGACTAGACCGATAAATAGATTTTTTTCCCCGAACCCGACTACCAACCATGAGGGAATCTGGCCTCAGATGTTGGAATTTGGGTGAGAGACAAGACCACAAGTAATACCCGTGTCGCTCACAAATCTTTATGGGTCACTAATTTGATAAATGAAACGATAATTTGAAATACTTTTGAATTTCTTTCCTCAAAAGTAATAGAACACATAGTCATCATCAGTTGTTCGAAATTGCGTCATATAAAGCAGAGTGAGTGCTAAATTCTAATTAATCTCTTTATTTAAAAATTCGAGTCTGTGATACTCGAGTTGATGAGATTTGGCTTTTTTGGTTTCGGGTTGATGAATTTCGAGTGGATGAAATTTCAGTGAATGAAATTTGAGGGAATGACTTGGGGGTGGGTGACATTGAAGTTTTTGAGTAACAAATAAGTGAGTTTATAGTGGATATATTTTGAGTGGATGCCTTTCGAACGGGTTAGTTTCAGGCGTGCAAATTTCGAGTAAATTAGTTTTCAGTTTCAGAATTTCGAGTTGTTCAGTTTTAAGGGGTTAAATTTCGAGTGATTGAGTTTCGGGCGTACGTGTCTTGAGTCTCTTCGTACAACTACAATTATGAAGATGGGAATTTTTCCCTTAATAAAATCTGTTCCTTAAAGATAGATTTTGAAGTAAAGTCATGTTTTTTCATGTGAAGTAAGGTCATATCACAATTTTTCGAACTTTTGAGAACTTTCCGCATAATTTTGCATAAAATATAGGTATTTTAATGAGGTTTAAACAATTTTTTCTCAAAAATGTCACCAGCAATTTGACGTTGGATATAGGTATAAAACGTTTCAGAGAATGATGCATTTTGTTGAAAATTCTGATTTTTGATAAATATTTTTTTCGAAGTCTCTTTACAACCACCATTATGAAGATAAATTTTTTTCTATTGTATTTGTGATCTTTGCCAACCAGCAGTGTTTTAGATCAAACATTTACAGTGGATTTCTTATTTCAAATTGCGAGACAATACGTTTCAGAACAACACTGGACACACCAAAGATGTAATAGTGGGTTTTGTGTTTACATATTTTCCAATGTACCAATAGGCTTAGTAATGTACCTTGGAAAATTGGTATGTTCAGTGCACCAGCGCAGAATCTCAAAACGGTCGTGAGATAATAAGAGTGTGGGAAGGCTATTAAATAATAAAAGGGAAAGTTATTTATTAATGTTCTATCCATTCACTGTGACAACTACAACAGTTGATTCCCTAAAAAATGGTCAGTGATTGCTCTTACTCCTCCGCTGAGACGGTGGCTAAAGGACCTAAAGTTCTGTAGCGCACGATGACATCTGTGTAGTTGAAGAGCGTGGCATTTATTTTTGTCATCGGGCAGATTGTGACAGCAGGGAACGGGATATCCCAGACGAAGCGCTGACTTTTGTCCTTGGCCACAATGACAGGGGATGCTTGATAGCGCTCCAGAGCCTTACAGAAGAGGAACAGGAATGCTGCCAGCGCCCCCAGCACGGCAACCAGCCACAGAGACCTGCAAACGAATCTCTTTCAGGCAGAGAATGAGTCCGCCCAGAAGACGCTCTGGCGCGTGTCTATTTCCATGGGGACAGATTGTGGTTGACAGCGCTCCACTGACTTCCTAAGAGGTACAGGAACACCGCGAGCACTCCGAGGTTGGCCTCGAGCCACAGAGAACTGCAAACGAATCGCGTTCAGGCAAAGAACGAGTCCGCCCAGAAGACGCTCTGGCGCGTGTCTATGGCCATGCTGATATATGATGATCCACAGCGTTCCATTGATCGTCTAAGAGGTACGGGAACGCCGCGAGCACTCCGAGGTCGGCCTCGCAGCATAGCTATCTCCCACGGCTACCTCCAATGGAATCCCCCACCCTCTACACGACGTTCTTTTAATGAACTGATTTATAGAACAGATTATGCTTAAGGCCAAAATCAGTATATTCCATTTTGTGGCTTTAAAATGTTGATTTTTTCAATTTTACAAAATAGTGTTCGCCCAAATTGTGATGACCACCATTTTTATCGTCCATTGGCACACACAAAAATAGGGGGGAAAAGAGACGTTTTTGAAATAACATTTTCTCTTTCTCGTATACATAGCTTTGTACGGAGTAATATACGTAGTACAGAGAAAGTTATGTGCTTAGCATGCATTTCAAATCAAAAAATTAAATGTACTCATCTTTTAATAAATAGGCTATATGACGTTTTTTAAAGTCTACAACAAAATTGAAGATAGAGATTATTGCTTCAAACAAAATCTTTTCTAAAAACTTAGCTCTTTAAGAAGACCACGAACAATTTTTTGAAAAAATGAATAGTTTTCACGTAATTTCCCTCTGGAATTAATGTAAATTATAAAAAGAACATTGTCTAAAACACGCTCAATTTTTTGTTTAATGTTTTTCGATTGACAAAATAAGGGACAATTAAGAAGATAGCGACCCCACCTATGTTGCTAATACAGTTGCAAAATGATTGAGAGAGTTGAATCTGCACAGTAAAACATAGAGAATTATACATTAACCCTAAATGTAGTACAATTTTAATTATAGCTTATTTTAAGACTAGTTTGAGTACTCTATAATTTTTGTACATTTTCTGATGTGTTTGCATTCAGTAAGGATAAGCAGTCCTTATCCTTGGTTACAGTTAACAAACATTGATTCTTGTGCATACCTTTCCAAATAAGATCTTTGTCGTTCCATAATGTACTTTATCCCATGAATACTTGTGCCTTCACAGAACTCAAGAAGATTTTTCCTGTAATTTTGAGGCTCTTTCGTCATATCTCCAACAGATTTGCTCCTTTTCATGTTTTATTAATACTTATTTAAAATATTACTTATACATTTTTAACAAGTGTTTCCAAAATATGTTCTGTACTTCTCCAGCCGTTTCTGTAAAATTGTGTGTATTTAAGATTTGGAATGAAACCGTGACACAATGATGTATTATGATATATCAACAACGCGTGTTATTCACAGGTCAATCGATAGTAATTATTCAGAGGGGATTTGAGTCAATGCTAAGTCATTTCTACTGAGGAACATTATAAGTGTTTATCACATGAAGAGTCTAAGGACATATTTAATAACTGAAGTCACAGTACTTAAAAAAGAAATATTTAGAAATTATAATGATTTTTGAAATTGAAAATACGAGCACAGTAATTAAAAATCAATACATTACCAAGGAGAGCTATTCACTACTCAATCGATAGTAAGTATTCAAGTGAGAACTGAGACAACTCTAGGTCATTTCTCCTGAGGGACATTAGTGAAACCGGAAGGCGTAAAATTAACGAAATATCGATTTTCACCTTTCGGTGAATCTTCAATATTTTACCTCTTTTATTACGTATTAAATTAATGTATAAGTAAGTTAACGTATTTTTTAAAAAACTAAATAATATGCTACGGATCGACTCTGCTGTGCATGTCTGCCATTGTGAAATTATCCCCAGCGTTTATTATTTTTCAATGAGAGAAATAAGGAAATTAGGGAAGAAAACTAAGAAAGAGTGAGAAGCAAGCTAGACACACTGTGACATCAGTGAAGAAGAAACTAGAAGAGTAAATATCGAGTAACTCTAAAAACAGCATCACGTTGGTGTAATACGATGCAATTGTATTCAGCCTTGGGAACTACAGAATATACGTTGTTAGGACAACCAATAAACAAAATGTAGTATTCCATGCTTGGTGTCATAGCGCTGTTTATTTGAACAGGAGTATGGAGATGCCTTTGCTTCTGTGGGAATTTTGAAATACTTGCTCTTTCATAACGCTAGCGAGTTGAACACACGTAAGCTATCGGTGCGATGCGCATATTTGTTTCCGCATAAACTGTGGTATTAGTGAAATTATAGTGAGGTGGGTAAATGGCGATTAGTTTTGATAGCTTGTCAATGTGCAGAGTAAGAAGTCGAAGATGTTATTCGCGTTGAATTATAATTATAAATTTTGTTAATGTAATTTGAGATTTGAATTCAAATAGGCTCCATATCTCGAAGAGATTTATATTAGGATAGCTCCATAGATGGGGGGGAACACGAAGGAGTTTTATTCGAAGCACAACTAAGCCAAGTCGCGTCCGCGAACTAATTTAATTGAAATTACTGAATCCTACAATGTATCAAAAGGTCGAGGATATTCCGAACACATTTGTAATCTATCCCTAAGATAGGCAAGAGCGCGATAATAGGGCTATCCAGGACATTCCACGGATAACATCGAGCCGTAACACATCTGAGACGTCACGGCAGTAAGCTTACGAAATGTATTCAACACCGTAAGGTACTTTAATATTTCTACAGAGGAAAAGTTAATCATTACATTCATGATCTCAATAAAATTTTGTAAGAATATCAAAATAAATCTTAAATTCTGTTTTTTGAAAGAAAAGTCCAGGCTGATAATTTATAATAGTTGCCATCAATTCAATAATTAGTTTGAATTCACAGAACTTACAGGAATCGTAATTCTATATAGAATTACACGTCCACATGCTGCAAGTAAGGAGAAAAATGATCAAATAACATATTTAAAACTCCCCGCACTCGGAAATGTGATACCTGCTCGGAAATATGAATACCATGCTTAAAACTTGGAAATGTGCAAAGATTTCACCTATTTGAGGGGATATGCGTTGGGAATATCGTTTTCTGGGTCTAAAATTCCATACATAAACATAATTCACGTTCTATGGGACCTTGCCACCGAGTCATTGCGGCAAAACGTCTGCCCCGTCTGTGAACAACGCTAACGGCTTAATCTTTGTAGGTGTCCAATATTGCACCTAATTTATGGCACCCGCCAAACGCCTAGGCTTTCACGTCGGCCATCCTCCACCAACAGGGAAAGATACCATTCCACCCGAGCAACCGTTGTTAAAAAAAAAAGTTTCTCGTTCTTCTGCGTGCCTCATTAGACGACACAATTACAGCATTGTAGCCTTTTATACATGGTTTTTAATTTCTTGTCACGTGAGGGCCTGTTTTCGCGACGGGATATCTCTCGGCATTTTGTGTCTTTCTCGGTCGTGCCGCAGTATGTCGCATGATCGCGACCGTATCGAGGAGTGCTGGAAATCATTCGACATCTAGCGGCACGACCGAGAAAGATGATAAATGCCGTGAGATATTCCATCGTGAAGATAGGCTCTCATGCGTCAAGAAATAAAAGCCCAAGTATAGTCAGCATTCATAACGGCATGTGCGTATACCCGAGGGAAAACCCTTACAGGCACCTTGCAACAGGTCGATATGTGGCCTCATTTTTCACCGCCTGAAAAAAATAACTGCCAACACACACTGGAAGTCCTGGTTGAAGAAATTTGAAGAAAAGATAAGGATTTATCAATATTGACTATGCTATTTGTGCTAACGCTATGGACAATCCTTCTGCAGTAAAGGCTTATTAGTACTGTCATTGCTCGCTAGGATCTCTACTTACCTGTTATGTCTGGCAGAAACCTGGTCGAACTAATGTTTTGGTAGTTCATTTTTGGAAAAGCAGTCTTCTAAATTTGCGCATTTAAACTATTTATTCGTTAGTTACTGGGGATTAATCACAATTAGAATGACAGTAGATAGGTTTGAACGATTAATTGACACACTTTCATCAGTTATATTTAGCCCGTGTATCGTGTATACGATTATATAGTTCGTTTGATTATGTAGAAATAAAATGAACGATTATATAGTTCGATCATTTCAATCAAATTTTAATTTTTAAAATTTGAATTATTTAGATTTAATTTTTAAAATAATGCCTTCATTTTGCCTCATAAGCACTCACTAACAATATATTATTATTTATTATTTAATAGGTAATTATTACAAACGAATTAGATTACTTGATCCTATGTGGCTAGGCCGAAGGCCTTTAAGCCATTACAATACCTACATCCTTTCGCGTTCTAATCTTTCGAATTCTGGTATTCACCCCAAATGGTCTCTCCATCGCATCAAAGCCGCGGAAAAGAGACCACAAGGTACGGCTCAGGAAAAAACCCCTGAAGGGGGAAAAACCTGCCGTCAGAAGCCGAGTACATTCTAATCTATCCGACGTTTATTTTTGCTATTTTATTTTCTGGCGCGGGCGTCCCGCCGTCTCCTTCCAGTGCTTGGCCTCCTCAGCACCTGAAATCAAACGGCGCCACAGAAGATCGTCCGCACCAACGCCTCTGCCCTTACATTTTCGATCCCCCATTCCCTTCACCCCCTAATGTGCTTATTACTATGCCAGTTTTATTTTATAACAATATATATATATATATATATATATATATATATATATATATTATAACAATATATATTTTTATTTTTTAACAATATATAATAAGCGGCGTATCAGGCAAGGTAGCTTATAGCGGCCGCGAGGGCGATGATTGGCTCATTGATTATAATAAATTCAATCAATCAACCAATCAATCATTGGCTTCCGAATAAATCAATGATTTGCGCATCATTACGAGCTTGTAAAGGACTTGAGCAATGTGAGTGTAGATTAGTGTTTAGCTGCTCTAAATTGAAGCTCGGGCTCGTAGGAGAGCTTGTTCTTCCGGGGACATTCACCGTAAGCACGGCTGAAACAACTCACGCGCGAACTACAATTTGCATCGTGAAAAATGAGGGAGTTTGGTTTGTGCCGATAAAATGGTTTACAGAAAAATGTCTGTCGTTCGTCCTGCTGTCCGTTCGTCCATGTCTGCTCGTGAACAACACTGCGGGCGTACCGTTCTTGTGCAATTTTCATGAAGATTGATATTGAATGCTTTAAAAAAATACTCCAAATTTTTGCATTAATTTTTTTGCACAACTAAAGTACGCTTATAAAAATGACGGAGATCCGATTTTCGTTGAATTCTTTGAATTTTCGAAAAAGTTAAAATGTTTTTGGCATTATCCTACAACTACAATATTTAAGTTAGCGTTTTTTCTTCTGCTTGGAATATGTTCTTCCAAAGAAAGAAAAAGAAGAAGAACTTGAGCCGTTTTTTCAAAATTCGAAAAACAACATGGTTTATGATATTGGAAAAACAACATGTTAAGAGCTATGTCTTCGCCGTAGAGCAATATTACTAGACTGAGGTTCAGAGTAGAATGTCGCCGGGAATATATTCCCATTGGAATAAATAAAGATAGATTGGAAGTTATTCACTGTACTATTGAGGGATTTTAAATTGAAAAAAAATGTGTTTGCCTTTTTTAATAGCGCTGGGAAAAATGACTGATAATGTTTACAACTTTTCTTTAGACATCATTTTAATTCCATTGTTTTAACATATCTTATATATAATACTAAAACTATAAAAATTCATTATTGTTTTGCAACACATACTAAATTCTAAATTATGGAAAACGAAAACGTTTCTAAACAAGTGCCTCACCATATATAATATTATAAGTGGTAATATAATTTTCAATTAACTTTTAAATATACGCTAATTATGCGGATAGTTATCCTTTAAACTAAGGGAATCAGTAAATCTGTTATGTTTCGTATACATTCTTGTTTTTTTAAAAAAAATTGTTAGGGAATATCCAAAACTACAAATAATGTTTGCTTTGTAAATAATATATTAAACGAAATATAATAACTTATTATATAAATGCGTTCACCTAGGTGACCTAAGAACAGACAATAAAAATTCCACTTTTAGTGTGGATTCAGTGTTATTAATTTATTGTACAAAAACAATTATATTGACATTTTATTTCTATGCACACTTGTATTGAGCGGCAAACCAAGAAGGATTCTTATTGGACCGTTTTGGCCTAATATTTAGCAGCGTCCCAAGCGGCAGCGGCCCGAAGCTGAATAGTGCTCCCCTTCGTCACTAGATCGTGCTGGCTGGTTGTGAAGGATACGGTCCGTCGATTGACATCTCTGAGCAGTTTTAACGTCTGCGGTATTAATCGACCCTGGTAACTGAAATCTGATCATGAATGTTGTAATGTATTATTATTATTATTATTATTATTATTATTATTATTATTATTATTATTATTATTATTTTATAACGACATTAGAATAATTTTTAAAGGGTATTCCAGGAGATAGCGATGAAGTAGGAAAGTAATTCATAGACTGTGAGCAAATGAATAAAATGTTTTTATGAGCCAGAAATGTAAATTAATTTCATCATCGAAGGAACATACTGACAGACATAAACAAAAAAATTGATGAGCCGTTCCTTATTTGTTCTTTCTCCCCGGCATTTTAAGTTTCTTTTTAAGTAAATATGTATGTTATTGTTTGAGAGATTCTTGAAGAATTGTCCTTTCAATAGAAATTGCATGTTTCAAACAAAATTAATTAAACTAACGACTCGGCATCGATTAAGGGCAACGATTATAATTATAGTGATTATTATAATCTTGATATAGATTTTAATAATCAAAGTCATTTGAAATTATTTAATTACTCGTTATTATATTTTATTAGTAGGTCATTGTTGATGATACTAGTTGTACCATTTACTACTTCTTACTTTTATTTTGTGCAAATAAATAGCTGTGCCCAACATCTAAGATATTACATCTCTTAGATGTGATACGTACGCAGCGACTATTCGATGTCTTAAGTGACTTCGCTTTGTGTTCCGAAAGGGCATATGCAAAGCGTCTGTGCAAAGTGTGCCAAATTACTCGAAGGACAGTACGAGGAAAACCCACCAAAGAAATGTATAAGTTGCATAAGGTTTAAGAAGAAGAACACTAACTATGTCGTGTTTCGTGAGAAAAGTTCCGCACTAATAAGAGCAGTGGAATTTGAAATTTCAAAGTCTGACTATGGAGCTTACGTTCATAGACGTCAACCTTGCAAGAGCTATGATAGCCATGGAGAAAAATATCTTAGTGCTGAAGTTTCGCCGGACATTATTCTCATGCAGAAACCATATACCCTGGCTAATAGAGTGAAAGGAATAAACAGATCTGTAAGTTTTATGGAAGAAGAACAAAAGTTTGCACCGTAGTAGTCATACCGATTAACAACCCTGAAATACGAATCTTGGCTATATCGCAACATGTTACTAGAGATATAGCTGTATTTGAACTTCAGCTAAATAATAATGCTCCCATGATTATGATCTCGGCATACATAATCTCATTAGAGGATATCGAGCCTATCGCTGACAAATCCAGCATATATCACGATCCTTTCATAGAACCATCCTAATCCATATCGGAATTGATGCACATGCCAAATCAATACAATGGCATTGTGACACGGAAGACACTCGTGGTGACTACATACAAGACATTATAATAAGAAATGGCTTGAGTTTTAAACAAGGTCTCGGAGTGCCAGAATTTTACCCGAATACTTATTGCTGACACGGAGATGAAAATACTGAGGTGGATTTGTAGAGTGACGCGAAATGATAAAATCGGGAATGAAGTGATCCGAGGAACAGTAAAGGTGAGACAGATGGTAGAGAAACTTCAAGAAAGACTTCTTCAGTGGCTTGGGCATGTTATGAGAAGACATGTTACGTGGTTCCCCGAGTGGAGTTAGTTCGGAATGAGAAACGAGCACGGGGCCGCCCAAAGAAGAAATGGAGGGATTGTGCGAAGGAAGATATGTGGCAGAATGGTGTTACAGTGGATAAGGCGCAAAATAGAAGCAGCTGGAAAGTAGCGATCCAAAAAGTCGACCCCAGCTAACTGCGATACGTTTTAGGAGAAAGAGAAGACTTAAGAGTTGGGACAACTTATAAAGAAATCGTACCCAATATTGATATCAATGTGGCAAATGACTCCGTGGCGCTCTTACTAAGGAACTGGTCGGTTAAAGATGGTGTGATTCTCAGTGAACTCTGATATCCTTTCCGTACGACACAATGTCTTGGTATAGCAATGGCCAGCTAGAAACAAAATTCCAAATTAGGAAAACTACCTGGAGCGTTTTTCATATGTTACTACGGGAAGCAAAGGAGGGGTCCCGGCCCCCTAATGAGGCTGCTGGTGTTGACTATTTGGTAATATTTATTACCGATATTGTTCTTAAAACAACGAAAAAATGATGATGATACGCCATACAAAATCGGCACCTGGCAAGAAACACTACTCCGAGAATGTCTATAGAGGGCAAAATATCAAAGTAACCTTTTTCCATACATACCTGGGAGTTGACACATCCACAATTTAAATTTAACAGACATATGAACAAATTTTGTGCCAAAGCTAAATCACTTTATGAAGCTGACAAGAATTGCCGGTTCTGAGAGACTGCAATCAATCCCTATTCTAAACTATTTACAAAGGTGCGTTTATACCCATAATTACACACAACGCTTCTGTTTGGGCACTCGAAACTCAAAAAGCACGTATTAAGAAAGCACAAAGATCAACTCTCGAACTCTCACTGAACTTATAGAACCACTTCCACGTATGCTCTGAAGGTGATCTCGGAGCGTTGGCCTCTAGAACTTGTGGTGCAGATTGAGCCAGCTAAATATCAATTTCGGCAACAAAATATCGAGATCAGGATTGATGGGGAGTCCAAAGAGTTTAGTGTTCCAGGGGAGGCCCTGAGGGCAGTGAGGGCAAGAGCTCAAGCCACTGCTGTCTGGCAACGCAGATGGGAATCAGACTCTACGGGCAGAGACACATACAAAAGACTTTTTACTCAAAGTAAGAGCATGTAAAGACTTTGAACACTCCACACCCACAGCCGAAATTGCACAAATTATTTCCGGGCATGGCCCGTTCAGCAGCAAATTCGATAATCTTGGCGTTAAAGATTCCCCACCTGGAATTCGGGAGGTGAGGAGGCCGCTCTGCATTGATGGAACCGCCGACACAATTATGTAGTCCTGGAAGTTCCACCCTTTTGTACTAGGACAAATCAGTTGTAACTGATAGTCTGTCGATCACAATAGGCCAGATATTCTCCTTACTTATAAAAAGAAGAAAGAAGGAGTAATTATTGCCGTAATCCCACCATTATCCCCAGTACCATTATCCCACAACATCAAACAAAAAAGAAATAGAAAAAAAAACGAAACGTGAAAACTTTTCTTAAGAACTAAAACATATTTGGAAATGAAATGCTACCAAAACAAACACCAGTCGTGAGATCGGTGAAAAATCTTGTCAGTAAAAGCTTAACTGAACTTCAATTAACCCAAAACGTTCTGAACATGACAGGGCTGCTTCTGCAGTAAAGCAGGCCATATTGTAAGAAAATTTATGTTGTTAGTCCATATAGGAGATGAACTTTTTCTGCTACCGAAACTATTCCCAAAAAAACTCTGAGGAAGGTGAACACTACCAGCAAAAGTAACTGAGAAAAAGTTTCTTAATATAATAATAATATTTATAATAATATTTATAATAGTAGTAATAATAATAATAATAATAAATATGAATGTCAAGTTATAAAATTACGTGACTATTTCTACAGGAAGCCAAATAGCCCTTTACATAAATTGGTATGCACACCCCTACATCTATCTGACATATCAGTATCTCTAAAAATTAAAGAAAAAATAGCACATAATCATCTGAACCTGACAAGAAACTGGAAGATGAAGCCACTTGATGGTAAGCATTGGCAAGCCATCAATGCAGAAAGTGTTGACGAAGAAGCTACCAACACATGGCTTACCAAAGGACTCCTCTATCCGGAGGCAGAAGAGTTTATGATTTCAATGCAGGAGCAATAATAGAGAAAAGAAGCTTGAGTAAACATATAATAAAGAAACCAACTTCATATCTCTACATAAAATGCAATCTTCACTTAGAAAACGCAGACCATATCTTATCCACGTGCCCCATTCTTGCCCAAAGAAATTACGTTCAAAGTCATAACAATGTTGCTACCATTATACTATACAGCCGTCTATGCAGTCAACATAACATTGTTGTATTGTGACCATCCATATTACAAATAATAATAATAATAATAGTCATAATGATAATAATGATGATAATGATAATAATAATAATAATAATAATAATAATAATAATAATAATAATAATAATAATAATAATAATAATAATAATAATAATAAAAATAAAAGGCAGTGATGAGGTCTATATTAAGCTGTCGCCAACAGATATTTTTTTAAATTCCGTGGTGGTAGCATATACCTTGTGGATATGTATTTTATATAAGATCTCTAGCACAGTTCACATCGTGCCCACAGGGTTTGACCAGTTTTGGGATGTCTGCTTTAAATGAAGAAGGAAGTGTCACGATATTGTAATGCAAAGCTGACACATTGTAGCTAGATGGCAGCACGTACAATGGAAGACAGTTGTAGTATCGATTTGTGCTGCTATCTCGTGCCCGTTATGTGTACTAGTCGTATTTTATGCGCGTCTCTTTGAATTGCCATGGGAGACAATTTTGGATTCGTCCTGAAAGCTTCAGATTATAATGAAGCAAGTTAAACATTTATAAGCAAACAAACAAATAAATAGACCTTTGTGATAAAATTTGTGAGTATATAAAATAGTCAATTTAAATAAACAATTAGATTTGACAATATGAATTACGTGGTTGGAAGATAGTACTGAAAGTGCAAACTTTTGATGACCTTATGGCTTCGTCAGTTATGCATAATATGAAAATATGAGTTCCATATCATATCAAAGGACTACTAATATTAAAAGGGCCTTCGATAGTAAATCGCAAGGTATTTGCCTAGATATTGCATAATCTAATGCTCGCACTAATATAATGCTAGAATACAAAAAATGTTTCTAATGACAATATTTTAGGGAAATAAATATGATTTGGAAGAAGTGCTGGAGACATCGTCCAAATGAAGTAGTTCCATCAACAAAAGGGAAGTAAGTTAAAAACCATGTCTGTGAAAACCAAGTATTGGCACATAAAGAAAGTTTGGGGTGAATTTTAAAGATGACCAATTCACTTATTCCAAAAGCACTTCATGCATTATGGGATGAAGTCTGCATTTGCCTTGAGTGGTGCAAGCTGGAGACTGGCGACATATGGTATCAGAGAGAAAGATGGAAATAGATATTATTAAAAAATCAAAAATGCACAAAAAGTTGTAAATACTATAGAAAGAGGAGCAAAAACTACTTGAAAGTGCACAGTTCCCGTTTGCAACTACTCTGAGCCCGATACATAGACTCAGATGCCCTCCCCCTATCCCTAGTTAGTATACCTGGGTTTTTATTTCTTGGCGCGTGAGGGCCTGTCTTCACGATAGAACATCTCGCGGCATTCTCGGACGTGCCACTAGATGCCGCATGATCGCGACCGTATCAAGCAGTGCTGGAGATCATGCGACATCTAGAATAAAAATAAAAATAAAAACAAAAACAAGTATAGCAGTGACGCTCAGAAGGGGCAGCCCTGCCTGGAACGCGTGGTGGGAGGGGGGGGGAGAAGGACAGAAGGGGAAGAGAGGCAAGACGACTGATAACGACAGTCGGTAGTAAGACGCCGTGCGAGGTGGCTGTAGGTAAGGGGTCGGGGGAGCGCAGTTGTGATAGAGAGGCTAGACAACAACTGTGGCAAGAACCCATGATGTGGAGAGAGCATTTCCCGGGGCGTTCACATTCCCGAACCGAGCGAGCCGGAACGCTAGCAGGGGACGCAAGGTCAGTAACTCTACCATCGCCGCCACCTCCAGACGAACCTTCAACGCCCAGTTCCCTACTGGCAGTGATTTTCCGCGAGGTCCTTGGCTGGCGTCGCAGAATCGGAATTATTTCTCCTCAGAATTTGCCTTCAGATGAGAATTGTTCACCAAATATTGCCAAGGAACCTAATACAAAGTTAACTTTACTGTTTTCATAGAACGTACAGAGAAATGCAATGTATTTAATTTTTCGTACAGATTACTTTTGATTTTGGCAGAGAATATATACAGGACACATGGTATGGCTATCAACGTACCGATATCATGTTTTACGGTCTCGCCTTTACGAATGTAAGAAGAGAAAGTATTTTGATATTTATTTTGCTTTACTGTTCTTCTTACTGATATTACCTTACTTGCTTTTTAAGAATCATTTCGTTGTTTCTTGTTACTAACATTTTATGTTATAAACGTCTTTTCTTATTTACTTCATTAAAATAAAGAATAAATGTATGCTTCTTGCGTTGAATTGAGAGACACGTGTCCATTGCAATAAACGATCAGTTAGGAAACGCAAAAACTTTTCACTGACGGCCAACATGGGGCGTGTTTCAATGAGACCTTCTAATGGCGGTTAATCGAGGAGGAACATGTTTAGTAAAAATGCAGAGACAGTTTTACATTATCGTTGAAATTTCTTGATTTTGAAAATTGCATAAGTAAGAAATAATACAAGAAACCTCTAGGTTTTGAAACGTCGGAAATATATTGAGTTGAGCGTGCGACTGACTGGTAGTGTAGAGTATTGGTATTGTGGTGAGTTTTTGTTGGCATTTTCAATGAAATAATTATGAGTCGTCATTGCTAACAATATTATTTATTAAAATAGCAGCTTTCGATGGCTTAGCCATCATCAGTTTTCTAGTGCAAGAAGAAAAAAAACCATTAAAACGTGAATGTTTTTTTGATTTGACAACAAAATTATAATCAAATATTACAAATAATTGACAATTTTTAGAAAATATATTTAACATTTTAAGAACTGAAAGAAAGAAAAGGGGGGTGTTAAGTCATTTAGTACTACAAGAAAAGTGAATGAAATTGAATTAGAGCATTAAAATTTGAAACTGAAAAACATGGAAATGTAAGTTGAGCTATTCCTTACTTGCTGTATGGAAGTTTGTGTAAGCACTCGGTTGCGAACTAGATGTTTAGTTTTAGTCCTATTATTTATTATAGCAGTTATATTCATTAATTATTATTTTGTAAATCGCAATAGTTGATTCTGTTTTTGTTTTTTCAGGTAACTTTCAAATTAATTCTGGCAATTTGTGAGGAGTAAATCAGCCAACTGTATACAGAATAATGTTATAATGAATAGTGTTCGTAATATACTGCCATGTAAGTTTTAACAATCTTTCAATTTAAGTGAGCAAATATTTCACATTATTTTCGATGAATGCAAAGATTCTCCCACACCCAATAAAGCATATTGCAATAATAAAATTAAAAAAACCGAAAAAATACACACTTACTGTTTATTGGCTCTTCAAATGCTGAAATTTTGAATTTTATATTCAACTAGAGGTACATTCTCTGTGAACAACACACTCAACCTGGGGACATCTGTTCTAATTACTTGTTTAAATTATTACTGGGAAGATAATTTTTTGAGTTGTTGAGGCTTGAAGTGGGAAAAGACCCAGACTCCCTAATTTTCCAGAAGTTCTAGACAGAGAAATAGAAAACTGCTTATTCAATGTAACTTGACTTTTATTATAATATTATGTACTATAACAGTATTGAAGAAGGAAGAAATTGGGGGAAAAGGCTGAAAATCTTACATTCTTGGGAGTGGTTTGACTCGAAATGACGCCATTGTTAACATTTAATTACCGAGTAATTCACTAACAATCATGATCACATTTAAATCAAATAGATTTATTATGTTATTATAAATAATTACACTGCAGTCAATCGGATAAGCAGCTGCACTCACGAAATAACAAGTACTTCTGCCTCCTTTCTGCTCACAAAACAACTAAGAATATGAAAACAAAGAAATGTTGGCAGACACAATTCTGCCAAGTGTGATATATATAATTTAAAATGTAACTTATGTCAGTTTACTTCTGCGAGATCTTTCTTTCTGGAAATTTTGTCTATGAATCCGATTTCTTCGAAAGTATACTTCAGCTCTGTAAGTAAACGTACGCAAAGTAATGTTCATAAATACGACCTTATGTAACCTTCACCTTTCTCGTGGATTCTTCAAGTTCTTTCCACTGGATAATTTCAAACGATCATCGACACCGCCCCACCGTTCACTCTCGCTCCCGTCGCTGCTTCAGCGACTGTTAACTCGCTCGGTACCTCCACTGTCAACGCCTCCTCCACAATCACCATCTCCAGCGCCCATCTCCATCTCCAGCAACCCATCGCTATGGCCGCTCCCCTCCCTCGCATAGCTGTGGGCGTTCGGCGCTCGCTTTTGCAACCCTTTGTGGCGATTCGGAAAGTCAACAATGGCCTCGCAAAAATAATACCGAACCGCGAGCGCGCGCGCCCGTTTTCTACCCCCTCCGCCCCCGCCCCCGCCGCAGTCCTGCGCGGCCCCTTTGTATGGAGCCTCCGCATCCACATATATTGACAGTGCGGACGGACCCTGTTCGCCAAAGCTCCGTCCTTGTCTCTTGCCGGCCGCCTCTCTCCCGGAGTACCAATATTGCTTTTGTAAATGGGAGTTATTTGTACACAAAGCCGCCCCTCCGCCCGGGCCCGGGGCCTGCACACAGACTATTATCATCAAACAGGTTATGCACCGACTGTGTACCGTATCGACCTCGCTCCGCGGGACCGCGCCGGCCCGAGCAGCGCCGCACCGCATCGCCCCGCGCCGCGCCGCCCCGCGCCGCGCCGCGCCGCGTGCGCACAATAACCTGCCCGCTGCCGCCCTCCGCGCTCCGATCCGATTCACTCGGCCTGTCGCTGTGGAGCGCTGCTTGCGGTTTTACGGCTCTTCCGCTTAGTTCTTTTGTGCCGTTTTCATTTCGTTGACCGTTTTTGTCGTTACTACGGGGCGGATTTTAATGAAGTAGCATTTTCTTTTCACTTTAGAATAATGCCTTTTAGTATACACATTAATTTTATTTTTAGACAAAAAATGACCCAACTTTTTATTTTTTGTTGTATTTTCTAGTGATTTCCAATAATGAGTCATTTTTTAAACTTTTTTGTCATTTCTAAAGCTTTTTAGTTAATTTTGTCGATTTCAGTGTAATTTTAATGGTACAAGCTTTACATAATATTTACGAGATGCAACAAATGTTGTCCACAGAATACATGATTAGCCTATTCGATTTCTTTGCTCCGAAATTGTAATGTCAAGTTGTGAGTATGTAAACTAAGGTTCCTGTGGCACTTATCTGCGGCATTGTCAGATCGGTCGATTTCAGGATTACTAATGGAAAAATTTCCTGGTAAAAACACTCCCAATCAAAATTTTGCAAACTGAGTTTAAGGAAGAAGCCTCGAATACATCAGAAACATATCCAACTGCTGGAGTTGTTCATCTGAACTGATTTTTATCAACATTTTTAGACACTTTTCTTTGCTTTTAGGGCATTTTAAATACATATTAATATATATCTTGTTTTTGTTACTGAGCTGGTCTTATGATTTTTATCCCCCGAAGTTTGTATTCTTTGTGAGATTTGTGAGATTCGAAGACTTTGTATTCTTTGTGAGATAGCCCTCTTTTCACAATAACCTGCTGGCTGCCGACCTGCGCGCCCTCTGATCCGATTCACTGAGCCAGTTGCTGTGTTGCTTTGTTTGCTCTTTCGCTTCTCTTCCGCTTAATCCTTTTCTGCCGTTTTCATTTTCGTTGACTTTTTTGCCATTACAATATTCGTATCCGGTTTTCTCTGTGTCCGAGCCGGTCATACACTTTTTTATCTCTCAACGTTTTATCTACAAATTGTTTGTGAGATTCAAAACAAAAGCTCTTTGAACAACTTTAATTCATATATGTAGCTGCCCTCGTATTTCAATTTTGTCTTTGAATTATTAATTACCATGAGTTAGCGAATTATAGAATTTACCAACAGTTGTAGAATGTTGTAAACTTAATAACAGATAGGAACTTAATTAAAAAAAGAAACAGTGTTCTTTAATTCTATTGTTTTGCTATTTTGATCAAATTATTTTTTCTTTTCCTTGAGTTTCTTAGTCCTTGTTTCTCTGTTTTACTTTTAATGATGACTTCGTTTGGAGAAGAGGAGAAGTGGGGAGGGGGGGAGAACACACTTATTTTCTGTGTATTACATGTTAATTTGTGTTTAAATGACGTTATCTCTGTAATAGTGAAATAATTCGGAGATAATAAGAAGGAGCGCGGAGATTGTACGGAAGTCAAACCCGAAGAGGTGCCTACTAATACCGGAAGGCGCAAGGTAGCGCTTGCCTTCGCTGAGGGGGCAAACGACAAATTAAATAATGCGTTCCGTATATCCGTCCGCCTCTCCGTACTGGCGCTGCAAGCTCGGTCGCCTTCTTTTGTTCACGCTGAGCGCTCGGCCACGCGGCCCAAAATGGAAACGAGTTCGGAAAAAAAAAAAAACAACCTGCCCCTGATGAATACGACCCGCGATGCAATACGCTGCTCCGTTTGGATGGACGCTACTGTTTGAAGAATAAACACACACGTTGGACATTTTATACGAACTACTTTTATAACACAGTAGCGCACAAACGTTATACACAAATTGTAAACGAACAATACACTTGCTTTTCGGATATGAAAGTCCGCAGATCGCGTTAGGTCGGTGATGGGATAAAAACGTACAGAGCTGGGTATTACAGTCTCAAAGTTCTAGAAATAATCATTTTTAATGTGGTTAAAATTGTAATTATAATTAAAAACTACAAAATTTCGAGAATTAGAAATTATGCATGTCCTTGCTCACACTTATATGTCTCTCCATTCTACTCCATCTCACGTCACTCGTATTAAACAAACTCCAATCGCAGGGCGCATGGCGCAAACAGTAATCTAATACACGGACACATACTACAGCCCAAAAGTGCCTTCCTTTCACTAAAAAACAATGTCGCCTAGCAAAGATAAGGTCCTTCTATGAATTTCTAACGGCCGTGTCGCGGCGTTACCATTCTCGTATATATGAACTCAACCGTGATCACAATTTCAAGAAAACTTCTAATATACGTATTATCAAAAACACTACAACAGCACTCATTTTCTCGTTTTATCTGTTACAAATATGCAGTTTTTTATTACAAAATTGCAATTTGTTTCTAAATAATTCATCTAGCTCATAAGAGACATCTTTCATCAAAAGAAATCCTGGAAATTTTAATTTGCCATTTTCGAAGATTTGTATTTTTCCACAGTTCACGGGTTTTAATGATAGTCTGATTTTAAAAGCACACTTTGCTCTACTCGTCGAATGCATGCTAATAACGATGTTCCTTTTTAATGTCATCAATTGAAACTGTGCTTTGTTAATATTGATATATCACTAAATTTTCCTAAAATTAACGAAAACTACCAAAATATAAATAAAAGATATACATGATTTAACCATATAATATTGAAAAACAGATTGATTGGGATGAGAAATACATCTCTAGGTCCAATAAAACAGGTTCGAAAATCGTAAAAAATATCATCATTAATCTCAAAATTATGCGGGAATTACTAGTACATTTGATACATACCCATCCCCCTAGATCCGCCACTGACAGTCATTCACTGGTGTTTAGTAAGTCGCTTTCGGATGCCGTCAAAAAACTTATCCGTCAAAAAACTGTACCCATCAATCATCATGTGTGTTGCCTTACGGTCCAGAAGCAAATGACAGATGTATAATTTCATTATAAGAAAGGGTTCCCGCGGAGAAGATGGTAAACTATGTCCTAAATCAAATGACTTATGAGTAGTTACACTATAATTCTAACAAAAAAATAATGTTTTTGGAAGATTTTAGACCCCGTTCCACCACTCACACCTCTTTACAGCCAAAAAAGTGTTTTTTTTAAACAACAACATAACACTAATTTATCTGATTGAAAAAAATACGATAAACAAAATAATTCTTACTAACAGAAAAACGTTTTTTGATATTTTCTCAGAGCCATATTCAAACGCACATAATTTTAAAAAACTCACTGTAGAGTGATGTGGTTGGTGGGATGAGGGCTAAGAAATTTTCCAAAAATAAGGTCACCTTTGGAATGCATATTTCCTCTCCGTACATGGCGTAACAGTTATTCTAAGACAGATTTTATGAAATATCTATTTTAAGTACTGAAAAATAAAACATGAAAATGTTGAAGTGTTTTCTAAATCTTTTTACCGTAGGTTTAACAAATATAAAGTACGTATGGATATTAATTTTAAAAAATGTGAATTACTGTAAATGTTGACTTTTTGAAATTACTTTATAAGTAAATTAAAATGTAACTTATTCATGATGTGCTGCAGTCTCTATTGTGCGATCTAGACTTGAGGAAAAACTAAACATTGTGGACAGTAATTCGATAAGCAATAAATACAAAATAATTGTGTTTTAATTAATAGGAATATATGACATAACTAATAATTTATAAAATTGTTTGCAAATACTAATAAATGTATGCATAGTTCTACACAATAAATTTATAATTATACTTAATTATCCACTTCACATGTGTTTTGCACCATTTTCCTTTCACAAATGTTCTGCAAAATTGCCCTTTCATTCAGCCTGTTTATTTACATTATATTTACACTTGGTATTAATAAACACGACCCTTATTAATTCATCGGAGTTTGGTTGCGAACAAATTATTGACATGTCAGGTTCATTCAGGAACGACCTAATATTACTGGCTTTGTTTTACCAGTGTATGAATATATAATTTATTAGTATATTATAACTTATTATATATTACATAAAGTATAATATAATAATTTGTGTTTAAGAAAGCAATAACTATTTATTAATATTTATTTCTGCTGTCTACAAAGTGTCTCCTACTTACAGAGTATTCCGAACCGGAAGTTCAACGTTTTTGACCAAAAGACTACAAACGTACTGAAAAAATTTCGATCCGTTGTCAACGCCAACCTCTAGAAAAGTACAACCGTCTGAAAAAAATACTTACCAAACGCCAAAAGACAAAGTATCAATGCCACCTTCATTGTCATTGCAATATGTATACGGAATAATTATAAAAAAACGATATTTCGAATAAAACATTATTCATTATTCGGCATGTGATTTATTCCAATATCATTTCATGTACACAATGAGTTTCCCGAAGTATATTAACACTTTTTTAGCATATATAAATGTATCTTGAATAATTCATGAAAATATAACATATGTCCTACCATTGGCGTACATTCCAAGTCAGAAACAACACCTACATTAGTTTCTAGATTCAGTATGATATCGTCAATGTGACCTATTCACTGTCATACGTAATATTATTTTATGAATATAAAATCCTGATTTTTCCCAGGAAGAGGAAATCTGCAGAGTGTAAATCATTTTGAGAAAAAAAACTTGTTATTATAAAAATGATACACATAACTTCAAGGCTATAAAATCACTATTGACTTTGCTTTTGCGATTTGGAGACGCCGTAACATTCACTAGGTAGCAGGCTCAGTAGATATGTGAGGTGTTGAATATAAGCAAGTACAACGCCGATGATCCCATTCCGTATATTGCAGCCCGTGACCAACCGTGTTTCCCAATAGAAGCTGGCGTGTTTTGAGCCGCTAGGACACTCGTCTTTAAAGACTGTCTCCACGGCAGTGGGAGGGAGTGCGGCGGTGGCGGCGCTGCAGCGACCCAATCGATGCCAGGGTGCGGCGCCCGCGGCGCTGCGGCAGCGCCCAGCCCCTTCTCGTCTCTCCACTCCGCCGCCCCTTACTAACCCATTTCCTTTCTCTCTCTCTCTCTCTCTTCTTCTTCTCTTCATCTCTCTATTGCGCTCTTTTGTGAGGTTCTTTACACCAAAGTAGCATGTCTTCCAGTTGATTGATCGATTGATTGATTGATTAGCGATTCCGGGGTGTCAACTACTAAGGCAGTTCCGTAAGTGTAGTACATGTTTCTATGGGGGAGATAGAGGTGATTATTTCCCGTTGCTTGCCGAGATCCGGTGACTACGAACCGGTCGGTTTGCGAGGCTTTCTTGAACCAGACAGGTTTCTCCGATCAATATCAGGTTTATTTCCTCTTACTTCTCATATTCTCACCCCTTTTTTACACACATTTACACTCACATGCACTACACAACCACACTTGTCCGGAAAGCAGTCGGAAGCTTAGAGCTTGTCCGAGCTGGGGCAGTGCAACGCCGGTGGGAGACACCTGGTAACTGCTCGGGCATGCGCCTGGTATAGCCTCGGATTTGCCTGGTGTTGATTAGGGACACCGCGGAAAACTACTGATCAGAGCAGGTATCAGTTAGAATTCTGCTCCAGACAACTGCTGAATTTGACCTAGCTCTCTAGCTAGTGTCGAAACTGCCCCAGAAGGGACTCGAAACTTAGGACCTCCCGCTCGGAAGCACTGCAGTGACATCTTCCAATTGATTTCCTTCGGCCGGGGTTTGCAGGCATTTCCCTAGAAAGTGTCTTGATCCTGATTAAGGAATGTGTGAGAACTGCTGTTCGTAGATTAACTCGGGCTAAAACGATGAATTGGGTGACTATTGAAAATTGAATTTAAGTGACGTACATCATGGTCCATGCTTTGTCCTTTTAAGTTTTCTCAGGTAGCTTTCCATGCTGATTGCATTGTGTATGCCTTGAAGAAGGCACCTAATCGTGCCAATATTCTACGTCTAACTATTAATTTCCAGTTCGCATTTTCTCGTTGTTTCTGCTCGCGAATTTAACAGCTTTTTTCTGCGCTCGATTTAACGATTTAATTTGACCTTTATGTGAATTACAAAAATTTACTCCGTATTCCATTATGGGACGAACCAAAGATATGTAAGTCTACATTTTCTTGTCACAGTTAGCTTTCCGGAATGTACGCATAACAAAATAAATTTACCAAGCCTTGTGTGTAGTACATATGTGATCAGCCCAGCTGAAGTTACTTGAAATTATTATTCCCAGATATTTATAAGTATGTGTCTCAGAGATTTTATTTCTACCCATTGTATAATGAAGTGTTTTCTGTGTTGAAACTTTCGTAAAACTAATGGTTTTCCTTTTATATGGATTGATTTTTATTCCGTTTACCTGGGGTAATTTCATCAATTCGTCAATATCTTTTTTGCAGCTGATCAATATCGTATGTGTGCTATAAATGTGTTAAATTTATAAAAAAACACATTTTCTCAAAAAATGCTAAAAATGTTTTCATCAATTTTTCCACCATACGACGCAAGTCTCATTTCCATTGAATTATCTGAGTTTTTGGAAACTGCAGATTAAGAAATAATCTGAGAAAGTATGTACCGCTGAAGCACCTCTAGTTTCATGATGGGAGAGATCGACACGAGCGCTTCCAAACCCCGGTCGCTTCTTTATTAGCCAAGTTTAAAAAGGCCGTCTTGGAACCATTGAAGCGACGGACGCATCCCGGCGCCCTCTTCTGCTTGGACGGTTGCATACTCTCGAGGAAGTTCTAGTATATTTCGCTTAGGTCAATTCATGGCATGGGGCAAATTAGTGATTTATTATTATTATTATTATTATTATTATTATTATTATTATTATTATTATTATTCCTTCAATATTATCATTATGATTGATGAGTGGTTCCGGGCGTGTCCACGGCTAAGGTTCTTAGTTCCTTAAGTGTAGTGCATGCTTTTTAACGTTGGCGGTGATATTTCTCCGCTGGATGCCGAGATCCAGCACTGAACTACGTCGGCATGCGGGGGTTTTCCCCAACCAAATATCTGCCACCTGCGTACCACCGCCCAACCGAGAGAAACTCTAAGATCCTGACGAGTGTCGTACAACAGTGCATGTGAGTCTATGTAAAGTAAGGGACGAGAGTAGAGCAGAGTTGTGGATGGGTTGATGAATAATTTGGGTTTTCGTAACTTAATTACGCAGGAAGAAAATTGGAATGAAATCAAAAATAGTATTCCCTCGATTGTTTGAACGATTGTAAGTGAAATCTTTATGAACGATACCACTTAGAATCATCAAATTAATCATTCAGTAGAATGTCAAGAAATTAAGGATTTGCAATCTACAGAGACTGAGAAATATTTAACTTTGGTTCTCCTTACTTCCGTTACTAGAGTAATTCTTCTTTCGCTAACTGTATTTAAATATTGCTGACTTCTGATAACAAAAATATATGAAAAATGATCTTTATTGCACATATCAGCTCAAAATCAGAGCTTGGAAATCAGAACGTCTTTCTCTGCACCCAGAAAATGTATAAAAAATACGTTTTTTAACCTTGGAGAGGTTGCTTGGAACAATTGGGATCTCAGACGTTTTTCATGTACAGTTTTTTAGAATATTTCATACTCTTATGATTTCAATACCTTAACCCTAATATTTATCGAAAAAATACATTACTCGTCAATGATATTAAGCTATTTGTCAATGCTTAGAATTTGTTTTATATCGCGGTTTTTTCTAGGGTCGCAAAAAGCTCCTTCCTAAGTTAGACCCGGGTTTACAAGCAGAGCAAACCGGCGTATCCCCTCGGAGTCAATGCGATTATCTGCGATGTCCTATGACAATTGGCACAGGATCTATCAACTTTCAGGAGGATAAAAGTTTATTCGTAATTTCAGAAATCATCAGAAACAAGAAGAGCAGGTAGAAAAGGGATCCCCGATGAGATAGTAAACTGTTCCCCTAAATCAAACGACGTATGAGTATTTTATACTATAACTAAAATAAAAATAGTATTTTTAAAGGTTTTTGAGGTCCCCGTTGTACCACTCACACCCTTCTACAACCAAAACGCGTTTTTTAATTTTCTCCCCGTCAAATTAACACTATTTTATCTGACTGAAAAATAAGAAATATAAGAAAAATATTTATACTATCAGAAAAACAATTTTCGACATTTTCTCAGCGCCAAATTCCAACACAAAAATTGGAAATTTGATTTTGGTGCTAAGAAAATATGAAACTCTGCCTCATATCTGCTATGCCGCTCCTTGTCTTTTTCGCAAACATATCTTAAAACATCATCATCCATTCCTTTCCCCCACATTTCTTCTATGTTCCCCTCTTCGTATGCTACTCCTTGAATGGGACTCTTTCAGTAGAGATAAAACTTGCGTGTCAGACTTTTATTGTGATTGCAATATTTAATTAGGAAATTTTGGAATGATAAACACTAATTGACATGTAATAACTTCTTGTGTTATATAGTATCATCAGCATAAAATATTTTCGATTCCCTATGTTTTTTCGATCGCCGAAATACTGAAAAGAGTCATGACTTTGTCTCTTTAGTACCGGCTGAGATGTTTCAAGGCAATAATTGATAAGTCACTGCAATGCCTATGACCGGAATATCCTAGGGTTCGATTCCCGATGGTTGTAGGTTTTTGGACACAAGTTAGACAACTAGATCGAGATCAGTCGCTGTCTGGAGGAGAATTCCAATGGCCAGCTGCTCTGATTGATAGTTTCCCGTGGTTCTCTCGATCGCCGTCAGGCGAATGTGGGAGAAGTACCCTAACAAACGGGCTACAGATCGCGCGCGATGTTGCCTTCTTTTTCCTTGTCCTATCCTCACACCTTACTTAAACACACACTTTCATGTGCTAATCTACCAAACATTTTAGGAGACTAGGCAGGAGATTAGAGCTTGTCCCGGCTGAGGCAGTGCATTTTCATGGGAGATACCTGGTTGAGGAAACCGCCACAAGTCGATCCAGTGGGTTGCATGCATGTAGGTTGCAGCGTGATCTCGACATTCAGCGGGGGAAATCACCCCCCAATAAAGCAAGCACTACTCTTACGGAAATAATGACCTTCTCAATTGACGCGCGCGGAATCGGTAATCAATCAATCTATACTTCGATTCTTTTAAAGATGATTAACTTATTGTTATACTTGCTACTTTTTAAAATTAATATTTTTAATTAATTTGCGAACGTCCTTCTAAACGGAGCTTGTGACCTCAGAAATTACCTTACTAGGGTTAAAAATATTCATTTTAGAAGACCAGTGATGCAATAATGACCTAATGTCATTGTCCAATTCAAAAATTCATAGTACAGTAGATCCCCGTTAATCCGAACCCGCAAATCCAGTATTTCGAATAATTCGAACAAAATTGGTGGAGAATGAAAATTAAATAAAAGAAATAACATGTATATGTGTGGTGTATAGAAAGGATTTATAATTACTGTAGAAGTGAACGACTAATTAACTATTGAAAAACGTTCTCGAAATGAAAAGCGTGTTGCTCTGGTTACTACGGTTACCACGGTCACATGTTTATGTAGCAGGAATTTTCACTTCGAGCAACTTTCAAAATCGATTATCTTTTGCCGTAAGTAACTGAATCAGCTTGATGGCGCGATGATGCGGACGCTACGCTACGTTGCCATTTTCTCACATTGCACACAAGGTTGCATCGTTCTGGTAATCCTATATACGTATTTGTATAAATTATGTACGGTAATTGTTTGTCGGATAATCTGAACATTTCCGAATCCGAACAGACCACACCCCCAATTAGTTCGGAATACCGGGGTTCCACTGATATGGGAAGAGCCCTAACGCTCCAAAGGGAAACTGCCGATTATTAATCCCGCGTGAAGCTCGGCCTCTGAAGCGGGCGGGCGGGCAAAGAGGCGGGCGAATGCGCAGGCGAACGAGCGAACGGGACGGCTGGTGGACGAGCGGGCGGATGGGCCGGCGGGCAACGAGCGTGCAAACGGGTGAGTGGGTATGCGAACGCGGGGTGCGGGCGAACGAGCGGGCGGGCGAACGAGCGGGCGGGCGAACGAGCCGGCGGCGAACGAGCGGCGGCGAGAAACGAGCGGGCGGCGAAACGAGCGGCGGGCGAACGAGCGGCGGCGAACGAGCGGGCGGGCGAACGAGCGGGCGGGCGAACGAGCGGCGGGCGAACGAGCGGCGGCGGGCGAACGAGTCGGGCGGGCGAACGAGCGGGCGGGCGAACGAGCGGGGGAACGAGCGCGGGGCGAACGAGCGAGCGGCGGGCGCTGAGCGGGCGGGCGGAACGAGCGAGCGGGGCGGGCCGGGGGAGCGGCGAACGAGCGAGCGCGGGCGAGCACGCGAGCGGGCCGAACGAGCGAGCGCGGCGAGCGAACGGGCGGCGAACGAGCGAGCGGGGCGGGCGAACGGCCGGCGGCCCGGCGAGACGAGCGAGCGGCGGGCGAACGGCGAGCGGCGGCAACCGAGGCGGCGGCTGAACGAGCGGGCGGGCGCGACGGGCGGCGAACGAGGGGCGAGGCGGGGTGGCGCCGGTGCAAAGTGGATTGGGCGCGGCGTAGGCGGCGTCGGCGGAGGGGTGGCGGCCGTGGCGCGAGGATTGGACGTGGCCGTCGGAGCGCGGCGCGCGGGGCAGACAACGCCCATTGTGCATTGTGAGGTGGCGCGCGCGGCGCGTTGGAGCCGCGCCGCCCCCCTCCGCCAACCCGCGCTTCTGCGCTCCGGCCCGCCACCGCTCCGCCGCCGCAACAATAGGCAGCGCCACGCGCGTGGTGGGGGCGCGCGCAAAGGGTTCGCTTCGGCGGCGGCGGCGCGCAAGAGGCGAACGCGTGGGGCGGCGTCGGCGGCGGAGAGGACGGGGCGTGCGCAGACAATAGGCGGAAGGTGGGGGCGGCGGGGGCTCGCGCACTGCGGCGCTTTCCGCGGCGCCGCCGGGCGCTGTGCACCCACTTGGGGGAGGATTGTTCTCTGTTGCGGCGGGTGGGCGGGACAGTCTGGCTCATTCGGCGAATGGTAAATGGCAATGCTCTTCTCGTGAAGGAAATCGTATATGCGTGTCGTAGATGTGGCATGTACCTAAAATTCTTCATAAGAAATACATTTGTTCAAAGTTTAGAGACATTTTAAAACTTCTTTTGAACACGCTCATAATTTATCAACATCAGTTTGTCATTATAGTTTCGTCCCCAAAAAAGGCTAAATAGAACTTATATAAGAGTTTTATCTAGTCGGATGTTGAGAAAAAACAAGATACACGAAACGTTGCAAAATAGCTGCATTAAAAACTGATGTTAGTTAATGATCAGTGTGGTAAAGAAGGTTTAAGCCGTCTCTAAATATTGAAGCAATATATTGCTTCTAAAAAGTTAAACGCAGCATCCCAATCAATACAGGAGATGAACCTATAATGTTAATTTCTTACTTGAAATGGGTAATAACTGACCGGGATGATTCATTTCATAAAAATTTTGAAGGAATCGAATTCCTCAGAATTGTATTATTATGTCAATATTGTAGACTTTGCGAAGAGATAGTGTAGAAGAATACACCTTTTTTAATTCTATTTAATAGCATATCGTATATTGTGAAGAACATTTCTCAATATTACTTTACAATATAAGTGCTTCAGAAGACTGTGACTGGCTACTACGCTGAAGGAAACGTCAAAAATATTACATTTATGTATTTTTTGAAAAATCAAAAGTATACTGTGAAATGGCGTTTATGTCATCTTATAGAGTGCATTCAGCACTATCCTCCAAAAATTGGAGCCGCTTTTGAGAAAATAGTGTTTGAGCGTTTATGAAAATGAGAAGCTTTGAGCTAGTTTTCACAGATTACGGTTGAGTCTCCGAGAAACTTTAAATAATATTATTTAAAGCACATGTTCTTATAATTATAATAATGTGAACACGCTGATATAAATATTAACATGACAGCCAAGACAAAAACAAAAAAATACTTTTTGAAAAAACAAAAGAATAGAGCAATTTGGCGTTTATGTCATCATGTAGCACTATCTCTACCAAAGGTTTAAATAAAAATAAGGAGCCGTTTTTGAAGAAATCTTGTTTTTGTAATTTATTTTTAATTTGCACATTTTTCTCGCAATATGGCGCGAAAACTACTACAATAAAAAAATAAATAAAAGTGACCTTAATGAGAGATATCACTATCAAGAACAAATATTATTTGTAGAAAATATTTCTATCTGCAATTTTGTAGTTGTAGCAAGACACCGAAAAAACTTCATTCTTTTGAAATTTTCAAAAATTGAGTTAACCGTGAAAATTGGAGCTACACTGTAAGTGTATGTTACTCCATTTTTATCAGAAATTTGAAGACAAAATTTGAGAATTGAAGAAAAGTTTGAAAATATCCAAGGGACTTCATGAACAGAACCCCCAAATTTTAAGTAATATTTTTCAAAATCTCAAAGCTTTTTACCCGTACCAGATGGACAGGTGTTTCATAAATTTGAAAAAAATCCTATGCATGGTTTATGCGATAGTTGTGTTCAAAGACGCACAGATAGACGGCGGGACAAACGGACGTTTTAAAAAAAATACTTTTTCGGAATCTGGGAACCCCAAAACGTGTATTTCCGTTGAAATTTCGAAATCGATTTTCCGCAGAATTTCCTAACTTTCCCTTAACTACGTACATATATTTACTACGTACGTATACGGGAAATATAAAACTACAAATAGTTTAGGCGATGATGTTCTTCACAGACGGGCAAACAGTCGGGCAAACGGACAAACTCTTTGAAAATAAAACAACACAATGTCGTTCCTCCAGAGGGACCACGCAAGTGGATTACGAATGAAATCTCGAAATCGATTTTCCGCAGCTTTTTATAACTTTCTCAGTACTACGTATATTACTTTGTATATACATACGTATACAATAAAAACTTCATAAATAGATAAAATTCGTAAGCCAAGGTGTATAAAATTCGTTTATTCTCAGTTCTGCCGTCTGTCCAACGTAAAAGGTATCGGTGTATCGTGAATGTGGAAGTTGGCAGGGCGCCCACTAGACGGTACTCGTTTCCGCCCTCAGCCTTTCACCACGCCCACCGCCGCCTTCGCCACCTCAGTCGCCACCACCATCGCCACAGCCTTCACCACCTCTACTACCGCCTCCGTGTTCGCCACCGCATTCGTCTCCCCCTTCACCTTCGTCTCTGCACCCACCTCCGCTGCTGCCGCCTTCACCGCCACCATCTTCTCTTCCTCCACCGTCACACTTCAGTCGTCACCTACTCCTGCACCACCACCATCGCCACCATCTTCACCTCCTTCCCCCTCCGCCGCCGTTTCCGCATTTGCCGCCACCGCCTTCTCTTTCGCTGTCGCCACCACACTGCACCGCCTCCGCAACCTCCACCGCCACCTACCTTCACTCACGCCACCGCCATTCCCGCCACGCCACCACTTCTCTCCATCTCTCCATCTCCTCCTCCTTCTCTGCCACCGCACCGCCACCGCCACCGCCACGCCACCGGCCACGCCACCGCCACGCCACCGCCACCGCACAGCCACGCCACCGCACCGCCACCGCACGCACCGCCACCGCCACCGCCACCGCCACCGCAGCACCGCCCGCACCGCCACCGCCACCGCACCGCCACCGCCACCGCACCGAGCCACAGCCACCCACGCCGAACCGCCACCGACGCCACACGCCACCGCCAACCGCACGCCACCGCCACCGCGCCACCGCACCGCCCCACCGCCACGCCACCGCCCGCCACCGCCACAGCACCGCACCGCACGCCACCCACGCCACCCGCACCGCACACCACACCGCCACCACCACCACCTCATCCTCCGACACAGCCATCTCTACCCCCTCCTCCGCCTCCGCCTCATCCTCCGCCTCCGCCTTCTCCTTGGCCGCCGCCGCCGCCTCTACCGTCTCCTCCGCCGCCTCCGGTCGATACGCGCAGCGCGGAGGCGGCCGGACGGGTGGCGGTGGGCGAGCCGACGGGCGAGTGCCGGCCAAACGCGCGAGCTCAGATGCACTCTCGCATCCCACAAACTGTTCTTCGGGTCTGGAATTGTTGTTGAAGCATTGCCATCTCCGTTAGCGGAGAGAGTTCGAGCGTACTGGATATGTGACGTGGATTAGATCCCCGCCCACCCAGAAATGTCGGACATTTTCTTGATGCGTTTAGTGTCGATGAGTGTATGACACCTATCGGAATCGAATTCGTAGGTCGACTGCGCTGTTCAGTGGTTTTCTTGGTTTGTTCTTGTAGCTTCCAGGTATATGCCGGAATAGTAGAAAATGGATTACGTTTCGCACTTAATCCTTCCGTCTCTAATCTGTCCTTTTCACCATCCTTAGAACCGAACAACTGGCTGACCATTCGCTCTGGAAAGGCCTATCTCCCACTGATGACGAAAAATCTCCATTTAGTGTCGGAGATATGTCAAGACAGTTGTGCATGAGCTGTCCAAGACATGAGCCGTTAAGATAAAGAAAATGAGATAAAAGAAGGAAAGAAAGAGCGAAAGTAGACGCTTCATAAGGGAGTTCTCAAAAGATAATATTTACTATTAAATTGAGATTCACTACAGTTATCCAGGATAGAATCGCGATAAATGCTTTCAAAATCACACCCTATCTTTTAGAAAGACTTGTATAATATTAATACTATAACGGTCAATCAGAAAGTAAAATAGAATTTCGAAAACTTCTTTGGAATTAACAAACCTGTCATAACGTGAGGTTTTGTTTACATGTCAAATAAGAGTTACAGTACTGTTATGTGGTACACACAAGTCGTGAAAGAAAGAAATTATGATCAGAAATAAAGAAGAGAAGAAAGTAATGGAAGCTGAATTGAGACATGTAGTATATGAAGAGTTAATAGCTCCAATGGGGAATGAGGGATACTGAATTTTATAATCTTTGCAAATTGGTAGTGGACTACCTGGAAAAGAAGGTAAAAATATGAGAGTATGTTGGTTTGTAATTTTTTTTAAATAGAAGGCTGATCGTTGTATTACGGTAAATCGACTGAAATAATACGGAGATTATGTTTCAAAGAATATCAAAAATGATGAGATTGAGAATGCCAAGATTTATTTATTTTTCATTCATATTAAATTATATATATTTTTCATTCTAGATAGGTGGGGCAAGGTCGTTTTGGCCCTGTTTCGCATTCCTTGTCAGACATTTTCCATGCTTCCTTTGAGGTTTATCTTCAGCGTATATCTGAAGGAAATTTCGAGCAGGTGCTTTCATTGAAGCGCTTGTATGTGGTTCACTTTTCAGTGGGATTGCCAAACATGAATGTACTGTATGGTGAAACCGACACTCACCGGGAAGGAATCTACGCGTAGTGCGTTACGACACTGTAATTATGTAATTCTGATGAGTTACAACAGAAGAGATAGAGGATTATGAGATCACGATGTGTGAAACGCCACAATAGGAGGAAATAAACGAAAATGTAAAGAGAAAGGTGATCATAGAAGTAAAACTGGACAATCATATAATAATGTTCGGCAGAAGGTGGAATCGCACGAGATAGCGATAAGAGAATTATTGGGAGGTCATCCATTATGAGATAACACCGTAGATGCATGAAATGTGATATTGTACCGGAAGGCAAGACGTTTCGAAAGGAGACGGGACAGTACGGTAAAGACTATTTGAAAACAATGGTAAGAATTAATAGAGGAGGAATCCGTGTTAATGTTTTTTAAATGAATTGGGTGAGTGCATACGAGGGGAAACTAGTCGAGACTTCTCATACACGCAACTAGCGAGGGACAAGCGTGAGGACAGGTTGCTCTTCCTTGCCATTCTGCAGCTGGCGTCCGCTCGCACTAACGCGCCGCGCCGCACGCCCTGCGCGGCGCCACTCGCGCTGCTGGGCCTCGGTCGATATCGCACTCGCCGCCCCTCCACGCGCCCTCCACTCCCCCTCCGCTCTCCGCCACGCCCCTCTCCGTTGGCAGCCCCGCGGCGCTCCGCTCCACCCCGCACACACCTCCAACCTGGCCCGTCCCATCCACCCGTCCCCGCCCGGGCACTCCACTCCTCTTCCCCGCCCCGCTCCTCTCCGTCAAGGGTTTGCATGCGTTCCCCGCCCCTCCTAGGAACTCCCCCCGGCCGTCGCCCATTTACGCCCTACCGCTCGCGCATAATTTCACCCGTCCCCCCCAGGGCGATCATACCTGTTATTCCCCGCGGCTCCCCCCCTGTCTTCGAACTCCCATCCCGAATCCCTCTTTCCTCTTTCTGTTACCCTGTCTCTCCCCGCCTGATGCTGCCTCTACAATTTCCCGCCCCGTCGCCTCCCCAAAGCTGGAGTTCCCACCTATTTCCACGCCGCCCGTCCTTCGCGCGCACAACTCCTCTCTGGGCACCCACCACCTCCCTTTCCCAGTCCCCTCCCTCAAAGCCCATGTGACTCTCCATTCATCTTATGCCACCCCGGCCCTACCCGTCGTGGCATTCCCTCGTTTACCTGCCCAGACCCTCCTTGCCACGAGCGCTTTCTCCTATTCCCGCCCGCCCCTCTCCCATCCCACGCCCCTTCTTACCCATCCTCCGCCCCTTCCCTCACCACTAAGCTTTACGTATTTCCCCTCATCTTCTCCGTTTCCAGTCATACCCTCCCAGGCCTTGGCGCCCCTCCTTTTCGCCGCCTGCCACGTGACTCCCTATCCCCTCCCCGCCTCACGTATTACATTTCCCCTCCTCTCCCCGCGCTGCCCCATACCTCCTACCTGGCGCTTCCCTCATCTCCATTCCCCCCCTCCTAGATCCTGGCGGCTCCCCGACATTATTCCCCTGTCCGCCCTCTCCCCCCTGCGCCCCTCGTATTTCCGCCGCCACGTCTCTTCCTCCCCCGTCGTACCCGTTGTCCCACTGCTCTATCCCCTAAGCCGCCTCTCCCTCTCACCTGGCGCTCCTCCTCTTCTTCCTCGGCTGGCGTGCGCCCCTCCGCTCCGCCCTGAGCGCGCCAGCGATCACCTGAGCAGAACGCACCGCTCGCTCCCCCGCACGTCGTCCTCTTCGAGCTCGGTCTATAAGCCCGTTCGCCGATGAAGCGGCGCTCTACTCGCGCGCCCTCGCGCTACGCCATCGCGCCCTCTCACCGCGCGGCCACTACTGGCGCTCCCTCGCCCACTCGCGCCCCCGCTCGCCGCCCGCGTCGACGCCCAGCCGCTCGCGGCCCGGCCTCGCCGCCTCCCCGTGCTCCGCCGCACCCGCTCCGTCGCCCCACCCACGCCGTCGCTGCCCCCGCTCGCCCCCCGCTCGCGCCCCCCCCTCGCGCCCCGCTCGCGCCACCGCTGCGCCCCCCCCGCCTCGCATCCGCCCCCGCAATCCGCCCCCGCCTCGCCCCCCGCTCCCGCCCCTCGCGTCCCCCGCTCGCGCCCCGTTCGCCCCCCGCTCCCCCCGCTGCCCCGCTCGCCCCCCCGTCGCGCCCCCGCTCGCGCCCCCGCTTCGCCACCGCCTACGCGCCTCCGCTCGCGCCCGCTCGCGCCCCCGCTCGCGCCCCCTCTGCTCCGCTCCGCCCCCGCCTCGCGTGCCCCCCGCTCGCGCTCCCCGCTCGCGCCCCCGCCCTCGCGCTCCCCGCTCGCGCCCCGCTCGCAGCCCCGCCTTTCCCCCCGCGTCGCGCCCCCGCTCGCGCCCCGCTCGCGCCCCCGCTCGCGCCCCGCCTCGGCCCCCGCCTCCGCTCCCGCTCGCGCCCCCTCTCGACCCCCGCTCCGCCCCCGCTCGCGCCCCCGCTCGCGCCCGCTCGCTCCCGCCGCTCCGCGCCCCCGCTCGCCCCCCCTCTCTAGCCCCCGCCCGCCGCCCCCTTCGCGCCCCCGCTCGCCCCCGACTCCGCCCCTTCGCCCCCCGCCTTCGCGCCCCGCTCGCCTCGCCCGCTCGCGCCCCCGCTCGCGCCCTCCCGCTCGCGCGCCTCCGCTGCGCCCGCCGCCCCGCTCGCGCCCCCGCTCTCGCCCCCGCTCGCGCCCCCGCCTCTCGCCGCCCCGCTCCGCCCCCGCTCTCGCGCCCCCGCTCTCGGCCGCCCCCGCTCTCGCGCCCCCGCTCTCGCGCCCCGCCTCTCGCCCGCCGCCCCGCTCTCGCGCCCCCGCTCTCGCGCCCCCGCTCTCGCGCCCACGCGCTCCCGCCTCTCCCGCCCCCCGCTCTCGCGCCCCCCTCTCCGCCGCCTCGCGCCTCTCGCGCCCCGCTTCGCGCCCCGCTCTCGCCCGTCTCGCCCCCGCTCTCGCGCCCCCGCTCTCGCGCCCCCGCTTCTCGCGCCCCCCTCCGCCCCTTCGCGCCCCCGCTCTCGCGCGCCCCGCTCTCGCGCCCCCCCCGCCCCGCTCTCGCGCCCTCCGCCCCCGTCTCTGCGCCCCCGCTCTGTCGCCCCCGCTCTCGCGCCCGCTTCGCGCCCCCTGCTCCTCCCCTCTGCGCCCCCCGCTCTCGCGCCCCCTCCGCCCTCTCGCGGCCCCGCTCTTCGCGCCCCGCTCTCGCGCCCCCGCTCTCGGCGCCCACCGCCTCTCGCCCCCGCTCTCGCGCCCCCCGCTCTCGCGCCCCCGCTCTCGCGCCCCCGCTCTCGCGCCCCCGCTCTCGCGCCCCCGCTCGGATGCTCTGCGTTCAGCTCGCGGGGCTTTTCTATGCTACAGGCTTCAACTATTTCATTTCAAACTATATTCTTCCTTTTTATTATTTTTAATTTCTATGATATTTTGGCGGGATGTATCTGTCATGGCCAATAAATTGAGGCATTTTCACAAGCTGAGGTGGCTAGGACGTCAACTGATATCACTGCAGAGCCTCTGACCGGGAGGTCCTAGATTTCGAATCACGACAGTGACAAGGTAGATGGGTAGAGTTCAGGCGCTATCTGAAGGGGTGAACACCAGGTGAATGTTGAAGTAGTACCTTAACGAACGAGCCAAGCACCGCGAGAGATCTTTCCTTAATATTCCTTGACATATTCTCTTACACATCCTTACAATCATAGGATTAGGCTTTTAATGACGTCGTACTATTTTTGTGCTACATATTGAAAGCCATTTTCTTCAGGTGCAGTAAGTATTTGCAAGTTTTTATACACATACGAATACGCTTCATTTGCTTCCCAATACGTATACCAAGACAGCTGTCCTTCACGTAGTTGTGCAGTTTGAACGAGTTTCCGAAATTGGACGAAAAAATGTTCGTTAGCATAGAGGGACCGGTCCATCTGAAAGAGGCTATTAAGCATTATTTTGTATCATTCTTGCCTGTTAACAGAAAGTAATAGAATGGGAATTACGGAATTAAACGTGATAGTGTTTGCCATCTGATGCTCTTGTAGTGGAAGCAGTCTGTAAGCTAACCCAGTTCTAGAAACATGATGCAAAATGGTAATGAAAAATTCTCTGCAGATTATTATATCTATAAACATAAAACTGGAACAAAAATGATTAAAAGACAAGATTTTATATAGCGTCCGAGATGTGTTGAAAACCATTGCAAGAAGATGCGATATTGTTCCTGTACTATAAATTGTACGTTAATCCTGTGTGACAAAAGAAAATCTCACCTTAATTTGGAATTTTTAAACCTGGCTGGGAATTTTTGTTGAGTATATTACATAATTGCTTCTAGATATATTCTTGATCATTAAAATAAGATGTGAAAATCATTGGCTGAAGGAGTGGACTGTTGTTTATATTTTTCCAAGAGTATTGTAATTTCTTACAAAGATTTCAACAAAATGAATTTTTTTTCTAGATACTGTTAATGATATTTTTAAGAAACTTATTCATTTTTGTATTTTGTTTATTTTCACCTGCGAATTTTTTTGAAGTGCAACTTAACTTGAGGTAAAACTATATTACACATTTTTCTATCATAATATTTCACATTAACACTCTGAAATTCACTATAGGTTACTTATATAAATATAAAATAGGTATTCTGTAGGCAACATACATAACGAGGTATAAACAGGAACATTTATAACCTGCGGATTTCCTTTCATTTTGTCTTGACTTTCACTTAGTTATTACATTTCCGACTAACATACAATTTTAGTTTCATAACACAATGTATCGGAAGGATTGCACAGCATAAAAGAACTGTGTCATCTAATTGTGTATCCGGAAATCACTTACAGAAATAAAAGCGTAAGTATTCGTAAAGGGAATAAAAAATCTAGTCAAGAGAAACAAAACCAACGAAAAAGGATTGTACCTTCATACGTAACGTGTCCCACGCCTCCAACGTTTCTAGTAATCGTGTTAATGGTGATGGTAGGTAGTAGCTACGAAAAAGTCTGTACACGCGGAACCGACGGCGACTGGAGTAGCGAGCGGGGTTGAGACATCGCTCGCCGCAGGGGCTTGTACCTCACTCGTGAAAAGAAAACGAGGGCTTTTGTATTTCGGCGCAAAACGGTCTCACATAATTAGAATTACATTAATTTCGATTATAGATATGTCGAATGTTCTAATTTCACAAGTGTTGGAATTTTCAGTTTGACAAACGTATATTCGGTATGACTTTTTTTACTCTGTTTTTTGAAAGCCAGTCACTCTTGTTCACTTTCCACGATGGTACTTCCGCGCATGCGCACGAATGGGTATGTTTATAGTGCGACCCTTTGGCAACTCCCACGGCAAAACCTATCCGACCAGCGCAAGCAACGATTGCATTACGCGAGACGTTCCTTTACATTGTATCATAAACGCAGGCTCTGTCCATGCACGTGTTGCGGAACAACCGGAAAACGGTTCACTTTCAGCAGTTTATGGAACACACGTGTGTTGGATTGCAAACGTTGGAGTAGTGAGGACACTTTGAATATCATTAGTAGGGAGCGGATTTTGATGACCTAAAACATCACCAAAAATATCAATAAAATGTTTTTAAAATACTCTAAAAACAAAGAAAAAATAAGAACAACATTTGATCAAATTTTAGATAAACCATTCCAGGTTTTCGATACGCTTCTGATGTAATCGAGGCTTCTTCCTTTCGTTCATGTCAACTCAGCTTGCAAACGTTTGGTTTGGACTGTTCTTTTCCAAAAAATCTCTTTAGTTATCGCAGTCGGCCGAACCAACAATGGTACTCACAGGAACTTTAGATTACATGCAACGGCTGACATGCAACGGCTCACAATTTCTGAGCAAAGAAATCGGTAGGCTACTGAGGAATTTCTGTAGAGAACATTTGGTGTGTCTCTTAAATATTATTTGAAGCAAGTACTATTAAAATGTTATTAAAATGTTAAGAAGAATGAGAAGGTAATATGGTAACGTTAAGCGCGTCAAATGTTCCTATTTATGTATTTCATTATTTGGCCAAATTAACAGTATCATGATGAAGTTTAACATTTTTGCTTCAAGTTGAAATACTGAGTGATTCAGCAATATTTTGTTGTTGTTCTACAAAAACATTGTAATGTGAAGGTAATATGCCCACATGCAGGTTTTATGGCCAGTGTCAGATTAACTGATTTCTTCCAGCATGACCGTGGAATTAGAGCTAGCTACACTAATATATAATATGAATGGCCCTCTTACAGTGTTATTTTACAAAAATAGGTCATGACATGATTTTAGTAGCGTAAGGATTGCTGGTTTACTTATAAAAAAATTCAGTATTTTCTACAACGAGACTTCATTATACAAAATTGAAAACCTCAGTAATTGCTTGTAAACTTACAAAATAATACTTTAATCAATTTAATTCTGAGGAAAAATTAAAGTTTCTTTGTTTTAATTAGATAGTCCTACACTTTCTTCGTGTACACTTTTCCCACGCACACACTGCATCGAAGCATGTCCTGAACAGCCTCCTCACAGTAAACATGACAAGACCAGCTTTCCTTGTTTTTCTCTGCAGGATTTGTTTTCTCCAGTGTTTACATATCTTTTGGGTTTTCTTCATGGAAACGTGTTTCTTCTCGTCTGGATTATCTTTATTCCTTTTCTTCACTGACTGATCCACTTAATTATTTCGCCAGGAACTTGATGCATTGTTTAGAAGGTTGTTTGACGAATGATTTGAAAATAAATCCTTTTTTAAAACAAATGCGCCAGAGTCTATTGCTGGACAATGAAATTGATTTGGCCATCAGCTTTGGCAGTATTACTCGCGCAACTTTTCTTGAACGATGACCTTGATCCCCCTCCCTTGTGCAAGAAACAGTTGAAGGCAAAAGCTGCACTGATGACAACATTCCAAGCATTAAAACTTCGTTGGCGCGAAACAGAAGCTAGTCAAAGCCAGTTGCTTTCATAGAGCAGAACCCCTGTTCTGATTTAGTGTCAATATCGAAAGAAATGACTGAGTCAGGTCCAGGTCCTTCAAAGGAGTCACCTAAAACTCCCGAAAAAGTTAAGCACAAGATGCAGTTTTGACTTTCATTTCACAGACGTTGACATTACTTAAAATACTCTAGTGGCCGACTTTGTAACTAATACCCCCACTCCACACGAAATCGTCAATCCATCGTTCAAGAAAAGTTGCCCGAGTAATATGTCTGTCGCCCTTGGCCATGTTGACAGCAAAAATAACCTGTTAAAGAATCTCTCCCACTTTTGTTAAATATTGAGCAAATTTAACGGCATTAGTCTCATTAAATTACTTATTAAATCCACTAAACGTTTATGTATACTGTCAAAATACCAAATCCTTCTTTCAGTGTAACTAATGATAAAGTTATCGGGAATTAAGTTATAAGGACCAAGCGTCTTCAGCACGTTCTTGACAATAGAGGGTCCAGAGTGCGAATGTAACAAAGCCGGGTAGGAGGTTTATGCACTATTTACACTCTCCCAGACAGCATGCTAGTCCTATCTATGGTAAACGTTTTCAGAAAACAATATAGTCGCTACGTGGCCATATTACCTGCGCTGGCCACATTTGCATCACTTACCTTACAATAGATTAAATAAGCGAAAATGCTATAAAATGGTGAGAAAATGTACAAAATGATTTATTAGTCGAAATTAACAAAAAGTGCAAAAGAATGACTTATAAAAATGGTGTCCTTTTGTCATTACACAAAATTAATCTCTATACTAAAAGACAATGTCTCAATGTGACAAGAAAAAAATACATTTCATTAAAATCAGTCCCTTAATTATTAATGCGCCCTTTATTTCTTTGTATTCAGCCGAATATGGGCCCTTTATTTCTTTGCGTTCTCATTTTCTACAAATTCTTCTCATAACCTACTAACCTACTAAATTGCCATTAGAAGCTATTGGTAAAATTAATAATTTTATTTAACTGTCAATAGAGGCTATCTTTGTAGTCAGGTCATCTTTCAAAAAAGAGTAGTTGTTTTTGCGAAAAGTAATGAAATATATATTTTATGTTATAATTCTGGGACTTAATACTTTTTTCCATATTGTTTTACAAGTGTTCAAAAAAACAATTCCAGTTTATTTCTTGAAATATATTTTGTTAACGTTACACGTTATTTCGAAACGTACAGAGTATTAAATATTTATTTTGTGCCAAAAATCTCTAGAGAAGTATCTTTGCAAGTGACAAACGTTGCCAAAAACATACACATATTAAAATGCTCGCACACTAATGATTAGCGAATAAACGAGAAATTTATCCTCAACAAAGAGCATACAAGAACGGTTAGAATTCTGCAAAATGACTTGAATTAAGAAGCAATAAGTTAGGAGCCTTGTTCAGTATGATAATGCAACCAAATAAATATGCATTAGTATCAGTGGAAAAAAGTGATTTAATGTAGGCAAGTTTACGATACGTTTACACTCATTTATTAATTTCAATTTTATTTTAAATTTTCCACACACACGGAATGTACGTTTTTATCCGTGTCGCTTTGCAGCTTTGATCCTCGGATAAATTTAATATTCATATATTAACACTGAATGTCAGGGCCTTGACAACGCAGCTAAGAGCTGCCCGCCTGCCGCATCAGATATTTAAAGAAAGAGGAATTGCGCGGCTCAGGTGTACGCGTGGGACGGATGCGGGGGCGGGCGCGGGCGGGCGGAGACGGCGTCCGCTGCGCCGGCGCCCCAGCTTTGTGACGCGGGCGAGGGGGCAGCAGTAGCGGGCGGCGCGCGCGGCGTGGCGGGCGGCGTGGGGCGTCGAAGGCGCGTGTCGCGCGTGGGTGGACGGGATGGGTGCAGCGGCCGAGGGCAGTGTTGATACAGGCGCGCGGCGTGGGGGGGAGGCCGGGCGGTCCGCGGGCGGGGCGCGGCGCTGCGGCGCGGCGGACGCGACGGCGCGCGGCTCGGGGCGCTGCTGCCTTGATTATGAAGCCGCAGCCGCGTTGGGCCACAAAAGCGTCGCTTCTCCGATCGCGGAAAAATGTTTGTGACGCCGGCGTCGCGCGCCGCCTCGTCCGCAGTACACTCTGCCGCGCCGCGCCCGCGCGCTGCGGTCGCCCGCGGGCGACCCGCTGGCGGGGCGGGCGAGGAGGCATGGCAGCAGAGGCGGAGCAACGTCGCCATGGCGGAGACGGCGAGGTGAACAGCGCGGTGGAGGAGACGATGCAACAAGCGAGGTGGAAAAGACGGGGTGGATATTGAAAATGCGAAAGTTGCTGTGGAAGAAGAGAGCAATGAGCACTACGAAATAGGATCACCCTGAAATCAGTGAGGAACTTATATAATTTGTCACCTAAAGCAATGGGCGCCCCCATTTAATTTAATGAATTTTTGGTTTTAATGATACAAGACCGAAAATGTATAATTACGAATAAACTCTATTGTAGTTTATTTAAAACAGGCTTTAATCATCATTAATAATATATTATAACATCACATTATTTTTGATTCCGTCAAACTTTTTGGTTTGCAAATTTGTTGATAATATCAATATCTATTTGAGGTAAAATATATTTTTCTATGCTGGAATAGAAAGTGAATTAAATCTACTTTCACCACTTCTTGATCTTAAGTAGTAATGATATTGTTATTAATTATCTAATTATCAATGATCTTTAGTAGTTTTTCTCACGCTTCAAAACCGAAATCGAACTTTGAGCCGAATAATTTGAAATAGGAGTACGGATATACATGCGAATAGCGATATCACTATTTGAAAATAAAATGTAAAAGTCTGTCCTTTGAAGAAACAGGAGCAATTCCGCGGCGATTTTTTTCTAAAGCTTTAACATTATAAACAAAGCGTTAAATTGTACATACAATTTTATAAATTTTTAAATTTAATTTAACGTTCCATAAACTTATCTAAAAATGAAGTTGCACCGAACATTTGTCGCCCCCTTCAAATCTTGCCAAAACGAAGATATATTGTTCTTGTGCTGAAACACTGGCACAACTCGAAAAATACAAAGTTGTGACACTCATTTAAAAAAATTATAATAGTATTTATTATTAACAGAACTCATATGAAGCGTTTTAGTAATGCGTAACCTTTAATCCACCAAATACTAAGCGTGTGATATCCAACAACCACTTAAAACTTTAAACGCGTTTCTCTCGAAAGCTCTTTTATCAAATTGCGCCAATATTATAGCCCACAAAAGATATACTAAAGAAAATGTAAAATGTAGGAAATGAGAATGGAATCTAACACTGAATGATGTCAGAGAGATTAAGTGCGACGAGTACCAGAGGGCGATGTGATGGAAAAGCAGAGACGATGAAGAAATAATACTGTGGGAATAGTGTAGTGACATACGAGGACAGAGACAATAACACCATCTGAGCCAATGTGATCAAGCCAAGTGACATTGAAAAAGTAACTGTGAATGTTATATTATGAATAACAAACTTAGAGGTTAATTGAAATAAATGAAAAATATATTCCATGATGTTTGGGTAATAATGAAATAATGAAATTGTGTTATAGAAACATCTATACAGATCTCGCAAATTCTCAATATTTTTAATATATTTAGTATTGGTTTTTAGATTTCACATACTTAGGATTGCATTGTTTTATTCTTATAACAACTCGTTTCGTTTTCTAGCAAACACGAAAAATTAGAAAGATATTTCTTTTGATCGTCTGTATTTCCAAATAAAAATAGTCATAATGACAGAAAATAAACTTACTTTTGTTTCAAATGGCAAAAAAGTAGTAATTACATGAGTAGCTTCATAAAATTATGTTAAAATTTTAAATCACTTTGTCTTCGTGTGAATAATTTGAGGTATTACTGATTCACCATCAAAAACTAAAAGAAGTTTTTGAGAATTTGCATCTCGATATTGAGTTAGCAACAGGAACTAATAAACAAAACTTCCTCAATGAGGTAAACGATTCCTATTCACCCTTTTACATTCCTATTCTATATAAATATATTGCAATATGCATAGGTGGAAATCATATTATTACATAAAAAAATTGTATCGTCATCACTATTTAGGGAATATTTAAAAACTACTGTAGCTAAATGTTACAGAAGATTTACCATGTGGATCGTAGATATTGTCGTATATAAATTCCTAATCAAAAAATGTACTTAACTCCCATTTCCCGATGATCATCGAATTCGTAGGCAGTGGTTGGTGGAAATGGCAGTTAGTGGCGTCGCAATGAATACACACGGCACGAGTGCTGACGAAAAAGGATGAGAAGACCGAGGTTGAGCATCTGGCGGATGGGTGGGAGATGGAGTCTGTGAGCGGACGCCCGGAGGCAGGAGCAGTTGGGGGCGTACAGATAGCACGGGTCATCACCAGTGGCCATCTGGGAACGCCTGCAAGTGTCGGCGGCATGGGAACATGCATTCACTTTGCCGTGCAGCAGGCGGTAACGTCTGCGTTGACTGACAGCACAATTGATGGGAAAGGAGATAGATAATTGAATCTTGTTGAAAGTGACGTGTTGTTTGTACTCGCAACCATACGTCGTCTGAAAGGTATTAATTCTTTTTGTTAAATGCTGAAGTAAAAGTGACGTATACTTGTTGATGTAAATGTTTCGGTAAGATTCTACACGCGTTATTGAGCGATTCAATATGATGAATTTCTTTTCTTTAACACTTGTTTTAAAGGAAAAAACAAGTATTCTCTTCACATTATTTCATTTTACAATTTACATCACATCACATAGTCATTCGAAAGAAAAATATGAGTATTAAATTTGTAGCAACACTTTTACAAAATGTTCGTATAACATCTTAATTAGAATAAAAATCATTTATCGATTAATATGTGGGTGTATGAACCACAAAATATTCGAACCATTATTCTACGATCTATAGTTCGTTAGAAACCTAATATGTCATATTTAAGTAATACAAAAGTTTAGGGACTGCAACTCAATTGAATCGAAGAAAAATAGAGGAATTAACTTTTCTCAGGAATGGAATCTATAACAATCATTTTTGTATTTCAATTAAACTTATATTACGTGACATATTATATGTACAACTTCTTTATAAACACACACAAAATAATTATTTAAGTAATTGAAAAATTTACTGTTCTCAAAAGAAACACAAATTGCAATGCATGCCAAGTATTGTCCAGTTGAAATAATATTTTAACTAGTGGTGCAAGAACATCAAATCGTTGCTGCCAATAGCCAAAAAATTTGAACTTGTGCAGTTTTTCCGGAAAACATCTCCACCTTCAATTTTGTAAGTGTGAGAGTAAAAGGATTCCTCCCCCAAGAAAAGGATTTTAAAGGGAAATGAGACCTGCCCCATTATTTTAAGAGCCTTTTACACTATCCGAGAACAAAGTAAATTTGGAGCAGTTTTGTGAGAATTTTGAATATGTTTTGTACCTTTATGTAAAGTAACCCCAAAATCAATGTTTACGTTTCAGACTCGTACGACCTTCAGTTTCTTTAAATCGATTGTGGAATATCAAGCAGTAGTGTTGATCACAAACAGGTGGAGAGACAAACAGGCAAACGAACGGTTTTGCCATCAATCTACTATTCGGTACAATGAACCCACCTAACCAAAATTTCTACTACACAACGTGTAAGAAAATGTCGTTTACTTTATTATGAGATGTATCTACATTTTAATTACCAGGGCCCGGCAATAATAGTTTTTCTGTCGGATATTTGTCTTTTTTGGAGCACGATTACAATACTTAACATATTTTTTGAATTATAGGCGAGAAAGAAAAAAAAATCAACACTTTTTTTGGTACAAAGAATGTGTTCATATTTTAATAATACTTTTTAATGAATATTATTGTAATGGACATTTATTATACATGTAATTGTTTAATGTAATTACAAATATATGTAATAGTAATATGTTACTGTCACATTCATTAGGCGTTATTTTTCGGTGGTAACAGATCAAAACTGTAGCATGAGAGCAAGTACCGCATCTCTTGTTTCTCGTTGTACCATCCAACAGTCCACGCACGGCCCAACCCGAAATCCGTTCTGCTTACTCAACGGCCGGAGCGGGTCGGGGAGTGAGGTAGTTGAAAACGCCGCTCGTAGCCCTTGTCCACGGCCGCCTCCGCTAAGGCGGCGTCCTCCACTGGAGGAGGCCGTGGCTTGTCGCGCCGCGAGAGAACATCGCTCCGTCGGGAGTTTCCCAGCGTCTGCGCCCGCCTGCGCACTTTGTCTGCGCCGCTGCGCAGATCCATCACCGGCGCCGCGCCGCGCGGCCGCCGCCGTCGCCGTCGCGTGCTGCGCGCGGCGCGGAAACGCGTGTAAGCGGCGCTGGCCTCGCGCGATCCTATCTGCGCCCTGCGTCCCGCGACCTGCGTCCAGCCCCAGGTACTGCATCTGGGGATTACGGCAGGCGCTGGCCCGGAGCGGTGGGTGAATGGTGAGGCGGAATGAAGCGGAGCTAAATGGTGAACAAGTGGAAAACGGGCTAAAAGCTGCGCATGGAAAACAAGTGGTGCTAAAACGTACTTTCCCGCCCGTATTTTGAAGCAAAATTTCGCGGAAAGAACTAAAATTTTCGGAAAATTGTACTTGACCTTATTTCAAAGTCTATCTTTAAGAACACATTTCATTAAAGGGAAAACTCTCTATCTTTAATACTTTAGTTGTAGGAAGACTCTGAAAAAAAATGAAATTTTGCAATTTTCGAAAATCACGAATGGTTTTCAACGAACATGAGTCTTGCACCATTTTCTTAAACGCCATTTACACTATCCAACAACAAATTTTAATAAAGAAGAATAGACCTATTTTTTGAACATGTGAATGTTCCAGGGGCTTCATGGAAATTACCCCCAAATTTAAAATATCGGTTTAAAATTCAATGGGTCATGACATCAGCCAGATTGATTGGGGAATATCAATTTTGGAGAAAATCGGCAGAACTGTTTAGCCGCTAGCGTTGTTCACAGACGAACGGACAGACAGACACATGCGGACGGACTGACAGTCAAACGCTTTACCGTCATTGTGTTTTGTGGAAGGAAAGGCCCAAAAATGATGAATTCCGGCTACATCACGTAATAGAGGATTTTTTTTCTAAATTTAGCAACAGGATTTATCCACTTTTTCGTTACCAAGGCCCTGAAATAAAAGTTGTTCTGCCGAAAATTTGGCGTTTTTCATAACTTTCTAATGCGTAGTGTGATTGAAATAAGATTACCTACTTTTTCGCAACTAGGGACCGACAATAAGATATATTTTTGCTGAAAATATGCCATTTTTCCGCGTATTAATATAATATTTTATCTTTTTACGAAGTGTGAGAAAGCAATAAATTTTGATAATGCGATGCAAAAAGATAATAATAAAATTATTTATCCACTTTTTCGGTACTAGGGCCCGGTAATAAGTCTTTCCGCCAAAAATTCGCCGTTTTCCGGTGCCCGATTTCAATTTATTGTCTTCTTAAGACGTAGGTGCGAGATATGGACAAGAAATATAAAAGGCTCAAAGCTAGCGACGCAATTAAAAGTTTTTATTTGGGAAGGACGGGGATGGCTGTGTAGTGTCAAGTTGACTCCTAGTCTTTTAAATTATTATTTTATTTTTTAATGTTTTAATTAATTTATATTTGATTTAAAATTTCTTTTATTTGTTTATTTACATTTATTTTAAATTGAGATTTTAAAATCTTTCTTAACTAAAGAAAATAAATAAAAATTACTCATTGTGAGTCATGATTGGCTTTAAACCATTGCTCATGAAACTATGTAATGCGAACACTGTAAGAAGAATTTATACCGCCAGCTAAACTTCACTGAAAAATATTGCCAAAGTGCAATACTAATATTTTTGGTTGTTGAGGTAATTTTGAATTGCAAGGAATCCGTGAAAAATCTTGATGAAAAACGAAACATGTTCATTGAATGGTCTTTGATTTTTACATCCAGATGGGCTAAAGCTAATACTCGTTGTAAACGTTACATCTTTAGTAGTGACCTTCCTACCACTTTCAAATTACATGCCTTTGGTACCTGATGGTATCTAATGTCAACACTGAAATCAGGCTGTATTCTATCAGACAGCTGATATTGTAGATTAATCTTTCCTTCCAACTTTCAATGACTTTTTCCTTGGTTACTGATGTTGGACCCACTTTCCGCTTCATAGAACTGAGGAAAATTTTACGAACCTACGACTGTTTGGTAATACTTGTTATTAGAACACAACTGTTTGAATAATCTATGACCTCCTATTAACCACCACCACCAACACCACCAGTCTATGACCTTTTAAAAGGCAAGGTAGTTAAATTTAATGAAAATATTAGCTCATTGGAATTTTTATTCAGTGGTTATAATATTGTAGTTATTAGTGTTCTAACATTTTATTACAGTACTTGACTAGTCTTCAAAACGGTATCGATTCGAAAGTATCTTTGGGTTTTCTATGTCATTTGGGAGCACACAGTAGCGTGGGGAGAGCGTAGGGGCGGCGCTAGTAAGGCGTCAGGGACGAGGTGTTGCAAAGGGGGCGCAGGGGCGGGAAAGAGACGCGGGGGCAAGGTGCGGCGCGGGGTCGGCGCCCGGCGGCAGGGCGCGTGGACTTAGCAGGGATAGGGAGCAGGAGTAGGGGCGCAGGCGGGGGCGGG